>NSJW01000280.1:0-112410 GCA_019955255.1 Castanospermum australe | reverse complement strand
AAGTACGTTCTTTTCTTGGTCATGCAGGATTCTACCGGCGCTTCATCCAGAACTTTAGCAAGATTGCCCAGCCCCTGTCCAACCTTCTGCAGCACGACACAGATTTTATGTTTGATGATGAGTGTAAGTCGGCCTTTAATCATTTGAAGCGCTGCTTGACCACAACTCCGGTGATCCAGCCACCAGATTGGTCTCTTCCATTTGAGCTGATGTGCGATGCTCCAACTATGCTGTTTGGTGCAGTTTCTTGTTCAGCTGGTCAATAAGGCTCCTCATGTCATTGCCTATGCCTCCAAGACTTTGGATTCTGCCCAGTCGAATTACACAACCATTAAGAAAGAACTTTTGGCTGTAGTTTTTGCACTTGATAAGTTTAGGTCATATCTGCTAGATACTAGGGTGATTGTCTTTTCTGACCATGCAGCCTTGAAGTTTCTTTTGAAAAAGGCAGATGCTAAGTCTCGACTTATTCGGTGGATGTTGTTGCTCCAAGAATTCGACATTGAGATTAAGGATAGAAGTGGAGCAGAGAGCTGGGTAGCTGATCACTTGAGTCGGATCACTCACCATCCTTCTGACCACTCTTCTCCCATTCGGGATGATTTTCCTGATGAGCAGCTTTTACAGCTGCAAGGTAAGCTTCCATGGTATGCTGACTTGGTAAATTATTTGGTTGCTGGTGTTTTACCTGCTGATTCCACTAGGGCCCAGACTCTGAAATTGAAAAGTGAATCTAAATACTATGTTTGGGATGACCCTTATTTGTGGAGATTCTGTAATGACCAAGTAATTAGGAGATGTGTACCTGATAATGAGTTTCATTCCCATTTTACATTTTTGCCATGCTTCTGCCTGTGGTGGTTACTTTGGACTCCAAAGAACTGCTAGGAAAGTGTTAGATTCTGGTTTATTTTGGCCTTCCTTGTTTCATGATTCATATCTGTTTTGCAAGTCATGTGAGAATTGTCAGAGGGCAGGGAGTATTTCCCGTAGGCATGAGATGCCCCAGCAACCTATACTGTTTTGTGAAGTTTTTGATGTTTGGGGTATTGATTTTATGGGTCCATTTCTTGTTTCCCATGGTTTTACTTACATATTGCTGGCTGTTGATTATGTCTCAAAATGGGTTGAGGCGAAAGCCACCCAGACTGATGATTCTGCTGTGGTTGTAGATTTTGTCAGGTCTCACATTTTTTGCAGGTTTGGTGTTCCTAGAGCTATTATCAGTGACCAGGGCTCTCATTTTTGTAACCGAAGCATGGATGCTTTATTACGGAAGTATGGAGTGATTCACAAGGTTGCCACAGCATACCACCCACAGACCAATGGCCAAGCTGAAATCTCGAACAGAGAGATTAAGCAAATCCTTCAAAAGACTATTAACTCTAACCGGAAAGATTGGAGCAAGAGGCTAGATGACGCTTTGTGGGCATATCGGACTGCCTACAAGACTCCGATTGGGATGTCTCCCTATCGGCTTGTCTTTGGTAAGGCATGTCATCTTCCGGTAGAGTTGGAGCATCAGGCATATTGGGCCATTAAGCAGTGCAACATGGATTTGGCCCAGTCGGGGTTGGAGAGGAAGCTGCAATTGCAAGAACTAGAAGTGCTTAGATTGGATGCCTATGAGAGTTCGCGTTTATACAAGGAAAAGACAAAGGCATTCCATGATAAGCAAATCCTGAGAAAAGAGTTTGTTGTGGGCCAGAAAGTCCTCTTATTTAACTCCCGTCTCAAAATTTATGCCTGGTAAACTTAGATCTAGATGGGATGGTCCTTTTGTGATTACTAATGTTTTTCCTTTTGGTGCAGTAGAACTATGTGATGAGCGGACCAGGAGTACTTTTACAGTGAATGGACATCGTCTTAAGCATTTTTATGAGGGACCCCAGCAGCAGCCAATGGAGGCAGAGATTAGGCTCACTGATGCCACGTACCCTCCCTCAGGAGGATAGGGAGTCTTCTTCCTCTTTTCTCTATTTTTCTTTTCTTTGCATTTTTTAATTTCAACTTTGATTGTTAATAACAGGATTTTGCGAATAATACAGTCTGAACACTCCTTGTGATAATTGTTGAGATGTACATAGTTTTCAACTTGGATATTTTGTTTTTGATGGATCATTCTAGTTGGACTGAATTTCTTAACTCTTAGATTATCTGACTTGGTAGTTGATTTTGTGATGCTGATTGCGTGCTGGTATTGACCCTTGTCAGATTTTGGGCCTGCGTGAATGGAATTTATTTTCTGCCATTCTTTCTTTCTTGTGTGCTTCTGCTCATGATTTTGTTCTCTAGAACTTGCCCCTTTTTCTTTTTGAAACTGCATTTTTCACTGGCATGCATAAATATGATAGAGGCCTTCTTTATTTTATTTACCACTTTGGCCAGATAGTCATCCCTTGCATTATATTCCTGTTGATTAGCCCCTTCGCGCCTTTTTGTATCATCCTTGTCTTAGCCACATTACAAGCCTAAGCGTAAAACCATTTTATTCCGCACCTTGGAAATTTATTAAGCATTGGTTTCACCTTAGTGTTGTGTTTAAGTGTGGGGGTTGCCCAGGGTGTGCAACATTTTAAGTGTGGGGGGAGGTATCCGATGCTAATTGTCATTTGGCATTAGTTTGGTCATTGTGCTTGTGTAAGTAATTGTGAAATTTTTCTCAAAAAAAAAGAGAAAAAAAAAACAAAAGAAAAAAAAATCTGAAAAAATGTATATATATATATATATAAAAGTCAATTTGAGAAAAATTTGGTGTAATAATGAGTTTTGGGGAAGGAAAAGAGTTTTGTTGAAAAAGGCGACTTGTTTGTAAAAGTGCATTTCATTTAGTTAGTTTTGAGCAAACCTTTATGTTTCTTGACTAATGCTCTTTTAAATTTCTTGGGTGCTTAGCCTTTCATTTCCAAACTTGTTCATGCCTTCACCATAGCCCCATTACAACCATGAATAATAAGTCCTCTTGATTTGTGCATGCATGTGTTTTGAGTAGTGGAGAAGTAGAATTTGAGCAAGCTTGTGGTAGGGCAATTTTCTTGAGTGGAATTTGAGTGATACACTTGCTACCCTATACACTTGAGAGATTGATTGAGAGCATATCTTGAAAGGCCATGTTACGTGATTAGCATCATCAATTGAGATTGCCATATTTTATAATTTGAGATGAAGAAATTTCTGTCATGATTGGTTGATCTTTTGAAATTTTGTGTTCCTTATTCAAGTTTTGCATTCTTGACAATTGTTAGAAAGGAGAGGTTTATCTTTTTAGTCTTTATTTTTGTTTTATCATTTCTTTAGTTTTGTTTTGAGTTTTTAATTTTGCCCAGGAGTGCAAAAGGATAAGTGTGGGGGCATTTGATAATTGAATTTTATCACACTTAATTGTTGCATTTGATTAATGATTTTAGGGCTGTTTAGTGTGTAATTATTGATTTTTGGTCTAAATTGGGCTTTGGGCTTTTAATTGGATTTAATTCATTTTCGTGCTATTTTTTCAGATTTACACTGTTCTAGTATTTTGATCATAACTTTTGTTATAGGTATCCGATTAACCTCATTATTATTTCATTTTGAAGATAACTCAAAGAGCTACAAATGGTATTAGAGGCTTGAAGGCCAAATTCGGACAAGAAGGCAGTCAAAATTGGAGCCAAAGTCAGTCACGAAATTCTGGAGCTATATTTAGTTAATTGGGCTTAACTTTGTAATTAGGAGTCCAAATTATATGGGACCAAAGCCATTAGTTATGTTTTTAATTTGGGCCAGTTTTGGAGCACTGACCCTGTTTAGTTTTAGGTTTAAATAGCATATTAGGGCAACATGAACAGCAGCTTTTGATTTTTGGAGAAATTTCAGATCTAACGCACTCTCTTCTCTTTTCTCTCATCTTGTTCATCTTGTTCTTCTTTTTCTTTCCTTTTCGTTTTCTGTTTTTTTCGCAGCCATGGTAGGCTAACTTTCCATTCAATCAACCCATGAGTTGAGGATTTTGCTGTTGAATCCAGAGGACTCGTGCTCTCCATGAACTGAATCCGTTTTTCTTCCCCCTTTACTCGAATTGAGCAACACGATTGTGTACGTTGAATCCGAGCGGATGAGGTTTGTTTATGATTTCTGTATTTTGATCATTCCAGGGGAAGGGATTAAATGTTAGATTTAATATTTAGGTTGATTAACCCAAGGGACTTTAAATCAAAACAGGTTGAAGTGAAACACTGTGCGATGGCATGGGTGAACACGCTAAGAGTTTGATTAAATGCTAGGTGATTGTCTAGTAGAGAGGGTTCCTATATGAATGCAGCGATTCCGATTTGTTTAGGGTCAACCACGAGATTCAGTAATTTTTTTTTCCAGTGACGGATGTCCCTGAAACCTCAATTCTGGGTTGGTTGATTGCTTTTAAATTGTTAATTTCGTTTTATCTCTTGCTTTAATTTTCTCTTGCTTTAATTTTAATCGAATTAAAACCCCCCCTGTTTATTGTTTTGTTTTTTAATTGAGTGATTTAGTTCTATGCAAAAATCCTTGGGAGACGATCCAGGTTGTCCTATATTATAAATTTTTTTATAAGTCTGGTTAATTTGAGTGAGTTCGACAGTTCACGTCAGACATTAAAGAGCTCCACCATTTGTCTGTCGTCCATGACGCTCAAGTTAATACCAGAGCGAAATGTGGGCAGCTAGAAAAATGAACATACGTGGGGTAAATCCATTAGTATGCCTCAATTAAAGCTGAAGACCCTTGCAGTTATGCTGATGGGGTGGATGTATATGGTTGGGCTTAGGTTCAATAGGGACCTACCGGTCCAAAACTCAAATACCAAATCAAAGATAGGCCATGAGAAATAGAAAACACCAAGAAAATGGTCAACACAAATCACAATTATGAGAAATGTAGACATAAAAACACAAAACCAGTCATTAAAAATCCTTATAAGCATAATCTGTAACATCCCCTAAAAATGATTATATATATATGTGTGTATGTGTATGTGTGCGCATGCATGTGTGTGTGTGTATGTATGTGCATATTTGTATGTTAAAAGCCTAATAAAATTTTAGAATGGGTTTAAGCCCTATAATATAGTCTAGAATCAATTAGCAAACCCAAACTTAACTAGAAATAGTTTTGGACCTAGAAAGGGACCAAGCACGCCCAACCATGGTCCTAGGCTAAGAATTTAGAGCTAACCAATAGCTAGGACTAAGCCTAAGGAGTAATTAAATCAAAATGCTTAGACCCTAGCCAAAGGAAAAGTAACCCATGGATAGAGTTAAGCACAAGAAGCTTAGCTAGGTAAGCCCAAAAGCCTAAAGCCTAAACGTATTCCAACTCATGAGGCAAGAAAGGACAATAGTCCAATCCACAAGAAGTCCCACGTCAACCCTCTAGGAAGGAGCTAGATAGCTTGTTTCAATGAAACTAGTAGGTTTCTAAGAGTGGTCACCATGCATTAATGAGAGAAAAGACAAAACCCTATCCCTTATGTGAGTTCATGTGAGCCCTTAGGAAGAAAGAATGAAGTTTCTTAATAAAAAAGAGATAGAATATTCCTAGGATGATTCTTAGGAATTAAAGTAGATGAGTCAAAACTTGATCTTTCTCATTTTAGGAAGAAAGCACATGGGATACTCTTGAAGAAGCAAGAAGATCTAGTGAACAAACTAGAGACTCACGTGTAAGCTTCATAGGTAAGGATAGTCTTATGAGTAACCCTAAGTCAAGACCTTATCTAGCATTAATGAAAGGTAATCATGTTTAGACAAATTGGGAAGAAAGGCATCTAGTTGAAACAAAGGGAATAGTTAAAAAGTAACTAAGTCAACCCCAAGTCAATCCTAAGTTAAGAAGGAAATTTAGTTAAAGTAACTAAACTAGATTAGCTTTTTTACTTTAAGTAACTAATCAATCAGGACTTAGGAGATAAGAGCCATGTTGAAGCTCTTGATTAGGCTAAACTAAAGGCATACATTAAATGCAAAGACCCCATGGTCTTAATCAAGGACATTCCTCCCCATTAACTAAGCAAAGGTCATGTCCCTCTCAAGCTAAACAAGTGCATGACTATGCATCCCCCACCAAGCCTACAAATACTCATGCATAAGCACCCCATAACACACACACATACACTTAAGGGTGGAAACTCTTGAAGTTTGGAGAGTGTTGCTAACAATCCAAGTAGGCAGAATCACAATCACTAAGTAAAATAAATGAGCAACAAAAAGCACAACAGAAATCTCATAATTGAAATCCCAAAATGCATGTGTGACCACTTCACAATCTAGAACATAATAAAGTCAAACCAAAAAGGAAACGCTACCTACCAAAATCAAAGTCACACCAAATAAGAGACACAAGACCATGAAAAAACTCATCACAATTAGAATTATAAGAAACATAAACACAGAAGTACATAACTAGTTACTAAAATTCTCAGTGGGCAGAATCATAACCATTCAATCAAATCAAATGAGCAACACAAAAAATAAAACATAATTCACATAAATGAAATTCCAAAATGCATGTTCGACCACTTCACAATCCAAAATAGGACAGAGCTAAATTAAAAAGCAAATTCAGCATACCAAAGTAAATGCCAGGTCAAATGAAAAAAACAAGACCATGGGAAATGTCAACACAAATAAGAATAATGACCAACACAAACAAAAAAGAATGAAAACAATCAACAAAAATCCAAGTTGGAAGAATCACTACCACTCAGGAAACAAATTAGCAGCACAACAGACAAGATAAATCACAAAATCGAAAACCAAAAATGTATGGGTGACCACTTTACAATCTAGAATAAAACAAATGTAAATCATAAAAAAAAATTCAATATACAAAAATAAAAGCCACACCAAATGAGAAACCCAAAAAATAGCTATAAGTTGCAACACAAATAGGTAAAAATAAGCAACAGAAACACATTAATACGGAACCAATCACTATAAATCCAAGTAGGCAGAATCACAACCACACAGCCAAGTGAAGTGAACAACAGAATAACACAGACAAAGAAATTCGGAAGCAATGATTAAAAATCAAAGTAGGTCGAATTACAACTACTCAGTGATCCAAATTAACAAGAGAAACACATAAGCACCGTACTACTAACTAAAATTCCAACTAGGCAAAATCACAATTACTCAGCAAAAAAAAAAGAGTAACAAAAAGCATAACAGAAATTGCATAATCGAAATCCCAAAATGCGTGGGTGACCACCTAACGATCAAGAGCATAAAAAGAGTCAAATCATAAAGGAAACTCAACATAATAATGTAGATGCTAGACCAAATGAAAAACACAACCACAAGAAACCTCATCATAAGTGAAATTAATGTTTAACACAAATATAGAAACACGGAAACAATTGCTAAAAATCAAAGTAGGCCAAATCACAACCACTCAGTAAACCAAATCAACAACAGAAAGCACAACATAAATCATACAAAGAAAATCGCAAAATTCATGGTTGACCACTTCACAATCCAGAAAATAACAGAGCCAAAGCAGAAAGGAAATTCAGCATGTCAAAATAAAAGACAAACCAAACAAGAAATCCAAAAACCAGTTAGATATCGCAACACAAATCAACATAATAAGTATCACAAACATAGAAACAAGGAAACAATTAATCCAAGTAGGAAGAAAGACAATCACTCAACAAACCAAATCAGCAACACAAAGCATAACAAAAATCACATAATTAAAAACCCAAAATGCATGATTGGCCACTTCACTATCCATAACACAACAGAGCCAAACCAGAAAGGAGATTCAACATACCAAAATAAAAGATAGACCAAATGAGAAATCAAAAAACTAGTTGGATGTCCCAACACAAATCAAAATAATAAGTAACACAAACACTAAAATGTGGAAGCAATCATACAAAATCCAAGTAGGCAAAATCACAACAATTCAACCAAACCTAGTGAGCAACACAATAACACAGACACAAGAGTGTGGAAGCAATCACTAAAAATCGTAATAGGCGAAATTACAACAACTCAACAACAATACAAATCAACAATAAAGACACATTAGCACTGTATCAATCGCTAAAAATCCAAGTAAGCAGAATCACAGCCACTAAGCAAAATAAATGAGCAACAAAAAGCATAAATGAAATCGGTTAATCGAAATCCCAAAATGCATGTATGACTACTTCACAATCCAGAACATAATAAAGTTAAACCAGAAAGGAAATGCAACCTACCAAAATCAAAGTCAGACCAAATAAGAAACACAAGTCCGTGAAAAAACATCATAAATTAGAATTATGAGAAACATAAACACAGAGGCACAGAACTAGTTACTAAAATTCTCAGTGGGCAGAATCATAATCACTCAATCAAATCAAATGAGCAACACAAAAGACAAAACTAATTCACATAAATGAGATTTCAAAATGGATGTTTGACCACTTCACAATCTAGGATAGGACAGACCTAAATAAACGAGCAAATTTAGCATACCAAAGTACATGCCATACCTAATGAAAAAGACAAAACCACGGGAAATGTCAACACAAATCAAAATAATGAGCACCACAAACATAAAAGAATGGAAATAATCAATAAAAATCCAAGTTGGAAGAATCATTACCACTCAGGAAAATAAATCAGCAGCACAAAGGACAAGATAAATCACAAAATCAAAAACCAAAAATGCATATATGACCACTTCACAATCTAGAACAGAATAGAGCTAAATCATAAACGAAATTCAATATACAAAAATAAAAGCCACACCAAATGAGAAACCCAAAAACTAGCAATAAGTTGCAACACAAATAGAAACAAATACGTAACATAAACCCATTAATGTGGAACCAGTCACTACAAATCCAAGTAGGAAGAATTACAACCACACAGCCAAGCGAAGTGTGCAACACAATAACACAGACAAAGAAACGCGGAACCAATGATTAAAAATCACATTAGGTCGAATTACAACTACTTAGTAATCCAAATTAGCAACACAAACACATAAGCACCGTACCAATAACTAAAATGCCAATTAAGCAGAATCACAACCACTCAGCAAAACACAACAGCAACAAAAAGCACAGCAAAAATTACATAATTGAAATCCCAAAATGCAAGGGTGATCACTTGACAATCAAGAACCTAAAAAGAGTCAAATCATAAAAGGAAACTCAATAAAACAATGTAAATGCCATACCTAATGGAAAACACAACTGCGGGAAACCTCATCATAAGTGAAAATAATGTTTAACACAAACATTGAAACACGACAAAAATACTAAAAATCAGAGTAGGCCGAATCACAACCACTCAACAAAACAAATCAACAACAAAAAGCACAACATAAATCATCCAAAGAAAATCACAAAATGTATAGTTGACCTTTCACAATCCAGAACATAACAGAGCCAAAGTAGAATGGAAATTCAACATGTCAAAATAAAAGGCAGACCAAACAAGAGATCCAAAAACCAGTTCGATATTCCAACACAAATCAACATAATAAGTAGCACAAACATAGAAACACGGAAACAATCACGAAAAATCCAAGTTGGAAGAAAGACAATCACTCAATAAACCAAATCAGCAACACAAAGCATAACAAAAATCACATAATTAAAAACCTAAAATGCATGATTGACCAATTCACAATCCATAACATAACAAAGCCAAACCAGAAGGGAGATTCAACACACCAAAATAAAAGACAGACCAAATGAGAAATCAAAAAACCTGTTGGATATCCTAACACAAATCAAAATAATAAGTAACACAAACACTAAAATGCGAAAGCAATCATACAAAATCCAAGTAGGCAAAATCACAACAATGCAACCAAACTAAGTGAGGAATACAATAACATAGACACAAAAGTGCAGAAGTAATCACTTAAAATCATAGTAGGCAGAATTACAACAACTCAGCAACACAAATAAACAATACAAACACATTAGCACTGTACCAATTAGCAAAATAAATAAGCAACAAAAAGCATAACAGAAATCTCATAATCAAAATCCTAAAATGCCTGGGTGACCACTTCACAATCTAGTATATAATAAAGTCAGACCAGAAACAAAACATAACCTACCAAAATCGAAGTTAGACCAAATAAGAAACACAAGACCGTGAAAAATCACAAATCAAAATTATGAGAAGCATAAACATAGAAGCCAGATCCAGTTGCTAAAATTCTTAGTAGGCAGAATCACAACCACCCAATCAAATCAAATGAGCAACATAAAGAAAAAAACATAAATTACATAATTGAAATCCAAAAATGCATGCTTGACCACTTGACAATCTAGAACAAGATAGAGCTAAATCAAAAAGCAAATTCAGCATACCAAAGTAAATACCAGACAAAATGAAAATGGCAAAACCGTGGGAAAGGAAATCTCAATCAATAAAAACTATGTTTGAAGAATCATTGCCACTCAGGAAAACAAATCAGCAGCACAGTGGACAAGATAAATCAGAAAATCAAAAACACAAATTGTGTGGGTGACCACTTCACAATCTAGAACAAAACATTGGTAAATCATAAAGGAAATTCAATATACAAAAATAAGAGCCACACCGAATGAGAAACCTAAAAACTAGCAATAAATCACAACACAAATAGAAATAATAAGTAACACAAACACATTAATGCGACCATTTAAATAACAGAAAATGCAATATTTCAAAATTGTATCTAAAATGACGAGAAAAGTGGAAACAACACCGGATATAATTTGATCATTCTGAGCAAATCCAAAATCTTTATAGATAGAACCAATCATTAGTTCCTAACCATGGGTCGAATGGAATCCTATACATAAATCAGTTAATAAAAGAATAGAAAAAGCTTTTATTGTGTCACTTAAGTTATATAGGAAAGTAACTAGAAAAAAAAATAGACTGTTATAATCCTCCTCTTCTATAGGGATCATCTAAAAGGTGAGGTGTTTTAAATGCATTCATACAGAAAGGCTAACATAGATGCTATAGGTCAATTTTTTTATGTTCATGTCTTCCATCTCTTAATTTCTTCCATAAAGGGGCCGAATGAAACCAAAATTTCACGTTTGGTTTTGAATTAGAGACGTTAAAAATGATGAATCAACGTCAACTATAACCCCAAGCCTTCCAAGCTAACGATGCAGGTTCAATTCCCGCTACACGCTTATATCCTATCTCTCTATTTATTCTATTTGAATCTATCTTTTTGTATCATTATAGAATAAAATTCATTCATTTGAATTAGTAAATTCATTTTTTTTTGGGTAAATTAGTTAATTATTCATTTGAATTTCTTAATTTAGTTTCAGTTATTAATATAATATTCAATTGAATTTGCACTAAATTTTATTATAAAAATCCAAGTAGGCATAATCACAACAACTCAACCAAACGAAATGAGCATCACAGTAAATAGACAAAGAAATATAGAAGCAATGATTAAAAATCACAGTAGGTAGAATTACAACTACTCAACGAAACAAATTAGCAATACAAACACATAAGCACCGTACAAGTAACTAAAATTTCAAGTAAACAGAATCATAACCACTCAACAAAACAAAAGAGCAACAAAAAGCACACTAAAAATCGTATAATCAAAATCCAAAAATGCGTGGGCGACCACCAGACAATCAAGAACTTAAAAAAAGTCAAATCATAAAGGAAACTTAACATAACAATGTAAATGCCAGACCAAATGAAAAACATAACCGTGGGAAACCTGATTATAAGTAAAAATAATGTGCAACACAATCATAGAATCACAGAAACAATTGGTGGAAATTGAAGTAGGCCAAATTATAACCATTTAGCAAACCACATCAACAACACAAAGCACAGCAGAAATTATACAATGAAAATCACAAAATGCATGGTTGACCACTTCATAATCTAGAACATAACTGAGCCAAATAGTAAGGAAATTCAACATACCAAAATAAAAGGCAAACCAAATGAGAAGTCTAAAAACCAGTTAGATATCCCAACACAAATTAAAATAATAAGTAGCACAAACACAGAAGCAAGAAATAATCATTAAAAATCCAAGTAGGAAGAAAGACAATCATTCAAGAAATAAAGTTAGCAACACAAAGCACAACATAAGCCACATAATTAAAAGCCCAAAATGCATGATTGACCACTTCACAATCCATAACATAACAAAGCCAATCCAGAAGGCAAATACAACAAACCAAAGGAAAAGACAGACCAAATGTGAAATCTGAAAACCAGTTGGATATACCAACACAAATCAAAATAATAAGTAACATAAACACAGAAACACGGAAGCAATCATAAAAAATCTAAGTAAGCAAAATCACAACAATTCAACCAAACCAAGTCAGCAACACAATAATACAAATACAAAAGCACGAAAGCAATACTAAAATTCGCAGTAGGCAGAATTACAACAATTCATCAACACAAATCAACAATACAGACACATTAGCACTATACCAATTGCTAAAATCCAAGTAGGCAGAATCACAACCAATAAGCTAATCAAATAAGCAACAAAAAGCACAATAGAAATCACATAATCAAAATCCCAAAATGCAAGTGTCACCACTTCACAATCCAGAACATAATAAAATCAAACCAAAATGGAAATGCCACCTACCAAAATCAAAGTTAGACTAAATAAGAAACCCAAAATTGTGAAAAATCTCATCACAACTCAGAATTATGGGAAACATAAACACAGAACCACAGAACCAGTTACTAAAATTTCCAGTGGCCAGAATCAGAATCACTCAATCAAATCAAATGAGCAACACAAAGAACAAAACATAAATCACATAATTGAAATCCCAAAAATGCATGTTTCACCATTTCACAATCCATAACAGGATAGAGCTAAATCAAAATGGAAATTCAGCATACCAAAGTAAATGCCAGACCAAATAAAAATAACAAAATTGTGGCAAATCTCAACACAAATAAAACTAATGAGCAACACAAACATAGAAGAATAGAAACAATCAATAAAAATCTAAGTTGGAAGATCACTACCACTCATGAAAACAAATCAATAGCACAAAGGATAAGATAAATGACAAAATCAAAAACCAAAAATGTATGGATGACCACTTCACAATTCAGAATAGAACAAAGCCAAATCATAAAGGAAAATTAATATACAAAAATAAAAGCCGCACTAAATGAAAAGCCTAAAAACTAGCTGTAAATCGCAACACTAATAGAAATAATAAGTAACACAGCACATTAATTCAGAGCCAGTAACTAAAAATTCATGTAGGCAGAATCATAACCACTCAGCCAAATGAAGTGAGCAACATGATAACACACACAAAGAAATGTAGAAACAATGATTAAAAATCACAATAGGTAGAATTGGAATCACTCAGCGAACCAAATTAGCAACACAAACACATAAGCATTGTACCAATAACTAAAATTCTAAGTAAACAGAATCACAACCACTCAACAAAACAAAAGAGAAACAAAAAGCACAACAGAAATCACATAATCAAAATCCCAAAATGCATGGGTGACCACCTGACAATCAAGAACATAAAAAGAGGCAAATCATAAAGGAAACTCAACATAACAATGCAAATGCCAGACCAAATGAAAAACACAATAGTGGGATAGCTCATCATAAGTAAAAATAATGTGCAATACAATCATAGAACCACGGAAAAAATTGATGAAAATCAAAGTAGGCCAAATCAGAACCACTAAGTAAACCAAATCAACAACACAAAGCACAACATAATCATACAAAGAAAATTTTGAAATGCATGGTTCACCACTTCACAATCCAGAGCATAACTAAGCCAAACTAGAAAGGAAATTTAACATACCAAAATAAAAAGCAGACCAAACGAGAAGTCCAAAAACCAGTTGGATATCCCAACACAAATTAAAATAATAAGTAGCACAAACACAGAAACACAGAAACGATCACTAAAAATCCAAGTAGGAAGAAAGACAATCACTCAAGAAACTAAGTCAGCAATACAAAGCATAACTTAAGCCACATAATTAAAGACCTAAAATGCACATAACTTAAGCTGCATAATTAAAAACCCAAAATGCATGATTGACTACTTCACAATCCATAACATAACAGAGCCAATCCAGAAGGGAAATACAATATACCAAAAGAAAAGATAAACCAAATGTGAAATCTAAAAACTAGTTAGATATCCCAACACAAATCAAATAATAAGTAACTCAAACACAAAAACATGGAACCAATCATAAAAAGTCCAAGTAAGCAGAATCACAAGAATTCAACCAAACCAAGTGAGCAACACAATAATACAAACACAAAAGCACAGAAGTAATCACTAGAAATTACAGTAGGCAGAATTACAACAAATTAGCAACACAAATCAACAATACAAACACATTACAACTGTATCAATCTCTAAAAATCCAAGTAGGCTGAATCACAACCACTAAGCTAAAAAAATAAGTAACTAAAAGCACAACAGAAATCGTATAATCGAAATCCCAAAATGCATGTGTCACCACTTCACAATCCCGAACATAACAAAATCAAACCAAAGTGGAAACGCCACCTACCAAAATCAAAGTCAGACCAAATAAGAAACACAAGCATGTGAAAAAACTAATCACAACTCAGAATTATAAGAAATATAAACACAGAACTAGTTACTAAAATTTCTAGTAGGCAGAATCACAACTGCTCAATCAAATCAAATGAGCAACCCAAAAAACAAAACATAAATCACATAATTGTAATCCCAAAATGCATGTTTGACCACTTCACAATCCAGAACAGGACAAAGCTAAATCAAAAAGCAAATTCAGCATAACAAAGTAAATGCCAGACCCAATGAAAATAACAAAACTGCAGGAAATCTCAATACAAATAAGAATAATGAGCAACACAAACATAGAAGAAAAGAAACAGTCAATAAAAATCCAAGTTGGAAGAATCACTACCACTCAAGAAAACAAATCAGCAGCACAAAGGACAAGATAAATCACAAAATCAAAAACCAAAAATGTATAGATGTCCACTTCATATTCCAGAACAGAACAGAGCCAAATCATAAAGGAAATTTAATATACAAAAATAAAAGCCACACCAAATAAAAATCCTAAAAACTAGCATTAAATTGCAACACTAATAGAAATAATAAGTAACACAAACACGTTAATGCAAAAACAATCACTAAAAATCAAAGTAGGCAAAATCACAACCACTAGGCAACACAAAAACACAGATAAAGAAACACAGAAGCAATGATTAAAAATCATAGTAGGCAGATTACAACTACCCAGCAAACCAAATTAGCAACACATAGACATAAGCACCGTACCAGTTACTAAAAATCCAAGTAGGCAGAATCACAACCACTCAACAAAATAAAAGAACAATAAAAAGCATAACATAAATCACATAAATGAAATCCAAAAATGCGTGGGTGACCACTTGACAATCAAGAAGATAAAAAAAGCCAAATCATAAAGAAAACTCAACATAACAATGTGAATGCCAGACCAAATGAAAAACACAACTGCAGGAAACCTCATCATAAGTAAAAATAATGTGCAACACAATCATAGAACCATGGAAACAATTGGTAAAAATCGAAGTAGGCCAAATTACCACAACTCAGTAAACCAAATCAATAACACAAAGCACAACATAAATCATTCAAAGAAAATTGCAAAATTCATGGTTGACCATTTCACCATCCAGAACATAATAGAGCCAAACTAGAAAGAAAATTTAACATACCAAAATAAAAGGCAGACTAAACGAGAAATCCCAAAACCAGTTAGATATCCCAACACAAATCAAAGTAATAAGTAGTACAAACACAAAAGCATGGAAACAATCGCTAAGAAGCTACTCAACTAACCAAATTAGCAGCACAAAGGACAACATAAATGACATGATTCAAAACCCAAAATGCATGATAGACCACTTCACAATCTATAACATAATAGAGCGAACCAGATAGGAAATTCAACATACCAAAATAAAAGACAGACCAAATGAGAAATCCAAAAATCAGTTGAATATCCTAACACAAATCAAAATAACAGGTAACACAAACACAAAAATATATAAGCAATCATAAAAATCCAAGTAGGTAGAATCACAATAATTCAACCAAACCAAGTGAGAAACATAATAACACTAACACAAGCATGGAAGCAATCACTAAAAATTACAGTAGGTAGAATTACCACAACTCAGCAACATAAATCAACAATACAAACACATTAGCATTGTACCAATCGCTAAAAATCCAAGTAAGCAGAATTATAACCACTAAGCAAAACAAATGAGCAACAAAAAGTACAACTAACATCATATAATAAAAATCCCAAAATGCATGTGTGACCACTTCACAATCCAGAACATAATAAAGTCAAACTAGAAAGGAAACATAACCTACCAAAATCAAAATCAGACCAAATAAGAAACACAAGATTGTGAAAAATCTCATCCTAAATCAGAATTATGAGAAACATAAACATAGAAGCACAGAACTAGTTACTAAAATTCCCAGTAAGCAAAATCACAACCACTTAATCAAATCAAATGAGCAACATAAAGAACAAAACATAAATCATATAATTAAAATCCCAAAATGTATGTTTAACCACTTCACAGTCCAGAACATGACATAGCTAAATCAAAAAGCAAATTCAGCATACCAAAGTAAATGGCAGCATAGTTGTACGAACCAAATCAATCCACCCAGTCGAACAAAAAAACCCGAGACCCAGTTCACTGGCCAGTCCAGTCATGCTATTGGACCGAAATTCTCACTGAGTCAGTCAAACTCGAAAAACCCGCCCACTAGCCCGAATAGCTTAGCTCACTGGTGACTCGTTTGTGAGCTTTAAAAAAAACAAAAGCCTCATACTCACTGTTTTGAGTTAGGGCTCTCATGCCCATTTCAATTGAACTCATGCTAGTGCATTTCGTTCCCACTGCAGAGCTGTGCTCTGTTGTTCACAACCATATTCCTATCATTCTTGTGCATTTCCTTCACAGCTGTGTTCCCATCATGCACCGCCATGGTCATCAGCTGTGCTCTATCGTGCTCGTGCTACTTCTCTGTCATTCTCAGCCATCATTCCGTTATGCCATTGCCTAACCATCGTTGTGCCACTCCCCAACCACCATTGTCCCACTATTCAACCGTCGTTGTCCTACTGCAATGCTTCCGCTATTTGTCATCTTCATCAAGTCATCAAGCTGTGTCTTCCTTCCTTTGTTGATCTGCCTTGAATATTTAGAAATTAGAACAGAGCAAAGTTTATTAGCCATTAATTAGAGAATGAACCAAAGCTGCAAATGAGCAATTTAGGTCCTAAAAAAGAGAAGGGAAAACGACATGTTATAACCTGCACATAAGCAATTACAATTTTTGAATTCTTATTTCTGATAATGACATATTTTCTTAGTTTAGATAGAGAAAATGGTTCTTGGGGTCAATAGTTTATGTAGATCTTGATTATTCTTTTTTTTAAAAAAATGAATTTTTTCAGTGCATATCTGATTATAGAAGGGATCATCGAAGCTAAAAATTTCAAAATATGGTCACTAGCTAGGTTTCCAATTCTGTTTTTTTGCATATATCACTGAATATTTTATTATATCATTGTATTGTATTATTTTTTCTAATAGATTTCTTTATGTGGAAAGTGGAAACATCAATGTCTTCAAAATAATAGCTCTTTATGTGCTGTAATGGGTTTGATGAATGAGTTTATTAGTTGATGAGTTTTGTATAGGACTAAATGGAATATGCTTCATCACAACCAACTCCGGAAGTTTCCAATCCTACTCAAACTACAACTACTACTGTTAGTTCATCTCCCAAAAGAAATTCAGTGGAAAGGAAGACAAATCCATCTTTGGGTCATTGCAAGACAATTGAATGAGGTGGTATCATGTGCCTTTATTGTTTAACAATTTATAAAGGAAGGAGAATTAACCAATTCCAGCATCACCTAGCAGGGATTAGGGGAGATGTGTCTTCATACAAAAAAAGTGCCACTTGAAGTTCCCCACTAAATGATTAAGAATATTGGTGAATTTAAAGGCAAAAATAAGAAGAAAGGAAAGTCCTATGAAGAAGATGAAGATGAAATAGAAGCATTACTCTAACCACCAAGAGGGAGTAAGGCACTTAAAGGAAAGGAGAAAAATGCCACTTCTTTCGTAGACAACTTTTTTCCACCTAGAACAACCCCAGGAGCTCAACCTACTTTAAAGAGTGTACTGCAAAGTAAAGAAGCAAGAGAGATGTGTGACCTAGCAATTTCAAGGTGGATGATTGACTCTTCCTTGCCATTCAATGTTGTTAACTCTTCATTTTATCAACCTATAGTTGATGCCATTGCTAGTATCGGTACTGGATACAAAGGACCTAGTTATCAATCTCTTTATGGCCATTTGTTAGAAAAAAATATGGAAAAAGTGAAGAAGTTTATTGATAGCTATTGCACTATTTGGAAGGAGATAGGATGCACCATTATGGCTAATAGGTGGACTAATCAAAAAAGAAGAACTTTGATAAATTTTCTTATATATTGTCCAAAGGGAGTGGTTTTTCTTGAAATCTATTGATGCTTCATATGCTTCGAAGACAGCAATTTGTTGCATAAGATGTTCAAAGAGGTTATTTTGTATGTAGGCAAGGAAAATGTTGTTCACTTTGTCACTGATAATGCAGCGAATTATATGGCTGCTGGAAAGAAGTTGTAGGCTGAATTCCCTTCATTGTCTTGGTTTCCATGTGCAGCCCATTGCATCAATTTAATGCTCCAAGACATTGGAAAGCTTCTTTTTATTGCTGAAACAATGGATTATGCTGCAAAACTTACCAAATTCATATGTAATTATTGTTTTGCCTTACATTTGATGAGAGAGCACACTGGTGGCAAAGAGATACGCTGCCCTACTCTAACATGATTTGCTACCAATTTTGTTGCATTGCAAAGCATCTCAAGTCAAAAACATGCATTGAGAGCTATGGTGACATGTAAAGAATGGGAAACCTCAAGTTTTTCTCGTGATAGAAAAGCATCTCAGTTAGCAAAAGACTTGTTGAGTCCTAAATTTTGAAAAGATTGTAATGATATTATGTATTTTACTGAGCCTCTTGTTCGGGTATTGCGAATTGCTGATAATGAAGATAAGCTAGTCATAGGATACTTGTATGCAGCTTTCCATAAAGTAAGAGAGAATATGATCACTAGACTCAAGGCAAGGAAGAAAAAAGTTGATGATTACTTGCGAATTCTGGACACTCGTTGGGATAACCAACTTGAAAAAGATATCCATGCAGCTAGTTTTTTGTTAAATCCAACTTATAAATACAACCTACCTAAGATGGAAAAGCATAAGCAGACTACTTCTAACTTACTAGATGTTATTGAGCTATATGCTGGTAGTGATGATGCTTTAAGGTCTAGGTTGACAAGTGAAGTGAGAATTTTTAGAAATGCATAAGGTGACTTTGGAAGAAAAGCCGCCATTGGTGATCGTACAGCTATGATGCCAGGTAAAAAATTCACTTCTAATCAAGCCTTCATTTTTTTTCTTTGAAGTCGATGTTTTTCTAATATGTTTATACATTATCTGTAAATTCTAGATGAATGGTGGTTATACTATGGATCTAGTGCTCCTAATTTGCAAAAGTTGGCAGTCCATGTCTTAAGCCAAACATGTAGATCTTCAGGTTATGAGCGCAATTGAAGCATATTTGAGCATATCCATTCAAAGAAAAGAAATATATTAGAGTATCAAAGACTTAATGATCTTATTTTCGTTCATTACAACTTAAGATTGAAACAAAGGTAACATTTTTATTATTTATTGTTAACTTTTGATGAAAATTTCTAACTAATGCTTTAATGGCTGAAAAACTAGAAATCAAAAGAAAAATCAGATTTATGATCCCAGTGATTATGAAGTTTTGGATGACATTTCTGATTGGGTATTGCAAAATAAGCCTCTAAATTTAAGTGTTGATGAGTTAGAGGCATTTAATCATGACCTTGCCTCTAGTAATGTTCCACCTTTAAAAAAATCGCTCAGTTGATTATGGTAATATTTGTTATCTTTTTTCAATTGTAATTATTATGTTTAAAGTCTATTAGAGTCTTATTAGTTTTTATTTGTTGATTTTTATTGTAGATAACTTTGACTTTAGCTTAGATCTTGAGATTGAAGCTGACATTGATAGTGAGGAGATAGAAAAGCTTAATCAAATTGTCAATCCAGATAGTGAGACTCAAGATCTTGGATTTTTTACTGGTCTTACACCTTCACAACCAACACTTGAACCTAACTTTAATATTTGGGATCTTTGAGACTTAGAAGTAATCAAATTGTGGAATGCCACAAACAACTATAACTTTAGGTCTTTCATTATAAGGTTCAGTTTTATATACTTTGACACTTTTTTTTCTTCGGTTTATACTTTAATTTGCAAGCTGATAAAAGAAACTCTGAAGCAAGGAATTAGGAATGTGTATTGAATTGTAATGTTATTGGATTTGGACTTATAGGACTTGTATTGGCTTTCAAAACATGTATATTGGATTGGTGTTATATTACATACTCTTTATATTATAATGTTCTTATTGACCTTAGGCTGTTTTTAAAAATTTTTTTTCTTCTTCATCCAGATTTTTTGGTTCGATCATTTAACCGGCGATCAGACCGTTGACCCAGTGACCTAAACCTCTGACTGAGTTGACCTCCGATCCGGATTATACAACTACGAAAGCCAGACCCAATGAAAATGACAAAACCGCAAAAAATCTCAACACAAATAAGAATAATGAACAATACAAACACAGAAGAATAGAAACAGTCAATAAAAATCCAAGTTGGAAGAATCACTACCACTCAGGAGAACAAATCAGCAACACAAAGGGCAAGATAAATCACAAAAATTGAAAAACCAAAAATATATAGGTGACAACTTCACAATCCAGAATAGAACAGAGCCAAATCATAAGAGAAATTCAATATACAAAAATAAAAGCCTACCAAATGAGAAATCCAAAAACAAGCTGTAAATTGCAACACAAATTTAAACAATAAGTAACACAAACATATTAATGTGGAACCAAACACTAAAAATCGAAGAAGGCAGAATTACCACTACTCAATCAAATGAAGGGAGCAACATAATAACACAGACAAAGAAACACGGAAGCAATGATTAAAAATCACAGTAGGTAGAATTACAATCACTGAGCGAACCAAATTAGCAACACCAACACTTAAGCACCATACCAGTAACTAAAAATCTAAGTAGGCAAAATCACAACCATTTAGCAAAATAAATGAGCAACAAGAAGCATAATCGAAATCACGTAAGTGAAATGCCAAAATGTATAGATGACCACATGACAATCACGAACATAAAAAGAGGCAAATCAGAAAGGAAACTCAACATAATAATGTAAACACAAAACCAAATGAAAAACACAACCGGGGGAAGCCTCATCATAAGTAAAAATAATGTGCAATACAAACATAAAAACACAAAAACAATCGCTAAAAATTGAAGTAGACAAATCACAACACATAGCAAACCAAATCAACAACACAAAGCACAACATAAATCATACAAAGAAAATCACAAAATGCATGGTTGACCACTTCACAATCCAAAACATAATAGAGCCAAAATAGAAAGGAAATTCAATATACCAAAATAAAAGGCAGATCAAACTAGAAATCTAAAAACTAGTTGGATATCCCAACACAAATCAAAATAATAAGTAGCACAAACACATAAGCACGAAAACAATTACTAAAAAGGCTAGTAGGAAGAAAGACAATAACTTACAAACCAAATCAGCAATACAAAGTACAACATAAATCACATAATTAAAAACCCAAAATGCATTATTGACCTCTTCGCAAATCCATAACATAACAAAGCCAAACCAGAAAGAAAATTCAACATACTAAAATAAAAGACAAATCAAATGAGAAATCCAAAGACCAATTAGATATCCCAACACAAATCAAAATAGTAAGTAATACTAACACATTAACGCAGAAGCAATCATAAAAAATCCAAGTAGGCAAAATTACAACAATTCAACCAAACCAACGGAGCAACACAATAACAGACACAAAAGCATGGAAGCAATCACTAAAAATCATAGTATACAGAATTACAACAACTCAACAACACAAATCAACAATACAGACACATTAGTACTGTACCAATTGCTAAAAATCCTAGTAGGCAGAATCTCAACCACTAAACAAAACAAATAAGCAACAAAAAGCACAACAGAAATTACATAATCGAAATCCCAAAATGCATGTGTGACCACTTTACAATCCAAAACACAATAACGTTAAACCAGAAAGGAAATGTAACCTACCAAAATCAAAGTCAGACCAAATAAGCAACACAAGACTGTTAAAAAACTCATCACAAATCAGAATTATAGGAAACATAAATACAGAAGCTCATAACTAGTTACTAAAATTCTCAGTAGGCAGAATCACAATTGCTCAATCAAATCAAATGAGCAAAACAAAGAACAAAACATAAATCACATTATTGAAATCCCAAAATGCATGTTTGACCACTTCACAATCTAGAACAAGATAGAGTTAAATCAAAAAGCAAATTCAGCATACCAAAGTAAATGCCAGACCCAATGAAAATGACAAAACCACAAGAAATCTCAACAAAAATAAGAATAATGAGCAACACAAACGCAGAAGAACAGAAATAATCAATAAAAATCCAAGTTGGAAGAAACACTACCACTCAAGAAAACAACTTAGCAGCACAAAGGAGAAGATAAATCACAAAATCAAAAACAAAAAATGTATAGGTGACCACTTCACAATCTAGAACATAACAGAGCCAAATCATAAAGGAAATTCAATATGTTAAAATAAAAGCCACAACAAATGAGAAACATAAAAACTAATTGTAAATGGCAACACAAACAGGAATAATAAGTAACACAAACATATCAATGCAGAACCAGTCACTAAAAATCTAAGTAGTTAGAATCACAACCACTCAACCAATGAAGTGAGCAATACAATAACACACACATAAAGAAACAAGGAAGCAATGATTAAAAATCACAGTAAGTAGAATTACAACCACTCAACTAACCAAATTAGCAACACAAACATATAAGCACTATACTAGTAACTAAAATTCTAAGTAAGCAGAATCACAACCACTCAACAAAACAAATGAGCAACAAAAAGCATAATAGAAATTGCATAATCGAAATCCCAAAATGCGTGGGTCACCGCTTGACTATCAACAACATAAAAAGAGCCAAATCATAAAGGAAACTCGACATAACAATGTAAATGCCAGATCAAATGAAAAACACAACCGCGGAAACCTCATCATAAGTAAAAATAATGTGCAACACAAACAAAGAAACACAGAAATAATCACTAAAAATCGAGGTAGGCCGAATCACAACCACTTAGCAAACCAAATCAACAATTCAAAGCACAACATAAATCATACAAAAAAATCACAAAATGCATGGTTGGCCACTTCACAATCCAAAACATGACAGAACCAAACTATTAAGGAAATTCAACATACCAAAATAAAAGGTAGAGCAGATAAGAAATCCAAAAACTAGTTGGATATCTCAAAACAAATCAAAATAATAAGTATCACAAGCACTGAAGCACGGAAACAATCACTAGAAATCCAATTAGGAAAAAACACAGTCACTCAACAAACCAAATCAGCAACACAAAGTACAACATAAATCACATAATTAAAATCCCAAAATGCATGATTGACCACTTCACAATCCATAACATAACAAAGCCAAACCAGAAGGAAAATTCAACATACCAAAATAAAAGGCAGACCAAATGAGAAATCAGAAAACCAGTTGGATATCCCAACCCAAACAAAAACAGTAAGTAACACAAACACAGGAACGCGGAAGCAATCATAAAAAATTCAAGTAGGCAGAATCACAACAATTCAACCAAAGCAGGTGAGCAACACAATAACATAGACACAAAAGCATAGAAGCAATCATTAAAAATCATAGTAGGCAGAATTACAACAACTCAGCAAAACAAATCAACAATACACATACATTAGCACTGTACCAATCACTAAAAATCTAAGTAGGCAGAATCACAACCACTAAGCAAAATAAATGAGCAACAAAATGCATAACAGAAATCACATAATTGAAATCCCAAAATGTGTGTGATCACTTCACAATTCAGAACAAAATAAAGTCAAACTAGAAAGGAAATGCAACCTACCAAAATCAAAGTCAGACCAAATAAGAAACACAAGACTGTGAAAAACCCATCGCAATTCAGAATTATGAGAAACATAAACATTGAAGCATAGAACTAGTTACTAAAATTCCTAGAAGCAGAATCACAACTACTCAATCAAGTCAAATGAGCAACAGAAATAAGAAAACATAAATCACAAAATTGAAATCCCAAAATGCATGTTTGATCACTTCACAATCCAGAACAGAAACAGCCAAACCGAAAAGGAGACTTAACATTCCAAAATAAATGCCAAAACAAATGAGAAACACAAAAATTGCAGAAACTCCTAACACAAATCAAAATAACAGGCAACACAAACACAGAAGCATGAAAGCAATGACAAAAAATTCTCGTAAAAAGAATTACAACCACTAAGCAAACCAAATCAGTGACACAAACACATGACCACTAAACCAATCACAAAAAATCCAAGTAGGTAGAATCACAATCACTCCTTCAAAACTAGCGAGTAATACAAAGTACAAAACTTAGATCACATAATCATAATCCAAAAATGCACATTTAACCACTTTACAATCTAGAAATGAACAAAGCTAAACTAGAAAGGAAACTCAACCTACTAAAATCACGTCAGACCAACTGAGAAACACAATATCGTGTGAAAAGTCAACACAACTCAAAATAATGAGTAATGCAAACACAAGCGTTGTACTAATCCCTAAAAATCCAAGCAAGCATAATGATAACCACTGAGCAAATAAAATGAGCAATATATATTACAAAACTTAAATCGCATATTCACAATTCTGAAATGCATGTGTGACCACATCACAATCCAGAACAGAACATAGCCAAACTAAAAGATATACTTGTTTGTGCCTGTACCTTAGGGGTCATCCGGTACTACTTGATGAAGCCGAAGAGCTCCATTATTCATCTGTCATCCATGACGGTGGGTGCACTTGCAAAGGGCACTCTGATGTTCAAGTAGTACAAGAGTGAAAATGGGCAGGTAAAAAAATGATCGTACCTCAGTTAAATCCTTTACGGTGCTTAAATAGAAGGTGAAGACTTTTGCGTTTAAGGTGATGGGTTAGATGTATACCGTTGCGCTTGGGCCCAACGAGGACACCAGGGAGCTCCACCTTTTGTCTGTTCTCGATGACGGTGGGTGTACCTGCAAAGGCACTCTGATGCTAAATTAGTAACAGAGCAAAATTTGGGTAGCCAAAAAAAATGAGCACACCTGGGGTAAATCCATTATTGGGCCTACGTAGAAGCTAAAGATCCTTGCAGTTATACTGAAGAGATAGATGCATATCGTAAAGCTTAGATAGGATAGGGACCTATCGATCCGACACACAAATACCAAATCAATGA
Source organism: Castanospermum australe (assembly GCA_019955255.1). NCBI lineage: Eukaryota > Viridiplantae > Streptophyta > Magnoliopsida > Fabales > Fabaceae > Castanospermum > Castanospermum australe. The sequence continues at coordinate 86,769 of NSJW01000280.1, read as the reverse complement.
CAGGCCAAACAAGAAATAGAAAACACTGTGAAATTGTCAACACAAATCATAATTATGAGAAACGCTGACACAGATGCACAGAACCAGTCACTAAAAATCCGTGTACGCATAATCACAATCACCCAACAAAACCAAATGAGCCACATAAAGCAAAAAATGTATATCACATAATTAAAATCCAAAAATACATGTGTGACCACTTCACAATGTAGAACAAAACAGACCTAATTTGAAAAGGAAACTCAACATGCTAAAGAAAAAGCTAGACCAAATGAAAAACAAAAAACTTTGGGAAACTTGAACCAAACAAGAATAATAACAACCCAATCACCGAAGCATATAATCAATCACTAAAAATCAAAGTAGGCAGAATCACAACCAATTAGCATATCATATTAATAACACAGAGCACAATGTAAATCACTTAATTGAAACCCCAAAATGCAAAGGTGACCACTTCATAATCTCAAACAAAATAAAGTAAAATCATAAAGGAAATTTAACATGACAAAATAAAATTTAGACCAAATTAGGAACTAAAAAAAGAGTTGAAAATCCCAACATTCATCAAAATAATGAGCAATACAAACACAGAAGTACGAAAGCAATGACAAAAAATCCAGTAGGCAGAACTACAATCACTTAACAAACCAAATCAGCAACAAAAAAACACATAAGCACTTTATCAATCACTAAAAATCTAAGTAGGAAGAATCGCAACCACTCATCCAAACCAAATGAGCCACACAAAGAAAAAAAACATAGACCACATAATCGAAATCCCAAAATGCATGTGCAACCACTTCACAATTTGGAACATAATAAAGTCAAACTAGAAAGGAAATGCAACCTACCAAAATCAAAGTCAAACCAAATAAGAAACACAAGAACGTGAAAAACTCATCACAAATCAGAATTATAGGAAACATAAACTTAGAAGCATAGAACCAGCTACTAAAATTCCCAGTCGGCAGAATCTCAACAACTCAATCAAATCAAATGAGCAACGCAAAGAACAAAACATAAATCACATAATTGGAATCCCAAAATGCATGTTTGACCACTTCACAATTCAGAACATGACAAAGCTAAATCAAAAAGTAAATTCAACATGCCAAAGTAAATGCCAGACCAAATGAAAATGATAAAAATGTGGGAAATCTCAACACAAATAAGAATAATGAGTAACATAAACACAGAAGAATAGAAAAAATAAATAAAAATCCAAGTTGGAAGAGTCACTACCACTCAAGAAAACAAATCAGCAGCACTAAGGACAAGATAAACCACAAAATAGAAAACCCAAAATGTATGGGTGACTACTTCACAATCTAGAATAGAACAGAGTCAAACCATAAAGGAAATTCAATATACAAAAATAAAAGTCACACCAAGTGAGAAACCCAAAAACTAGTTGTAAATCTCAACACAAATAGAAATAATAAGTAACACAAACAATTTGACGCGGAACTAGTCACTAAAAATCCAAGTAAGCAGAATCACAACCACTCAGTCAAATGAAGTGAGCAAAAATAACAACACAGACAAAGAAACGTGGAAGCAAAGATTAAAAATCATAATAGGTAGAATTACACCCACTCAGTGAACCAAATTAGGAACACAAACACATAAGCACCATACCAATAACTAAAAATTCAAGTAAGCAGAATCACAATCGCTCAGTAAAACAAATGTGCAACAAAAACCACAACAGAAAGTACGTTATCCAAATCCCAAAATGTGTGGGTGACTAGTAGACAATCAAGAACATAAAAAGAGCCAAATCAAAAAAGAAACTCAACATAACAATGTAAATGTCAAACCAAATGAAAAACACAACCGCAGAAAAATCTCATCACAAGTAAAAGAAAAAAAAGTGCTACACAAACATCGAAACACGGAAAGAATCGTTAAAATCAAAGTAGGCCAAATCACAACCACTTAGCAAACCAAATCAACAACACAAAGCACAACATAAATCTTATAATGAAAATTACAAAATGCATGTTGACCATTTCACAATCCAAAACATAACAGAGCCAAATTAGAAAGAAAATTCAACATATCAAAATAAAAGGCAGACCAAACAAAAATTCCAAAAACCAGTCAGATATCCCAACACAAATCAAAATAATAAGTAGCACAAACATAGAAGTACGGAAATAATCACTAAAAATGCAAGTAGAAGGAAATACAATCAGTCATCAAACCAAATCTGCAACACAAAGCACAACATAAATCAGATAATTTGAAAACCCAAAATGCATGATTAACCACTTCACAATCCATAACATAACCAAGCTAAACAATAAGAGAAACTGAACATACCTAAATGAAAGACAGACTAACTAAGAAATCTAAAAACTAGTTGGATATCCCAACAAAAATTAAAATAATAAGTAATACAAACACAGAAACATGGAAGCAATCACTAAAAGTCCAAGTAGGCAGAATCACAACCACTCAACCAAACTAAGTGAGCAACACAATAACACAAACAGAAAAGCATAGAAGCAATGACTAAAAATTACAGTAGGCGTAATTACAACCATTCAACAAGACAAATCAACATTACAAACACACAAGTATTATACCAATCGCTAAAACTCTAGGTAGGCATAATCGCAATAACTAAGCAAAATCAATTGAGCGACAAAAAGCATAACATAAATCACATAATCGAAATCCGAAAATGTATGAGTGACCACTTTACAATTCGTAACAGAAAGAGCCAGATAGAAAAGGAGACTTAACATTTCAAAATAAAAGCCAGACTAAATAAGAAACCCAAACAATAGCAAGAACTCCCAGCACAAATCAAAATAACAAGCAACACAAACATAGAAGCATGAGAATAATGACAAAAAATCCCCGTGAAAAGAATTACAACCACTAAGCAAACCAAATCAACAACATAAACACATGAGAACTAAACCAATTACAAAAAATCCAAGTAAGTAGAATCACAACCACTCCTTCAAAACTAGCAACTAATACAAAGCACAAAACGTAGATCACATAATCGTATTCCAAAAATGCATATTTAACCAGTTCACAATCCATAAATGAACCAAGCAAAACTAGAAAGGAAACTTAACCTACCAAAATCGCAGTCAGACCAAGTGAGAAACACAACACCATGTGAAAAGTGACGCACCTTAGAATAATGAGCTATGCAAATACAAGCGTTGTACCAATCACTGAAAATCCAAGCAAGCATAATATAACCATTGAGCAAATGAAATGAGCAATATAAATTACAAAATGTAAATCACATATTCAAAATTCCAAAATGCATGTGTGACCACATCACAATCCAGAACAAAACATAGCTAAATTAGAAAAGATGCTTGTTTGTGTTTGTACCTCCGGGGTGGTAAGATACTACCTGATGAAGCCAGAGGGCTCCATTGTTCGTCTGTTGCCCATGATGGTGGGTGCACCTGCAATAGCACTCTGATGCTCAAGTTAGTACCGGTATGAAAAGTGGACAGGTAAAAAAATGATCATACCTCGGTTAAATCCTTTACTGTGCTTAAATAGAAGTGAAAACTTTTATGTTTAAGGTAATAAGTTAGATGTATACCATTGGGCTTGGGCTTAATAAGGATACCAGAGAACTCTACCTTTGGTTTGTCCTCCACGACGATAGGTGTACCTACAAAGACACTTCGACATTCAAGTTAGTACCAGAGCAAAATTTGGGCAGCAAGAAAAAAGAACATACCTGGTATAAATCCATTAGTGTGCCTAAAGAGAAGCTGAAGACCCTTGAAGTTATGCTGATGGGATGGATACATACCGTAAGGCTTAGGTCTAATAAGGACCTAGCAATCCAAAACTCAAATACTAAATCAAAGACAGGCCAAATGAGTAATAGAAAACACCGTGAAAATGGTCAACTTAAATCATAATTAAGAGAAATGCAGACATAGATGCACATAACCAGTGATTAAAAATCCCTGTATGCATAATCACAACCACTCAACAAAACTAAATAAGACACATAAAACAAAAAATGTAGACCACAGGATAGAAATCCCAAAATGCATATGTGACCGCTTCACAATGCAGAACAAAACAAACCCAATTTAGAAAGGAAACTCAACATACCAAAGAAAAAGCTAGACCAAATGAAAAACAAAAAATCGCTGGGAATATGAACCAAACAAGAATAATGAGCCACACAATCACAAAAGCACATAGTCAATCACTAAAAATCAAAGTAGACATAATCACAACCAATCAGCAAATCAAATTAACAACACAAAGCACAACGTAAATCACTTAATCAAAATCCCAAAATGCAAGGGTGACCACTTCATAATCTAAAACAGAATAGAGCAAAATCAAAAAGGAAACTCAACATGACAAAATAAAATTCAGACCAAGTTAGAAACTCAAAAAATAGTTGGAAATCCCAACAAAAATGAAAATAATGAGAAACACAAATACAGAAGTACAAAAGCAATCACGAAAGATCCAATAAGCACAACTACAACCACTTAGCAAACCAAATCAGCAACACAAACACATAAACTCATTACCAATCACTAAAAATTCAAGTAGGCAGAATCACAACCACTCATCCAAACCAAATGAGCCACACAAAGCAAAAAACGAAGACCACATAATTGAAATTCCAAAATGCATGATTGATCACTTCATAATCTAGAACAAAATAAAGTCAAACTAGAAAGGAAACGCAACCTACCAAAATCAAGGTCAGACTAAATAAGAAATACAAGACTGTGAAAAAGCTTATCACAAATCAGAATTATAAGAAACATAAACATAGAAGCACAGAACCAGTTACACAAATTCCTAGTAGGCATAATCATAATCACTCAATCAAATCAAATGAGCAACACAAGGAACAAAACATAAATCACATAATTGAAATCCCAAAATGCATGTTTGATCATTTCACAATTCAGAAATAACAGAGCTAAATCAAAAAGCAAATTCTACATACCAAAGTAAAGGCCAAACCAAATGAAAATGACAAAACCGTGAGAAATTTCAACACAAATAAGAATAATAAGCAGCACAAACGCAGAAGTATACAAACAATCAACAAAAATCCAAGTTGGAAGAATCACTACCACTCAGGAAAACAAATCAGCAGCACAAAGGACAAGATAAATCACAAAATTGAAAACCCAAAATGTATGGGTGACCACTTCACTATCCAAAACAAAGCAAAGCCAAACCGTAAAGGAAGTTCAATATAGAAAACTAGCTGTAAATCGCAGCATAAATAGAAATAATAAGTAACACAAACACATTAATGCAAAACCAGTCACTAAAAATACAAGTAGGCAAAATCACAACCACTCAGCCAAACGAAGCGAGCAACACAATAACACAAACAAAGAAACGCAAAAGTAACTACTAAAAATCATAGTAGGCAGAATTACAACCACTCAGTGAACCAAATTAGCAATTCAAACATAGAAGCACTGTACCAATAACTAAAAATCCAAGTAGGCAAAACCACAACCACTCAGCAAAACAAATGAGTGACGAAATGCACAACAAAAATCACATAACCAAAATCCCAAAATGCGTGGATAACCACTTGACAATCAAGAAAAGAAAAGAGCCGAACTAAAAAAGAAACTCAATATAACAATGTAAATGCCAAACCAAATTAAAAATACAATGTCTAACAAAAACATAGAAACACAGAACCAATAACTAAAAATCGAAGTAGGCCAGATCACAGTCACTCAGCAAACCAAATGCACAACATAAAGCACATTAGAATCACATAACGAAAATCACAAAATGCATGGCTGACCACTTCACAATTGAAAACATAATAGAGACAAATCAAAAAGGAGATTCAACATACCAAAATAAAAGGTGGACCAAACGAAAAATCTAAAAACCAATTAGATATCCCAACAAGACCAAAATAATAAGAACACAAACACAGAAGCGCAAAACCAATTACTAAATATCCAAGTAAGCAGAATCACAACAACTCAACCAAACCAAGTGAGCAATAGAATAACACAAACACTAAAGCGCTAAAGCAATCACTTAAAACCACAGTAGGCAGAATTACAACATCTCAACAAGACAAATCAACAATATAGACACATAAGCACAATACGAATCGCTAAAAATCCAAGAAGGCAAAATCACAACCACTTAGCAAAGCAAATGAACAACAAAAAGCACAACAAAAATTGCATAATCAAAATTAAAAAAATGGGTGGGTGACCACTTAACAATCAAGAAGAAAAAAGCCCAACTCAGAAAGGGAACTCAACATTACAATATAAATGCCACACCAAAAAAAATACAAAACTGCAAGAAATCTTATCACAAATAAAAATAATGCGCAACACAAACATTGAAACACGGAAACAATTACTAAAAATTGAAGTAGGCCAAATCACAATCTCTCAGCAAACCAAATCAACAATACAAAACACAACATAAATCACATAATGAAAATCACAAAATACATAGTTAGCCACTTCACAATGTAGAACATAACAGAGCCAAACCAAAAAGGAAATTCAACATACCAAACTAAAAGGCAGACAAGACGAGAAGCAATACAAACGTAGAAGCACTACACAACAAGAATTATGAACTTTGAACTAAATACTCCATTTTGTATAAATTTAGTTTTTATATATAGTTATATATTTTATTATATCAAACAATACAAATTTTAGTATCTTGAGCTATATTTTTCGGTTATGACGTAAATATATTTTAAGCACTTAATTATATTTATTTATATTCAGATTTATAATTTCGAATATTCTTCTATGATTAAATGCATGAACTATACTATTAATATTATGAGTAATATATCTTAAAATATCAAAGGCACTAGGAATAACTCTTTATATACTATATTATAATGAATGACCAAATAATGAGACTGTCATTAAATTATGAGACTTATGTGTGCCTGATACCCAGATGAAAATACTTAAGGTTATAATAATGGTTGGCTAATTGTTCGGTCAAAAATGCTTGGGGCTAAATGTTTTAGAGATTGATACACATATTAGTTGTTTTTCTAGCAAAACCTAAGAATAATCCTATAAGAAAGTATGTTTATAATATAAAGGATTTCCATAAGAGTGATTCCTTAGAAATATGAGATTCCTTGAAGAATGATTTTCTTAAAGAAAGTATTCCTAATATATCTAAGTTTGAATTCGTTAATAATTTACATTGAATATCAAACAAAAGCTTTGGAATACATTACTGATATTTAATCCATATTATTAGTATAAAATATATTTATATTACTTTTAGTTAGGGGCACTTAGATTTATTGTGTTTCAAAACTCACCCCATTTTTATTTCTTTTTCATAGCCTCATACAACATTTTCTATATTTCAGCCTAGAGTACTTGATTACTTCTATGAGTGAGATAGGACTCTTATATGGAAATGAGTTAAAAACATGAATACTTGAATTTATAGTCATAGAATTGGATCCATTTATCTTATATAGTGGTCAATAAATGTTGTGTCTGTAAATAAATAATTGTTAATGAAACATGAACTACTCATGTGTGTTTAAGTTATTTTGATAGTACCTTCAAGATATGTTGAATAATGGGAAGTCTCCTATTTTTGGGAGGCTTTGCCCAGGATTTTATATGATTATGTTTAAGTGATGATGGTTTTATTATAAATTGTATTAAGTTTAACATGTGTTAGTGAGATTTCGAAAATTAGAAGTATCTAATCCCGGACAGGTTATATTTCCTGAAATTAGGTTGTGACAAAAAAAAATATTTTTTAATAATATGATAAAATATAAAAGAGTAAATCTCTTTTTTAGTTTTTCAAATAAATAAAAATAATCACTTTGGTCTTTTAAATAATTTTAATATTAATTTAATTCTTAAATAATAAAAAGTGACATTATTTTAGTCTCTTAAAAAATTAACATTAATTTAGTCCTTCAATTATTGAAAAATATTATTAATTTAGTCTTTCAATCATAAAAATTATATTAATTTAGTTCCTATTCATATATAAAAAAATGATTTTGATATTATTTTTTATAATTTAGATATTAAATTAATATTAAAATTTTTTAAAAAACTAAAATAATAATACTTGAAACTTTAAAGGACTAAAAAAAACTCTACTCTATATATATAATAGTACGGGACTGTACGGGTGGAGAGACTATTTTCTTATCTGTTTTCTTTAAAATTTGTCCACTTACTATTTTCCTATTCAAAAGCAACAGATAAAAGCACACTTTTAAAAAAAATGGAAAAGTACAAAAGGGTGAGAGGTTGACAGGCAGAAGAAAGAGAGGAATGGACCAAAGTGTACGTAGGCAAAGAAAGCGGAGCACCATTGTTGTTGGGGGTGGCAAGGCGCAGTGGTAGGAAGGTATTTTTGGCAGAGGAGAAGCAGTCAACTTCACATTACAAAACGTGAAACAGAAACACATATTGATATTCTTCTGAGTGACAAATTAACAGTTTGTTAACAGTTTCATAGCATTAGGCCGAGACTGGTCACTCTCCGAGTCTCACTGTCATATTCTTCTTCCCTTCACCCACTTTCCTCTTCTCATGTCTCACCACACAATTCTCTCTTCTCTTATCACTCAGTTTCTCTCCTCTGTCTTAGATCCTTTTCTTTTTATCACCAAAATAATGTTTATTTAATAAAGAAATTGCTTTCCTATTTTTAGTGTCAGAAGAATCTTTTCTTTATTAATGAATCCAACTCTTTCTGGTGAGAGAGAATCATGACTTGCCTTTTTAAAAAAAAAAAAATAGGCAAATTCATTTCCTGAATGAACCAAACACTAAAGAAAGTTCATTAGAATATGCATTATTTCTTCTATGAGTTTTTAAGAAAATAGTTTTATTTAAAAATACATTTCGGAAGTCTTACTAAAAATGTTTTCATAATTAAATTAGTTTTTTTCATCAAATAACAGTTTGACCTTAAATTCCTTTCATTCTATCTCTTCTTTTTATAATTAAATTATTACTTTCTTCTGACGCCAAAAGTAATAATATACTGAGAACCAAAAGAAAAGAGACAAAAATTCATCTTGGTTTTATTTTTCAAATCCATTTTCTAGTTTTTTTTTCTTTGGTTTTTTCCCTGTTATTCAAAACATTAACTTGTATAGCAAAAGATGTTTGGCATTCGTTGCATATGAAACAGCTGTATGAAAACATAAATAGCAACACATTTCCAAAAAATAGTTTCGTTGTTAATGAAATCTACAAGTATTTAATTAGCTTTTCATCCAAGCATCGCTTTTATAAAGAGAGACAATTTGTCATTTTAATTTGACAATGCAGTTCACCTTTAGCTTGTGTTTATGTTTCAATTAAAAAATAATAATGTTTAAACATACATTATTGAATTTGATGAAGAGTGAATGTTGTAATTTTTCAAGTACTTAAAAATTTATGACTTATTTGAGTATGACGTATATGAAAATTAAAGACTTCATGCTAGTTACGATTGATCAAACATGAGAATGTTATTCCCATATATTCTTTTTATTCTTTATATAAAAATTTTGAATGTATTAAAATTTTCATGTAAATGATCTTAAAGTAAATTTTTAGATGTTTCTTAATTCATATATATAGAAGTTATGGTTTCCTGACATTAACACAAAATCTAAACATTAGCATTAAATGGAAATTAAATCCCTTATTTGAGATGATGCACGGATCAAGTTTCCCTCTTAATAATCCTTCATTTTCTAAATGGTTATCAATTTAAAAGAATTATTCATCTCATTGTTTAGTTCACCAAGGAAAAAAGAATAAGTAATTAATCTCATTTACATTGCTTTGTCAATGAGTTTGAAAATTTTAGGGATTTGTTGGCAAATTTGGACAAGAAGTGGCTGGAGTTTTGAAACCCATTCAATCATTTGTGTGTTCTCATGTGAATGAGATAAGATTAACCCAAATGAGTGGAGAGTCTTCCACGTGGCAAACACAGAACTGCCATGGAGAGAGGAGTGAGTGGATCACCCAAAACGAAGGAACTGGTCCAAGTGGTTTTGCTCAGACAACCTGCTATAGCCGGTATACTCACGTAATGATACCGGTTAGTCCCATCCTAGGAGATGAGTGGTCAAACGTTTGCAACAGTTGGGGTTGTGAGGGGTTTAAGAACACTGGTTGGGTGGTTTTCAGGGGGTTTTTGTTGATCGGACATAGCCCAAGTTTTTAGGTGAGAATTATTTATTGCCTTGAAGAACATTTCTTTACACAGAAAAAGTGTTCTTCTTTTCTGGTGCAAAATAATTCAACACTGATGCCAAGGTTTCAAATTTATGGGTATTGTTTATCACACTGCTTCAATTGAGCAAGTTTCATCATTTCTGGCGTTGTTCTTCCTCTATTAGTAAGGGAATTTGCATTGCATCTCTCCCCTCTCCAATTCTTTTCTGGGGTTCTTGCAGGTTCCTTTCCCAGTGCCTGATTCATTTCATTTTCTGTAAATTCAATATTCCAACTTTTACTGTTTTTCTTTTGTTAAAAAAATATTTGATTCATGCTCTCTCTCTCTCTCTCTCTCTCTCTCTTTGATGCATACACAGCGGTAATAATTTATTAACTTGTTATGAGTTGTCTCCTAAAAAGGGTCACCAGGGGCCTGAAGATCCATCTGGCCAACATCTTAAGTGAAATACTGATATATGCTATATTTTTCCCTGATGTTGTCCGGGGTTTTGTTTTCTTATTGTTTGTGTTGTCATTGATTGCGTTCAATATAATTGTGTATGGATAATTATAATCGGCATTATGTTGCTATTCTGGCTTTTCTGTTTTTCTTTCTTGAAAATTAACTAATAAGGCTTCATTAGTTTATTTATTTATTTATTTATTTATTTATTTTGCCCCTTCTTCTTGATATTTTTCTGCGTCTTTGATTTGTTTTTCTTTTTTTTTTTTTAATTATATTGAAGGGTATGTTATCTGCTCGAGGATCAAACCTGCTGATAGTGTCTTCAACATGGGGTGAAGTGGTGTTCTTCTAATGTCCATTTACATGTAAGCGTTTCAGTCTGCTTCATATTACCCTTTTTTTTAAGATTTGGATTTTTTGTGATTAATTTATGATGGACTGAACCTTATCTCAACTGGGTGCTTCAAGATTGCAGCAACTGCTAATGTCATTATCATACTACCCATTCCCAAAGAATTGTTATCATGAATGTGATGCCATGCTATTATTCATTCAATTTTGGTGTAAATATTGGTATTTTCTCTTCTATTTATTTTTCCTTTAAATGGTTAATTATCTGCTTTTATTTTAATTTCATTTATGATCGTGATTTAGTCAAAATTTATTCCAGATTTTACCAATGTCAGTGATTTTCTTGTGTGTAAACTTTCATAATTAGGAATACTATTAGGCACAGTAATGCAATGCTGAGCCATTGCATGGGATCTGGCTTTGTCTAACAGCATTTTGCATACGCAGCTTGATACAATGCTGCCAGTTGAGACTCATCAATCCAATGTAATGACTAATATTTGATTGTGCTGACAGGTTATGATCTTGGGTGTCTGCAAAACTCAAGGAAGCTGGTTATATTTTATCTAATGACTTTTTCTTATAGGAATGATTTTCTGAGATATGGTGTTGCAGAAGAGGTTGAACTATGGTTTTAATGGCTATCAGGTGCCTGTCATTCCTAGAGCTTCGAGATCGGCTAGGGTAATCGAATGGTTTTTTCCAACATTACTTGTTGACTCGTATTGTGTGTAAAGTTTCAACATCCTGATAAATTCCAATAAATGGTTTAGGGGAGGGGTACAATCAGGAAGAAGAGTGAGAGCAGTCAGATACACGCTTTTGAAATTTTGGCTAGTGTAGCTGGCAACTTTCTGCAGGAGAATGAGGGTTCCATTCCCGATAATGCTGCTTCTGCGAAGGATCCTCGCCACTTTGTTGGTATTAAAATAAAAGACAAACAGGAGGATGAAGAAGGATCATTTAAGGGAGAACTCTTTGAGCATGGAACTTGCAGTGAAAATGCCTCTGCATGTGTCCCCGGTTCGCAAGGGAAGCATGACAACCAAAGGTACATGTCGAATGGCTATTTGTTTGCTAATAAAAAAATTTTAATTCAACGATCAGCTTGATGGCATTGGAAACTTGTCATCACTCAGCAACATTATGTTCTATGAAACTTTGACCAGAGTCATGGGTGATTCATCTTTTCTTGGCAATCGTCTTGAAGGCCAAGGACAAAATGTCCTTGAGAAGGAAGATGGACAGATAAATGGGAGAAGTATAAATGAGAAAATCATCCACATTAAAGGCAGCTTTGCTGGATTAATAGAAGCAGACCACAGAGCATCTAAAGTGGGCATTTCCGAAAATTATGTGGAAAAGCCTTCATTGGAGGGCCACATGCATCTTGATTCTTTACCCGATGGTTACATTACTAGGAAATTAGTTAATAGAGATAATGACGAAAACTTTGTTAGGTGCACTCAACAGAGCTCCAGGAATAAGATATCTGGCCCACCACCAGATATACTAAAATTGAAGGATGCGAGTCCTTTTACCAGTGGTATGTACCTTTACCCGCAGTTGATTTTTAATTTAGGTTAAGTATGTAACTTTACTTGCAGTTGATATTAATTTTGGTTTAAGTCTCACAACAGTCTGTTGAGTTCCTAATTGAGAAACATGCCAGCTCTGTTGACATGTGTAATCAGATTGTCAAATCTCAATCAAAGTTTACACACTTTGTATGACTATTGACAGTTCCATGAATTGTTGTGTTGTTATAGATGAGAACAATAGTAGGGACAATTCTGTGCTTGAAAGTTCACAAAGGATGTATCCATTTAAGAAGAGGAAGTTCTTCAATCAGACCTCATCATCTGCATCTGATAGGGGGTCTCACTGTCAAGGCATATTTGATTCTTCTGACACTAGAGTTAATGGCACAAACCATGGTGCAGGTAAAACAATGCATGGCTGCCTGCTTTATTTTTTCTTTGTAATCTATGTTCCGTTTTAGGCTTTAGGGATATATTCAGTTCTGGCTGAATGATCCAAACTATCACATGCAGCAATTGAAGCATCATCCTCTATAGCTGGTCAACAAGTACATCCCGGGTCCAGGGATTCTAACGGTAGGAAAGTTGGTGATTTGATTGACTATTTTATCCTAATTTTGTCTGACATCTTGTTATATAAGGTTCTGACATGGTTTTCATCTGTACTTTGCAGTGAAGCTTAGCATAAAATCTTTTAAAGTCCCGGAGCTTTTCATTGATATCCCTGAAACTGCAACTATTGGTTCACTGAAGGTATGTGATTAAACTTTAGTCTGAGAGAGACACGGTAATAATGTGATTTATCCACTATTTTACGAGTAATTAAGTTAAATCTGTCATGCTTGACTGAAGCAATGGAGGCTTACTACAAAAGAAATTAAAGCAGCATGATTATGGACTATTTTATGGCATAATCTGAGCCTTATACCTAAGGCCAAGCCACCTTAATATATCCTCTTACCTCTAGACAAAAGGCAAATAGGTTTCAAATATAAAAAGCAAGTGTAGTTAAAATTTTCAAGGGCAGGATACTAAGTGGGATATATGCTTGTTGCATGGTTTTGAGAATCTTATAACTTGGACAGAGGCTAGCTATAAAGTTGCATAAATTATCAAATAAGAAATCCATTGTACCTTTCCCCATGCCCACTAATGTCTTTTTTTTTTTTGGCAGAGGACAGTAATGGAGGCTGTGACAGCTATACTTGGAGATGAACTACATGTGGGTATCCTTCTTCAGGGAAAGAAGGTCCGAGATGACAGCCAAACTCTAATCCAGACTGGGATATCTCAAGATGACAAACGTCATAGGTTGGGATTTATGTTGGAGCCAGGACATACTCAGATTTCTCCACCTTCATACAATGAATACCCTTGTTTACTAACCACTGGTTCGCGACAAAAATTATCCAGGTCACTATTCAACCAAGCATTAACATATTTATTGGTTATATATCTTTCTTGGCCCCTGTGTCCTCGGAATCACTTGTTTTTCCTTGTTCAGAATCTAGAAATTTTATCAGCAGTTATTAATTTGATCATGTTCAATAAACAGGCAATCAACATCTTTAATGTTACAACAAGGAACTTATAATGTATCCCAGGAGCGTTCTTTGATCAAAATTGAAAGTTGTACTGAAGGCGATCTTAATGTGGTCTCCTCTCTAGCAGATACTTCAGCTAACAATAACATGTCAAAGTGTCGCACTCTGGTTGCAGTTCCAGCCATTAACATGGAGGCATTAGCCGTGGTTCCATTCCGGCGCAAATCTGGAAATCCTGATTTTGGACAGCGCCGAATCAGGAGGCCTTTCTCTGTTCTAGAAGTAGAAGCATTGGTTCAGGCAGTTGAAAAACTTGGAACTGGAAGGTTTATTTAATGATATTTTTTGTTTGCTTCAGTAAATGAGTATTGCTAAAACTGTAGAGTATTAAGCATTTCTAGTGGGTTGCAGGTGGCGCGATGTCAAACAACGTGCTTTTGACAATGCAAAGCATCGGACTTATGTGGATTTGAAGGTAAGCAATTCACGTGATCCACTGTGGATTGTTGGGGTTGAAATCTCCCACAAGAAGCTAAAATATCCTAATTTACATGACAGTCTAATCAGTGATGCTTTCCTTCTCAGCAATTGTTTACCTTTCTCACTGCTTTCATAAAAACTAGGTTGTTTTCTGCCAAATGGTGGAAGAGATAGCTTATAACATTGGATAGTAGGTACTGCCATTGATGAATTATCTTTCAAGTTTGCTAATTCTTGCAGATTTTTAGTGTGCTTCTCCGTGTTCTGAAACTTTTTAAAGTTCTAGGATTGTCCTTCCACAAGCTTGCACACACACACACAGAGAAGGGAGCAAACTGATTATGCAATATTTGCATTCTGGTAACTCTTCCATGACTATGACAATGCTGCAGGATAAGTGGAAGACATTGGTGCACACAGCAAAAATCTCCCCTCAGCAAAGGAGAGGTGAACCTGTTCCTCAGGAGCTTCTGGACAGGGTCTTAGCTGCTCATGCCTATTGGTCTCAACAACAATGTAAGCATCAACTTAAACCACTGTGAGCCATTTCAATATTGAAGAATGCAGAAGAACAAGCACATTGCTGCAGAAGTAAACTTTTCAGTGTGTCCTAGTGTAGTTGTGCAAAAAGTTAATAGTAAGTAAATCCCATCTACATAATATGTTCACATAAATGTGATTCATAATTAGGCTTGCCTAAGCCTGGAAAGGGTTTGGTGATTTGTACATGATTGTTTTGACTGAAAGGGAATATGGTATCACTCTTTCCATCCCTTGGGGTACATATTGTTGCTATGCTCTCAAAAGGAGACTAGAATAATGAAATATGTATAGAAGTTAACCTCTTCTGAATTTGTGCTAGTGAGTTGTATATCTATGAGGACACAAACAATAAAAATGAGATTAGACATAAAGGATGACCCATGAATATATGCAAAACAATATATTCCCCTGTAAATAGATGTGATAGTTTCTCAAGCAGAATTGCAACAATGATAGGGATGTTCTCCTGTATTTTCTTTTCTTTGGCCACATGATGATAGAGTTCAGTGCCAGTAACATTAAGCTGTTAGACTTGTACAGGCTTCAAAGTGATATTAACAACTGACACAACTAACAAAGTTTTGTAACCTGCACTTCCTTTTCTGCCTTAGTTAGCAAGTAATGATGATAGAGTTCAGTGCCAGTAACATTAAGCTGTTAGACTTGTACAGGCTACAAAGTGATATTAACAACTGACACAGCTAACAAAGTTTTGTAACCTTCACTTCCTTTTCTGCCTTAGTTAGCAAGTAATAACGGAACAAAATGTGGACAACGATAGAACAAAATGTAGTGATTCTGTGTAAAAGCAAATATGGTGATTTTGTGGAAAAAAAATGTGGCTATGTTTTTCATGATAAATATTTTATCAAGAATTTCTTTTTGATAATTTTTCCTATAATATGTATAAAACCCACCAATTCAAATCACCTAATTTTCCAATCCCACCATTTCATTTCCGACAACATAAACTTCCTCACTTCTGTTCAAAGCATCCAATATGACATTAACTACGTTTACCCCTGAAAGCTCACCAGATTTCTTGAGGGCTATATTTCTCATTATTTGGGCTCCCTGCATCCTCTGTAAGTCGGCCACTACAAGGTTGACATATGTCTATTGCTTTTCATAAAACGTTTGACACTTAAAACTCAAGGTACCTATGCATTTGATTTTATGTTCTTTTAAATGTCTTCATTTGATTATCTGTTCAGACATTGTTTTCTGCAAACCAAATTACAAATCACCAGAAGGCCCAGCCAAACATTGAATGCTGACTGTAAATCGCAATTTCTAGGGCCTTGAAAGTGGTTAACCATGTTCAGTACAGTGTCACCACCCATGGGTATTATACAATAATAACTCCCTTATTACACTTTGTTGTAATTGAAAAAAGTAGCAGATCTTCATGTGATTCATATTTCCAAGCACATTGAGGATTGATTGGGCAGATGATGAACTTGTCCTTCTCACAGTGCCCAAAAACCTTATACCAAATGCATCATGTTGCCCACGTTGATGATAGAGATTCAACAATGAAACAAAAATAAATAAATACAAGAAAACATTTTTATGAAATGTTCAGCTTCATGCTTTCATTTCAAGAAATTAAGCAAATTGCTCATCGTACAGACACCCCCTACTTCAAGCTTAGGGTGATGCCAAGGAAAAACTTACCCGCTCCATTTGATCAAAAACAGCATTCGATGATGATCTCTTCAGCATTGCAAACCATTCCAAACCATTCCCTCACAGTGGTTGAAGCTAATGCTGTATGTGGGAAGCCATTCAAAACATTGTACTCATCACTCCAGGACAGATCCCCATGTCTTCCTGGGGACAAATTCGAAGGCACCAAATGCCTACTTTGTCATGACTCGTATCTGGCACTGGCAGGCCCTACACTGGTCCCGCAGCTTTCCACAAGACCACAACAATTAGGTTGCAGGACAAGGAAACCTTGGCTGACAAAGACTAACAAAGAACAAGCTGCCTCCTCTTTAACCAATACCTACCCCAAAGACCAAATGAAACTCTGTTCTGTGAAATTGATCTTACAATGTCTGTACTGTCAAAACCAATAAATAAAAAATGCTAAACAGGCATTGTGTTAGTCTACTGTTGGAATTGGATCAACATAGCAGCACCCGAGGAGCAAACATGAAAACTAGAAACCTACAAACCAAGTATGACAAGTATAGTAGTTTCCAAGATGCTTTTAAACAAAGACACCACTATAAACGTTGCATGAAATAACATACAGCAACTATTCAGCCGTTAAATTGAATTTATAATTTTTAAAAATAAAATTAAGATAAAATATAAGTCCTTTAATTTTTGGCAGAGTATTTAAGAGCCAAATATTTTATCATCAATAATTTATATTTTTTATTTTATTTTTTAAAATAAACTTTTCACTTTAAAAAAATTAAAAAATTTAAAGTTAAGAGAGAGATAAAAAATTACTTTATTTTAAGATTAAGATATGATAGCATAAATTTATATAATATTTATAAATTATTTATTAATAAAAGATTAATGACAGCAAAAATCAAATCTAAATTTAATAAGTAAAATACTTTAATCCTCAGTCCCTCAATCAACCGCTTTGACAATCAATTTTTTTTTAAACCAAAATATCCACTAGAATATTTTCATAATAACTATGCCGCTTACTTTAGCCGAGTGCACGTTGCTCATCACGGCTCAACCATGGTTCCACTCCACACCTATCAAATCCCCAAAAATTTATTAATAAATAACAAAAAGTTATGGAATCAGATTAATTAATTAATAATTAATAATATATTAAAAGGCAATTCCCATGTTCATTGCATCTACCTCTTTGAAACTCAAATAAACTTAAAAGGCCATAGTTAGTGGGTAAGAAAAAATAAATAAATAAATAAATAATAACTAAAATAATATTTTACAACATCGAATAAGTAAATAAATCGACAAAATGTTCTTCTGCCTGACAGACAACAACATCGGACTACCCCCACTTTTCAAAACACGTTTCGGCAGGCTTTTCGAGATCACCGACACGTAGCCGTAATGCTTCACTTTTCTTGATTTGGAACTGGCTATAGCCAGTGGTCAAGTCCAGTGAACCAAGTCAACGGCTTTGATTGCTCCTGAGGTTGTCTCTGGGTCCCACCATTCTTTCTCTATGTGCTTTTTCTCTCGGAGAGACAACTCAGCTACACAAGCTCTCTGAGCTGTCCAACCCTCTCTCTGTCTTTCGCGCTCTCTCTCTCTCTCTCTCTTGCTCTTGTACTCCTCTGCTGCTTTCTCTACGATTTTATGGTGTGGGTCTCTGAGGTAAGCTTTTCTCTTCTGGGTCCAAGCTTGTTCAGTTTTTCTGCTTGCTTGGGTTAATTAGCTACGCTATTTGTAGTTTGGGCTTCATATGTCTCTTGTGCCAGTTGATTTTCTTCCATTTGTTGAGCTTCATACTGAAAATTTAGCTTCTTGATGTCATCTAATTTGGAAAACTAGTAGCTGATTTTATGTTTCCTTTGTCTTGTTTGATGGTTTTTGGGGAATTCTAGCTCTTTCTCCTGTGTTTCCTTGTCCTCTCTGTATGGATTAGCTTTGAAGTTTCCTTTTTTTTTTTTCTTTAAATTTTACCTCCCCACCCCGTGATTCACGTTCAGAGGGTTTGGTACCTTGGTGTTTATTTTAATGGTTCTGTTGGTTTTGAAGGACTTCTGTTTCTGAAAGAAAGACCAGTGGTAAAGAGAGAAGAAGGGCTGTTATTGAAGATTGTTTAGGACTAAAGTTTGATTTTTTATACAAAAATCTTGCAAAATAGATGACAATGGATCCACGTCTTGGGGGGTTTACTGGTTCCACAAATGAAATCCGGTTTGGAAATCAATCTTTACCAATTCTGCAGAATCAGAGATTTGCTGCTGGAACAGGATTTGAAAATGCTTTCTTTGATCAAAGAAGGGAATTTGATTATCAGTCCAATCTTATGCCGGCTAATACACCTTTGTCCTCCACTGTGACCCATGAGGAACATTCTCCAGAGGACTGTGATTTTTCTGATGCAGTTTTGAGTTACATCAGTCAGATCCTTATGGAAAATGACATGGAAGATAAGACATGCATGCTTCAAGATTCTTTGGATCTTCAAGCAGCTGAGAAATCATTCTACGAGGTGATAGGTGAAAAATACCCAACTTCACTAGTACGAAATCCAAGTCTTATCGATCAAAATGATGGATGTGGAGATAATGACTTATCTGGAAATTATAGTGGTTATCTTAGTAACGATGGTGATCTCAGTAGTATTTTTACTAACAATTCCTTGCTTCGAAACTCAGGTGAATTTCCCCCCCAAAATCCTCAAGCTAATAGCATTTTACAGTCAACTTGTAGCTCTTCAAATAGTGTAATAGGTAGTGTGGAAGGGCCTGTGGACTCTCCAAACAGTATTCTTCAGGTCCCTGATCCGAACAGTGAGAGTCAATCCATTTGGCAATTTCAAAAGGGTGTCGAGGAGGCTAGTAAGTTTCTTCCAAGTGGAAATGGGCTCTTTGCTAATTTGGATGTGACTAATTATTCAACACTAAAGCCAAAAGTGGGGACTGATGAATTGTCAGTTAAGGTGGAGAAGGATGAGGGGGAGTCTTTTCTTTCTGCATCCAAGGGAAGGAAGAATCCTCACAGGGAAGAGGAAGATGTTGAAGAACATAGAAGCAGCAAGCAAGCAGCAGTTTACTCAGAACCTACATTGCCATCTGATATGGTTGACATATTCCTGCTTCATAGTGCTGGGGAAGGTAGGAACCATTATATGGCTCGTCGTGAGGCTTTGCAGAACAAGAACAACAAGATAGTGCTGCCAAATGGTCAATCAAAAGCTTCCAATAGTGGGAAGGGACGTGGTAAGAAGCAAAATGGAAGAAAGGAAGTGGTCGATTTGAGAACGCTTCTGGTTCTTTGTGCACAAGCTGTTGCAGCAGATGACTATAGAAGTGCACATGAGTTGCTAAAGCAGATCAGGCAGCACTCAAACCCTTTCGGTGATGGAAATCAGAGGTTGGCTCATATCTTTGCGGATGGCCTAGAGGCGCGCTTGGCTGGTACTGGAAGCCAAATTTATAAAGGACTTGTTAGTAAAAGAACATCAGCTGCTGATATTCTGAAAGCTTATCATTTATACCTTGCTGCTTGCCCTTTTAGGAAGATATCTAATTTTGTCTCAAACATCAAAATAAGGACATCTTCAGCAAATTCAATGAGGGTCCATGTTATTGATTTTGGTATCCTTTATGGCTTCCAGTGGCCGACTTTTATACAGAGACTTTCATGGCGATCTGGAGGACCACCAAAACTTCGGATTACAGGAATAGACTTCCCACAACCTGGTTTCAGGCCTGCAGAGAGAATTATAGAAACAGGACGCCGCTTGGCAGCTTATGCTGAAAATTTCGAGGTTCCATTTGAGTATAATGCCATAGCAAAAAAATGGGAAACAATTCAACTTGAGGAACTCAAGATTGATAGGGATGAGTTCCTTGTTGTTACCTGTTTTTATCGAGGTAAGAACTTGCTGGATGAATCTGTTGTAGTGGACAGTCCAAGGAATAATTTCCTTAGTTTGATAAGGAAGATCAACCCAAATATATTCATTCATGGCATTATTAATGGGGCCTTTAATGCCCCTTTCTTTGTTACCCGATTCAGGGAGGCTCTGTTTCACTATTCTTCGCTATTTGATATGCTTGAAACTATTGTGCCTCGTGAGGAGTGGGAGAGGATGCTAATTGAGAAAGAGATATTTGGGAGAGAAGCATTGAATGTTATAGCTTGTGAAGGTTGTGAGAGAGTAGAGAGGCCAGAGACATATAAGCAGTGGCAAGCCCGTATTCTACGGGCTGGGTTTTTGCAACAACCTTTTGATCATGAGATAGTGCAGAGGGCAATGGAGAAAGTAAGGTCTAGCTTCCACAAGGAATTTGTAATTGATGAAGATAGCCAGTGGTTGTTGCAAGGTTGGAAGGGGCGAATCACTTATGCCCTTTCTTGTTGGAGACCTGCATGACAAACTAAGATGGTACTAGTGCACTCACTTGGGCTTTGTGAATTAGTTTGACCGCTGAGGACCTTAGGTACTGCAGTTACCCCATTTCTCAGTTCTATTCAACAATGCTGGTTTTTGTCATTGTTGTTCAATGCATTTTGAACTAACTTATCTGCTAATGTGTTAATTGAACAGGGAACGCCCAATATGTATAATTAATGATCTAAAGTAAAGGTTCAAGCTGTGAGCTGAGTTGGGTATTTCATGATTGCCGAATAGCCTGGTAAGAAAGTTGACTATATTGTAACCATTTATGATCACATATACCATAGATCATTAGAAGTTTGTAGTTTGATAGCTACTTTGAGGGTTGTCAGATGAACATGATCAAATTTAATGTTGCACATTAATTTAGCTTGTAATAAGACCAATCCTTTGATTGCTATTGCTGATTTTGAGGTATCTACCTTGATCCTTCCGATAGTTTACTTGACTGAAGATGTTAACTTGTGTACTTCATCTTGTAAACAGAATCTAGCGAGCCCTTAAGTTCTCTGGTCCTCATATGGAATATTTACTTTGGAGAAATACTTTTTGAACACCACTTGGTGCACATCAGATGTCGTGCTAATATTTGAGCCATTACCCCAAAAAAAACTGTTCAAGTGGGTCCAATGTAACTTAGAAGCTGCCATGGGTAGGATGCACTGGTACTCTTATATGGCTGTCGTACCCATACCGGGTATGCATTGAGTACACATTCGCATGTACCGTGTACACTTGATTTTATTTTATTTTATTTTTAATTTTCTATTGGGTACGTTTGGGCATGTCTTGGTTATGCATCTTTTGGATTTAGGAGACTTTGAGTCAAATTGAGAGTAGGTATTTTTTGCTTGCTTGATGTATTAGACTGCTATGGAAATGGTGATTATCTTCTGTTTTATTATTTATTTGTTTTTTTACTCTAATTTTTTTTATATACTCTAGCTTTTAGAAATTTTGTCTCACCTGTACAAATAGCAGACTTATTTTTTTTCTTTTTTTGGTATATAATAGCAGCAGACCTCTTTACCTTGTGTTTCTTAACATTCCTTTTGACACATTTTTCAATCATATCTGCTAAGTTATAGTAGCTTGCAGACTGTTAGTGTAAAATACATATGGTATAGGAGACCCGTCTCAACATTTGACCTGTAAAGGGTGGGAGCCTCCTTTATTTAGAGCCCCAATATTTATAGAGATCTTCATTGTTGAAATATGCAGTTGGCTACAGTGAAAAGATCAGTACACAAGTTTCAAAGCAAATTTGATGAAGAACCTAGAAATTCTTGGTGGCGTGTCACTTAAATTTGCAAGCAAAACTACGTTATCCTCATGTAAATTATCTTTTGTTCAGCTATATTCTCTCTCCACGTGTAAATGAATTACTGCTGGAATGGCAACTCATTTCCTTAGTATATAATTTGATCGGCCGAAAATATATGTAATTTGATTGGCCAAAATGGTCTGCAAACACGACTTTTTTTTTTGGTTACAAAAAAGATTTAAGACCTGGTGTGTGGAAAGAGGGAGGGTAGATTAAATATCAGGCAAAACAGCTTAGGTGGAATTCATGTTTGGTGTGATGGAAATAAAAGAAATAAAATGAAATGGAGTATATAAAATCTTTAAGGTCAAAGTATAAAAGTTTCTCGCATTCTCATTCTATTTCTTTCCTTTCCTTTCCTTCTTATCAAACCAGACCTCAATGTCATGATCAAATCAGGTTCTAAAGACATTTGGTGTTACTTGACCTTTATTTGGATCTAATCTGTATTCAAATGTGGAGTTGGCCACTATTTCTCTCTTCCTTTCGTAAAGTGGGTAGTTGTTGAAAGTTGATAAAGAGTAATGCTATTTGCAAAATTTTGTTACGATTGTTAATGTTCTGAGTTTGACAAAACAGGGTTTAAGCTTGGCTAGTTAAAACTCTTGTGGCTGCATCATCGGTTTATGCATTCTTTGTGGAAAAAGATTGGGCATCATTTTTTCATTAACGAATGCTGCAATTGTACCTTTATTAAATTTGTTTGCCAATTTAAGCCAGAGTCAGCTCGCAAGGGGTTCAAGTAATTTGCAGCGAGTTATAGGTTCTATGAAAAGGAATACTACAATGGACTTTCCTTATGGCTAATGGTGTGGAACATTATAGTGGGGGGCCTCGTGTGTAGAATGTAATTGATTTTGTTTTTTTTTTTTTCTGAAGATTCCCACGACGATTTGAAGTATTGTACTTATTTGTCAAGCAATGGAAACCAGAGACGTGACCCTTCTAAGATATTATAATATAGAATAATGCTCTCACAGTATAATGGTTTTTTGAATTTTACAGAAAAAACGTTAAGTAGAGTAGGCTTTTAGAAATTAAAATATAATCATGCAAACAGTTATGAGTGTAAAAATATGTAAATATCATTACTATTTTCATGCATTAAGGTTATGTTTGAATTGAGAAAAATAGAGGGAAAGAGATTAAAGAAAAAGGTTAATTTTGAACATTTTAAACTTAAAATTTTAAAATAATTTTTTTTCTTTTTTTTTCTTTCATTTTTTTTACAATTCAAACATACCCTAAAGAATTAGTAATGAAAGGTCTAAGTAGCTGTTTATTTTAGATTTTTGTGAGTGTAAAATCACTTTTAACTTTTAAGAATTGATTCTAATAATAGTGCAATTTGTTTGAGTAGTTTATCAGGATTAAATCTTAAAAACTTATAGGTTGTAAAATTGATTATACGAAACGTAATATTGTTTTGCTTTTGCAGTGAATATAATTGATTTTAAGTGTAGGGCACATAAATTTTTCAATATATTTATAATTAGATTTTAAAAGTGATTTTACTTTACAATTACAAATTATTTAAACAAAATTAGTTTTTCTAAAATAACTTTTAAAATATTATTCTCAAACCCAAATAAATTTTTTAATATTAATTCTTTAAAAATAATTTTTTTTAAAAATCAATTATTTTAAAATTAATTCAACTAAAATCTAAAACAAACTTATCCTTAGTAGCTTGTAGTGGGTATAAGTTTAAACGTTCTATATATATATATATATATACTTGGAATGGAACAAGAAAATTAGCAAAAAAAAAGAAAAAGAAAAAAGAAACTGCAAATTGGAACTGTGTAGGACGCTGATGCACTCATCATGTTAAACAAAAATGGGACTAGTGACGATGACAATGTGTACTGTACGGAAAAAAAGACGTCTTGGAAATAGAAAACAGCAAAAATCTTATAGTGGGAAAAAGGTCAGATTTTTCTAGCTAGGTCCATTCTGATGGCAGACAAAGTTTGATGACTTTCGTGGAAAACTAGCTACATGACAAACAAAAGTGCATCAAACATAGTTTGCAACCGAGGTGAATTTGTGCGACTTTTTGATTGCGTCTATGATTGCAAAGTTGAACATGAAAGGCACTAGCTGCTCCTTTCATTGTGTCTCAATTTTTATTTGTGCTCAGAGTATTTTTTTACCTAAAAATAAATAATTAATTTTTTAATTTTTAATTATATATTTTATAAAATTTTTTATTAACGATGCATGTTCTATTTATATTTATAAAAAATTAATTTTTTAATGTAATACTTAAAGACTTAAGTCAATTTTATTTGGACTTATGCATGTTGGTTCATTGTGCCTCAATTGATTCTTGGATTCAGCGGCACGGTCCTCTGGTTTAATGTTCTCATTAAGGTTGCATTAATTACGTAAACAGATAGTTTGGCAACCATTGACCAAAAGGAATCAAGAATGACTTGCAAAACTCTGTGCTACTTGACCCAATTTGAGGTCGTCAATCTCTGTTTGGTCCATCGATTGCCACACAATGGGTTTAGCTTGTCTTCCTTCCAAAGTGTTCAGCTTATCTTCCTTCCATAGTGTTCACGTGGATATACTTCTTTTGATAATAAAAAAACCTTTTTTAGAAAAAAGTACTTTCTTTTTTATTTTTTAGTATGTTTGAATAATTTTTTTAAAATAAAATTGAAGCACTACAAAAAAAAAAAATATTTTGTACTCTTTTTTAAAAGTTAGATTTTTATACTTTCAAAAATTTTTATTTTTGTACTGTACTAATTTTATGAGATCTGGGTCCAATTTTAAAAATCAGGCCGGATTCCTTGGCCCAATGGGCCCATAGGTACATTGATATTAACAAGTGACTTCACCATGATTACAAACAAGTTTACAAGGCTAAGAAGTAGTGGTAAATGAATGAATTAGATATATTTTAAATTAAATTATTAATAGATGAATAAAAAATAAATTAATAATTTATTTATAATTTATTAAAAAATAATAGATGTGATCCAATTTATCTATCATTAATTAAATAGATGTAAACTCTTTTTATGTTTAAATATCTTTTATTCTTCAAATTATATATATATATATATATATATATATAATATATATATATATATATATATATATATATATATCTATTGAATAAATATTTTAATTAATTTATTAATTATTTATTAATTAAAAATAATTCAATCAATTTAAATTTTATTAAATTTATTATTATTTAAATTTATTAAATTTATTATTATAATTAAATATATTAAATTAAATTTAAATATAAATAGATTAATGTTTACGTGTGTGTGTGTGTGTGTGTGTGTGTGTGTGTGTGTGTGTGTGTGTGTGTGTGTGTGTGTGTGTGTATATATATATTCATTAAATTTAATAAATATTTTTATTAATTTATTAATTAAAATTAATTCAATCTATTTAAATTTATTAAATTTATTATTATAATTAAATATATTAAATTAAATTTGTATATGAATAAATTAGATAAGTTATGAATTCATAAAATCAAATTGTCACCCTTACAATTTATACAGTAAGAATCAATATTAAAATTCTTAACCAACTACAATTATTATGGGAGTCATGTTAAATATTAAGCAAAACTAGCCCTTGCATGGCGCTTAACATGACAACACACAGTGAATATATAACGGAAATTCTCCCATTTAAAAGAAACCATAACCAGCGTGCAATTTTTGCCCCTCAGATGCTAAAACGAAACCTACCTAGCATTAATAAACAGACTAGTGTTTTTTCTTAGGAGAACGATCAAAGGTCTTAGTACGTATAATTTTCATCTTCGTCCCCAATAAAACTCCTTCGAATACATTTTTCATGATATCATGCATGTGCAAACACTGTCAGTAATAAACTAGGAAGGAATAACAAAAACTTAACCACATCATTACCATGAAGAGAACTCATGCGCTGATTAGCACACAAATTTTTCTCAAGGCTTGTGGTACTGAAGTCTATAGTTTGGTTTATACAATCTTTTACTAAATAGCCAAGACACAAGGTAAATTGCTTTAGATAGCAATAATGACTTTATGGTTCAAACCCAAAAGTAGATAAAAAGGATTTAGACTAAGAGAACAGCATTTAAAAAATCAGAAACGAGTTGTGATCTGGGAAAAGAAAGCCTTGAAGTCCTTTGTTGCTGCACCGGCTCCCTCAGGTTTTGATGCCAAGTCAAATGCCTTAAATTGAGCGTCCTCAAAATTTAGTGCCTGTTAAACCAATTGAATGAGAAACTGTCAACCAAATCTAACAGCCATAGAGTTGAACAAGAATTTAAAAATTGAGGGAATTTTGGAAGGGGAGGGGGATGGGGAAGCTAATTTATTTGTTCCCATACACAGTTGACAGTTTATAAGATTAAGAAGATACCTGAATGCAGACTTCTGCAACATCAGCTCTAGGTATGGTTCTGGTTTCAGTCTGGAGAAGCTCATCATCCTTCCCTACAATGAGTTCACGAAGACCTCCTTCTTTATCTTGCAAGCCACCAGCCCTGACTCAGCATAGAAGGTGAGAAAAGATGGGAAAGAAAGAAAAAACCATCTCAACATAGTCATGAGAATGCACCAGCCCCGTACTATTACTATGCATTAGCAGTAAGTACACTGAAAACAAATGCCCTCAAAAATTACATTGACAACAAGTAGCCACGTAATTGAATGTTGTGTGTGTGTGTGTGTGTGTGTGTGTTGTATGGCAAGGCTATTATTGAGTTAGCTTTTGTATCAACCGATACTAAATCTCTTCCCAAGCAATCTTAAAGGTGCATCCCTCAAATCAGCGTAATGTATTTAGGAGAATTAATTTTTCTATGTTCTAGCCCAAGCCCCAAGGTTCGAATTTAAGTAGTCAGGGCAAGGAACACATCTTTTAATCACTAGATCAACTCCTTGGATTTAAATGTAAAATGTTTAAAACCAGAACTGGTTAAATGACCCAAGAAAAAACAAACAGAAGTAGTTACATATATATTGCTATGCATAAGATAAAGTAATATATAGTCTGGAAAAAGATACTTCTATCATTTGTTATTCAGTTAAAATGTTTTTATTTTTTCATATACAAGGCACACATTAAACCTAAGCATCAATATAAATTCAAGAACAAAATATGATAATGTTCATTTATACAATTAAACTTATCAACACTTCCTTTCCTTTTTCAAAAAATAATGCTAAGAATTCTAAAAGTTTTCCATCAAAGACAACTAGGTTTCAAGATAGACTGTAGAGTTGATTGAAAGCGTTTCCTGGTGCAGCAGGTTAAGTGTACTAAAAGTATCAATATTTTATTTAAAATACAATTTCAAGGAAATAGTCAAGCAGTCTAAAATCTGATACATTATTTCCAGTAAAAGAACAACAAAGGTAAACAAAACACAAAAACCTAGGACAAATATATGTCTCATAATGTACAGGAATTAATGTACCTTATGATTGTGTATGGAATACCAGAATCAGCCAGATATTGCTCAGCCTTTCTTTTCCAAACCTGCAATTGAGATGAAAACAATATTCTTTCTATCAAAGAGGAAATAATGGAAGGATACAGGGGAAGAAAAAAGATGATATCACTTTACCAAACTTGCATTCTGCTCTAAAATTAAATGCAATATAAAAGCAAGGCCAAAATGCAATGAAAGGAGGTAGCTCAAAAGTACTGGAGAAAATATGACTAACCAATATACTCCCATTACCCAAGCTGTTCAAAGGATGGTTAAGGTTTGTGCCACCCATAGACCCTACCAACACAATCTGCTTCACTCCTGCAGCCTTAGCTGTTCACATAGATAAAAATAATTTCAATATCTCAAGCATGAATGGATTGCATTATGATTTATGATTAATGGAAAGAAGGCACAGATTCTCACCAGCATCTATTTGATTTTTCTGCCCAATCCAGTCAACCTAATATGTAAAAATACACTATAATATGAGTAAAAGGAGATAAATATCAAAAAGTACTAAGCATAACATACGAAAAATGTAATAGCACCTGCTCAGGATATGCACCATCATCAAAATAGAACTCAGGCCTTTCACCTTTGGTTGGATCAAACCCATGTTTTATCTGTGGCACTGCACTTGTGAGAATTATGAGAGCATCTATGCCTTGAATTGCAGGAATAATACTTCCCGCATCTCTTATATCCCCAACAAAAACATCATCTGCAGTACCAATTTTCTGTTTGCTTTCTTCTGTTCTAACCAGACCTCTAGCAACATATTGGTCTGGCTTCTCTTTTAATTTTTTATAGACTATTTGTCCTGAAAAAGTAACATAAATGCAACCACATTAAGATTAAAGAAAGAAGCCACCACATATAAAAACTAGATTGACCAGAAAGATTACTGGATGACATTTTGCATAATCATAGGTCAAGGCATGTTCGTTTCTTGTCTAAGTAACTTATATATCATATAATAACAGGCATAAACATATGGCCCATTCAAAAAATCTGCTAAAATAGATTAGTTTAAGCCTTGAAAATACAAATATCTTCATGTTGAGACCTGTCTCTTTTATTTTTGCTAGTCAAGATAGAGCAAAGATTGTGGTCAGGATATAGTTAAAGTTCAACTTTCAGATTAGCTAGCGCATATAAAATCAACTGATAGTTTATTATGAAAGTTCTGCATGATGGCACAACAGGCACATCACAAAGATATGGCTCTTGATGAGACCAGTAAGGAGAAAATTTGCAATCTTGTATGAAATATGCCAGAAAGAATTATATATAATTTAAGAGTTGCTTCTTTATTCATAAGCCAGTGCCAACCAACAACCTTAAATACTAGAAACTAAGATAAGTACCGAAAATTTTATAAGACGAAATGTGTAGATCCACACATTTGATACTCTGTCCTTAAGCAGATCCAGATGGTACACCATAATTAAATCCAAATCTTTGCAATACTCTTCCATATTGTAGATAAAACCTCCGCAAACTGAAGTTCTTGGCATATATTTGTAACACCATTTGCAAGCCGAAGGCTGAGTACTGTACAGCATGTGTAAAGTTACTACTTACTTACTAGTGCAATGCAATTTACTGCACAAATCATTTTCATGATGTATCCTAATTTTTAATAATTGCG
Source organism: Castanospermum australe (assembly GCA_019955255.1). Lineage (NCBI taxonomy): Eukaryota > Viridiplantae > Streptophyta > Magnoliopsida > Fabales > Fabaceae > Castanospermum > Castanospermum australe. The sequence continues at coordinate 57,109 of NSJW01000280.1, read as the reverse complement.
GAATCAGTAAAACCATATCATGCTGTATCCTTATCTCTTATTCAACACAGACAATGTTTTTCTGTTTGGAAAGCCGAGTTTGTTTAAGAAAGCCACACTGTAAACAAATTCCTATTACATCCGCGGCACTAAGAGAACCCTCGAAAAGTGAGCATTTTTCCAATGCACTCACCCGGCTCAGAAATACTCCTAATTCACCTAAAAGTAACAAAACCCAAATTCACAATCATTATATTTACAAATTCCAACAACACGTCAATCACCTAATCTCAATTAAAAATCATCAACTCACATGAATGACATTCACAAGGCCCACGTTTTTAATTCCATAGTTTTCAGCAAAAACCAAAGAAAAAAAAAAGCGAAACCTGAAATTTCCTTTTCTGGTCCAAAATCTCTTCTACTCTTTTTTTTCCCGAGGAAGAAAACAAGAATGAGAAGAAACCCATCAAAGAATGCAGTAAAAAGAGAAAACCTGTGCGACCACCAGCTCCAGTAACAAGCACAGTGCTCCGGGAAGAGTCCGCCATGGCTGCTGCTACCACTCTGGTTCCGACCCTCTTCAGACCCTTCTGGTTCCTCCTCAATGGAAACGACAGCGATGACAATGAAGAAGAAGATTGAGGCGAGAAAAGCCTTAATGAGCGAGAAGAAACGGGTAGAAGAAGGGACGGTGCCACCAAATGGCATTTATGGCATTGGTTGGAAGAAGGCGTGGCACCGGAGGCAAAAGGGACACGTGTACACATACCCATCAGAGTAGTTCACACAGTTGCATTCTACCGTCGGTTAAGGGAATATTCTGGAAAATTCTGAACTCAGTATGAAGAAAAGAAGGAAGCTTTCAGCTCGCTCTCATTGCTCACCGAGACACAAACTGTTTTTGGTGACTCTATTAATGAAGTTGTTGTAGCCCTTCAATTTGAGACAAACCATTTTTGGGGACTGTATTAATGATGTAGTTGTAGCCCTCCAATTTTTTCCCCTCATTTTTAATGATTAGTATGAGACATTCTTATCCATTTACCTTATCTTCTTCTACGACGATGACCTGACAATAAAATTTGATTTTTTTTTTCTTAAAAACTTTTATGCCGCTTTGATTATAACACATTGGCTATTATGCTGATGTGATGTTCACATGAAATGATGACATCCATCCGCACCTCGTTGAGGGTTAACTTAACACTTATTTTCATTTATTATCCACTAATGTAATATTTGATATATAAAATAAAAATTTAAAATTTTTTACTTTGTTTGTCTTTAATTTTATTTTTTAATTAAGTATTGATAAATAAGTAAAAAAATATTTATATTTATAAAAAAATTAATATTAATTAAGAGAAAGATATTTTTTAATTGATTTATCAATATTTGATTAAAAAGATAGTGTTAGAAATAAAAAGGGAGACAGTGGATTTGAATTTATAAAATAATAATATTATAAAATGAGAATGAAATAATAGTATATTTAGAAAATATTATTTTAAAAAATTATTTGTTTAAAGTTCTCTTAATAAAATTTTAATTATAAGTTATTTTAAATATAAAATAAGCTAATTTAAAAATACATTAAGAATGGAATGAAATGAGATAAAATCAAGTGCCCATTTCTAATTTATAGTTTTGTAGCTTCCGAATTAATATATGAAATTAATATAAAATAAAATAAAAATTAATTCAAATGACATGAACGCTCTTTCATAAAAAATAAAAAATTAAAATTTATATATATATATATATATATATATATATATATAATAGAAATGTTCAAATTTAATTTTTTTTTATAAGTTGATAACAATAATTGTTTTTATTTGAGGAAAAGTGTTTATATTATCATTTAAAATAAATATATAATATAATCATTAAACTTTTAATTATCTTATCTCTTATTTAAATTTTTGAGTGATAGCACCCTTTAATTCTTATAAAATTCAAGTAGGTTAAATTTAACAAGGATAATAATTGTCATTTTATAAAATCAATGAGGGTATATTCGAAAAGAAATGATTTAATCATATTTCATGAACTTGGAATGCTAATTCCATCTCTCTTAAAAGGAATGGATTCTATATTCCATTCCTAATTTTAAGGAATAAGACATGAAATTGAGATTTTATTATTTTATGCCATGTTTATTTTTACTAATATAGGAATTACCAATTTTATGAAATAAGCATGGAATAGAACTATCGTTCTTACATACCAAATGTCGCGTAAAACTCTGCTTTGATTTATGATTGATGCCTCTGTTTTTAATTTAATCTCTCACAATTAATTTTTGTTTGTCATAGTCTCTAAAGGATAAAAAAAAATTGTTTCATATTAGCCATTTTGTTAATACATTGTTTCTTGATTGTGTAATACCTTGGGTTTTTGCATAGGCGGTAAACGCTGTATTTGATTGTTCTCAAGTGTCCATGAATATTTAGGATTAACCTTGTCAAACAAAATTTCCTTATTCCTAAGTTCCTTGAGTTAAACTCACCTTATTGACTTGATTTAAGGCTATTTGAACATTTTCAATAATATTCTGTCTACTCGGATTCTGAAATTTTTCTAAGTCTAGAATAGGTACTTATCTGAAAGGTTATATGCAATACGCATTTTCCTAAAACTAAAATTCTTGACAGTTGATCTATAGATATTATAGAATTAAAGACCAATTTTTAATGAATTTTTTAGAACCTTTAACCCCTTTTATTTTAAAGGTAAAAAAGTTTAAAAAGTCGGGATATTCATAAATTTGAACTAAAATTTGAATTTTAACTTTTTATTCTTAAGGATTTTAATTTTTCCGATATTTTGTTTGAATCCAAATGAGGTTATGTCCTTATTTACATTTATGATTTAAAATTAATGGAGAGTAAAATAAATGAGAACAAACGTAAATAAGTAAGTGGTGAGTTGGCTTGTTAAATAAGCTTGGCCGTTAGATATTTTGACCAAGCCCACCCCTATAGCATTAGATGTGTTGACAGCCATCTCCCATCTCTAGAATCTTTGACAACCTTTGACCTCACTCTGCCATTCATTCTCCCTTTGTTCTTCACACCCCAACCCACTGAATTTGCATCGTTGACACGGCTGACTTATCCCTACTGCGGGATTGGGGGTGTTAAAGTTGCGTTTTTAGGTGTAGTAATTACAGTTTAGAAAGGACCCAAGCTACCCATTTATTTCTTTCCTTTCTCTTGACTCCTAAAGGTAATCCTAATACATTCTATTTCGTAAATATAGTCAGATTATGCGATGGATATTGGGATTTGACGATGTTAAAGTTAAAACTTAGGGTTTGATTTGGGGTTTGTGAAATAGAAGTTATATTTAGTTATCCAATAGTTCTAACTAGTGATTCTTGGCATGGTTACCTTGTTTATGATATTAGATTCATTGTTAGATCGTCCCGTTGCTTCTGGTATTGTTGGGACATCATATACTTGGATATATTTGGATTGGCTTGTATTGTGAGTAAATAATATATTCTATAACTTGTTTTCCAACTTTGAATATCTATCCTATATGTTTATTTCCAATATCCTATTTATAGAAATTTAGAAATCTAATTCCATCATGTTACTATGGATTTTTTCATCAAACTCACATGCTTATGTTTATGAGAATTAATTGGGAAACTTATTTGACCTTCTATTGTGAAAAGGCTTTATTCAGTATTGGGACAAGCACTTTCGAAAATCTACTCTTTGGTTTAAATGATACTATTATTGTGAAACAACCTAAGTAAATTTAAACCTGATAATTGTACGTTTAGATTATGATTATGATGAATTATGGTTCTTCTAATGATTTGAGACATTGACTATGCGAATATTTGATATATGAGATATCGGCTATGCAAAAATGTGATATATGATATATATTTCTGGATTTATAGAAGTCTAACTTTTGATATGAACTTATGGGGAAATGTAAAGGTTTGTTTTCTTGGGAGGAAACTTTGACAGAATACAGTAGCTAACGGCAATGAGCATTAGCCTTAGTGCACAATTATTTGGATACCCTAGTTAGGAGTGATAGTGTTAGTCTAATGTGTTCAACTGATACAGCCTGGTTTGGATTCCCTAACTAACAATGGTGGTGTTAGTTCCTTATATGGGTATACATGTGCGGTATGGCTAAGGGCCCCAATGAGTGGGCAACTATGCGATTATAGATTAGAAACCTCCTATTGGATATTCAGTCTATGAGTAATTCTAATATCAATATGATACCATTGATTTATTCCAATGTTTGACTATATGACTATTTGAAAGAATATGGACTTGTACATGTAAATTTTGCATTTTTGGAACCTTGTGAAAGACTCATGCTTGAGCTTGTCCCTTTCCCATTATAGATATATTATCTCTACTTTTTTAGATACCAGAGTTGAACCGGGTCCAGGTTCTCCATGTTACTAAAGGAGTCATTTGTTTTGAGTGAGGGCAACACTTATGTGTGGGCGCATCTTCTTTTGCTGCCATGTGGTGGTGTATATGCTAACCATGTGTAGATTTTATATCTGTCCTATTACTTTACTTATAGGCAGGATCTAGATCCCACTGTATTGATATAGATTTGTAAAAGCTACACACACACACACACACACACCCTATTGCGCATTGTGTAAATGATTTGGTTGCTGGAAATTTGTATGTACAGGAATATGTTGGATTAAACAAGATATTATATCTTTTGGGATGTTCAACTTTTAGGAGAGGTAGCCAAATTTTCAGTAGATGTTGTACAATTGATCAAATATGTTTGTTAGTTTAATTAAACTTGCTAGGTTGATCAGTTCATCCTATGCATTAGTCACGGCCCCTTATTTGGGTCGTGACATATTATCTTATTCACATAAATTGTTAAATGTGGCATAACATTGTTAATTGACATTATCACATATTGTATGCTAAACCTGTTCATTTTATTTATTTATTTATTGTTTGCTTTATTTATAAAAAAAAACACTCTGAGTAAAAAAAATTGTATGATTTTATGTTTTTTATATAAAGGTTGTCGCATATAATTGATGGTGTTAGTTAACAGTGTCACGTTACATTTAAGAATTCATGTAAAAAGTTATTAAACAATGTATATATAGAGGGACCAATAAAGAGAATTTTTTTTTTTGGGATTAGATTGAGAATTTTGATTATCTAAGACTAAATTGAAGACAAACTCATTATAGAGAGCCAAAATATTGTTTTAGTTGAAAATATAATACAAAGAAAGTATAAAAAGTGAATAACAACTTATTGAGACAACAAAAGATAGAAATGATGAGAGCAGGAGATCGTTGCAGCGAGGGTGAGAAAACCTTGGAGGAGAATGACTTAATCCTCAGGAGTAAAAAAATGATCAAATGGGACAAGGAGAAGTTCACAAGAGAAGCTTTTGTGCTTGTTAATTAAGCTGATAGTATTAACAATACTTTCATGGAAGAAGGCTACGGCGATGGTATAAAGCTTTCATATAAAGATACTTTCATATATGGACGATTCAGAGGAGGATGAGGTTACTGATGCAAAGGGTGATGATAATAAGGAAATGACTGATAAAGATGAAAGTGTGCATATCATTGAAGAGATGGAAGGTTGAATTTGTTTTTGCTAGAAAAGTTGAGGAGAGAATTTGTAAAACTTTGAGGAATTCTCGGATATTTAATATAGAGAACTCTGCCATTATCCATTTCTAGTCTCACTTCTTTTGCTTGTGCACAGGAAGGCATGCCATTAGGGTATGGTTAGAGTAGTTCCAAAACCAGGGTCTCTTTTTTTTATTTTTTTTATTGGTTGGGGGTGGGGGTGGATTGTCCCATATTTCTTTTTAGTTGTGAGTGGGGGGTGGATCGCGCCTTTTTTTTTTTCCTTTGGTTGGGGGTGGGGGGTGGATTGCCATCAAGGCTAAAGTCTCTGCCATCAAACTAGAGCTTGAACTGTAAAGCTTAGGTCTTGGAATTGGCCCAAAAGGTTCAAATTGGCTTGATATTGAGAAATGTTATGGTTTTATTCATATTTTGTGATAGTGGTGAAGGAACCTGAAAAGTTTAAATTTTGTTCGATACAATTTTGTGTGGTTAATTGGATTCTATGTACTTAATAATTAACCACATTATTTTGAGGAAAAAAAAACATAGATTGATTTATAAACTAGTTCCAACAGTTCAGTTTTTTTTTTTTTCAATTTGGTTCAATTAATGGTTTAGTTCAGTTTGAATATTTTTTGCCCACCAACGTGAGTGCATCAAATAACTTAAGAATATATATATATATATATATATATATATATATTAACACCTACATAGGTTTCAAATCTATCTTTATTGGTGAATTGTGCCTCTCAATACTTGCGTAACTGCATTAGTTCAATTCAAGTACCTACATTATAAAATAATATTCCGTAAACTTTTAGTGTTACTACTTAAATACCTATCTAATTATTATTTCTTCATAAATGTAAATCGGTTGATATGTTCAATGCCGATAGATGCCTATTAATATATGCATGCAAATAGAAATAGTTATCAATTTTTTTTTTTCATATTAGTTGCAATCTACTTTACTCTTTTTCTAATTTTATTTGCAGAAATAGAAAGATTAGATATTAATCATAGTAGAATTGCACTTGAATCACGTCAAGCTAGAGTAAATTGGATCTTCGAAACCGGGTAAGTAAAATTACTTTTAACATTATATATATATAAAATAGAGATTCTCTCATTTGATATCCATTTCTATATCTTCTTAAAATGTCATTTTTATTCAATTTTTTACAAATTAAAATAAGAATAAAAATGTTAACCAAAATTATAAAGAAAGTTATTTTTAAAATTTAAACACATCTCAATGTTACGGGAAGTTTTTCTATTTTCATTTAAATAATTAATTTATAAATATAATAAATTAATTTAAAATTAACTATATTAGTTACCCAAAAAAATAATTATACAAATTGAAAGAAAAAGTACAAATTGAGAGGATTTTGGGGTTTGGTATCCATTTTTTCATTTCCCAACATGCCATTAATACACAAGGAATTTCTTGAATTTAAAAATCAGCATTCATTTAAAAACAAATTGTTAATAAGGGTAAATTCGAAATCCTATCATGTTTTCATATTAAACAATCATCCTCTATAACTGCTACTCGTCTTCTTTTTTGCTTGCATCTTTTTCCTCTTCTTAGAACTTTCTTTTTTTTTTTTTTTGGCATTTTCTAATACAAAATGACACTTTGAAGTAAACAAGTTATATATAGTTTCCAACATTTTCAAAAGAGTATTTCCTAAATCCATTTTAAGATAATTGAACAAACTACCAAGCTATAGTGAAATCATATGAATGTTGTTCTGGAACTGGGTGTTTATACGCCATCAAATCCAATTCCAAAGGAAAATTTCTTCCAGGAATGCTGCTTGTACTTCCAAAGACATATCCAGAGCAAGTGCACCTGTAACTTTGCAGTTTGTAATGTCTCTTTTTGATAGACCATCTGCTCCTGCTCCATAAGATTCATGTCTGCTGGGATTGACAAAATCCAAAGCATTGCAAGTTTTTAAGGGTGAAAACCATACTTACACAACCCAGATTGTATTCATACAAAACGTAGTTTAGATTGATCGTTTCAGATCAAAAAGAACATACTTTTGTAGAAATGGAAAAAACCAATAGAATTGAATGAAAGTAATAGCATCATTGTTACCAGGAGGCATATTCCCTGTTAGAATTCAGAGAGAGAAGAAATAAGAGGTTGAACGAAGAATATGAATCTGGATTGAATTGTATCTATTACAATACAAGTGACAAGTTATATGAGCATGTTCTGATAACAGTGTTCTTAACAATATAACTAACCTTCTAACTGAATACAAACTGAATACAGAATATACCTACAGTATTTATAGAATATACTATAACATCCCCCCTCAAACTCATGGTGAGTTGAGCTGAGGAGTTTGTGTAGATCATGAACCATGAGTTTGTCTCTTAGAAATTGAAACCTTGTAACAGAGAGTGATTTTGTTAAGATATCTGCAGGTTGTTCCCCTGATGGTAGATGGCAGACCTGTAGTTCTTTCTTTAGGACTTTTTGTCTGACAAAGATGTCCGACTCCATATGCTTTGTCCTGGAGTGTAACACTGGGTTGTGGGACAACAAAACAGTACTTAGGTTGTCACACAAGATTGTGGGACTGGTGACCGGTACTTGAAGTTCCTGGAGTAGTGATTGTATCCAAGTGGTTTCAGCTGCTGTATTTGCTAAGGTCCTGTACTCAGCTTCTGTACTTGAACGAGCAACTACAGATTGCTTCTTGGACCACCATGAGACAAGATTTGCTCCTAGAAATTCACAGGAACCAGATGTGGAACGTCTGTCATCTATATCACTACCCCAATCAGCATCACAATATGCTGTCAGAGTTGGATTCCTGGACTGTTTAAAGTGTGGCCATAGGATAGAGTACCATTTAGATACCTTAGAATTCTTTTTGTGGCTTTCCAATGCTCCTGAAGAGGGTTTTGCATAAACTGGCTGACTTTGTTAACACTGAATGAGATTTCCGGTCTAGTGATGGCAGCATATTGCAATGCACCAACTATTGATCTGTACAGCTGAGGATCCTCCATTAAGTTGTTTCCCTGCCGTGACAGTTTTCCAACCAGAGGACTTTGGTGTGCTAATTGGTTTAGCTTTGTCCATTTTTGCCTTTAACAGCAAATCTTTGATATACTTGGTCCTGTGACAGTAGAAGACTTCAATAAGGTAGTGTTTACGTCTCTATCCCCAAAAAATAATGCAAAGCACCTAAATCTTTAAGTGCAAACACCATATTTAGATCAGATACCAGCTTTTTGATATAAAGATCTGAGGTGCCAGTGACAAGAATGTCATCAACATAGACTAATACATAGGTACAGCTTGTGGATGTTGTTATAATGAAGAAGGACGGATCACATTTACTGGAAATAAAGCCAAATTTATGCAATGTGTATGCTAGCTTTTCAAACCAAGCTCGTGGAGCTTGTTTGAGGCCATATAAGGCCTTTTCTAGTCTGCAAACTAATGATCTGTTGCTGTTCTCAAAGCCTGGTGGTTGTGTCATATACACTTGCTCATGTAGATTATCATTTAAGAAAGCATTGTTAACATTCAGCTGCTGTATAGTCCATTTTCGTGTGAGGGCTAAAGTCAAAATAACTCGAATTGTAGTAGGCTTCACTATTGGGGAGAAGGTTTCAGTAAAGTCAAAACCAAATTGTTGATGGAAGCCTTAGCCACTAGTCTTGCTTTGTATTTTTTAATTGATCCATCCGGATTTTCCTTCATACGAAATACCCACTTGCAGCCAATTGCCTTTCTATTAGGAGGTAAAGACACCAAGGTCCATGTTTTGTTCTTCAATAAAGCATCATACTCAGCTTGCATGGCTTGTTTCCAATTTGGACTGTGTAAGGCTTCTTCGATTGATGAAGGTTCTTTATGTGTCTAGGCTTTGAATATTCCTGACTTAGACCTTGTTTGCATAGGATTAGTTGGCCTCAGCTGTCGTGTGTTTAGGTTTGTTGGCTGTTGAACTGCATAGGGAACTAAAGTTTCTGCTGCAACAGTGTCTGTGTTGGATGATTGTATCTCTGTTGTTGCAGAAGGTGATAATTGATGATCTGAACTTGTAGCTGTAGCTGTGACATCATGGAAAGAAACAGTATTTGAAATAACATAATCATATTGATCTTTATAGCCTATAACCGGAGGTTCTGCAGAAATGGAAGGAGCAGGACAGGTTATAGTAGACGCTGGTATTGTTTGAATTAAGGATTGCAACATCTTTGGAAATATAGATCCTACCATTAGGAGCTAGACACTTACTTGAAACCTTAGTGCGTTTGAATTTGCTTGAGAGAATTGCTCTCAGCCACATGAATTTATAATGAGATGTTACAAAATCATATCCCTCTGATTTGGGAATTTTCCTAAACTATGGAGATAATACAAATTTGATTACAATGAATACAGGATCCTAATCTATTTACAATGAATGTATAGAGATAATCAAGGAATATCAACATTCTTCCTCAAGCTGGTGCATACATTTCATATACATCAAGCTTGTTACATATGCATGTCACCCTTGGACCTTGGAGCGATTTGGTGAAGATATCAACTAGTTGATAACTAGAGTTCACAAATGAAGTAGTGATTTCTCTAGAAAGGATCTTTTCTCTAATGAAGTGGCAATCAATCTCTATATGTTTGGTCCGCTCATGAAAGACTGGATTAGAGGCAATGTGTAAGGCTGTTTGATTATCACAAATGAGTTTCATAGGCCCTATTTAGCAAAACTTTAATTCTTGAAGTAATTGTTTCATCCATATAAGTTCACACGTAGTGAAAGCTATGGCTTGATATTCTGTTTCTGCACTTGATTTTGCAACTACATTCAGCTTTTTGCTTTTCTATGAGATGAGATTGCCTCCAATAAGAACACAATATCTAGATGTTAATCTTCTATCACTAGGAGATTCTGCCCAATCTGCATCTGTGTACGCAACAATGTCTGTATGGCTCCTATTTTCATAAAGCAACCCCTTTCCGGGATAACTCTTAACATATCTCAAGATCTGAACTAGTGCACCCCAATGGTTGTCACAAGGAGAGTTAAGGAACTGACTGACAACACTGACAACAAAGGATATATCACATTTAGTCATAATGAGATAATTTAATTTTTCCACCAGTCTCCGATATCTTCCCTGGATCTGAATAAGCCTCCCCTTGATCTGGTAGAAGTTTAACGTTCGAGTCCATAGGAGTATCGATTGGTTTACAATCTAGCATCTCAGTTTCTCCCAGAATATCGAGAGTCCTTTGAGAGATAACAATATCTGTTTTAGACCGGGCCACTTCAATTCCAAGGAAATATTGCAACCGACCAAGTCCTTAGTTTGGAACTGTTGGAATAAGTGTTATTTTAGGGCCTTGATGCCTTCATGATCATCACCTGTGATAACGATATCATCCACATAGACCACTAGATAGATACATTTATGAGAAGATGAATGTTTATAAAACACAAAGTAATCTGCCTCACTACAAACCATACCAAATTGCTATATAACTTTATTGAATCTTTCAAACCAAGCCTAAGGAAACTATTGAAGGCCATATAGGGACTTATGCAATCGACAGACTAAATGCGACTCCCCCTAAGCAACAAACCCAGGTGGTTGCTTCATATAGACTCCCTCCTCCAAATCACCATGTAGAAAGGCATTTTTTATGTCCAGCTGATATAGAAGCCAGTGGTGCATAGCAATCATTGATAAGAAAAGTCGAATAGACGCCATTTTAGCAACAGGAGAAAAGATATCGCCATTGTTAAGGCCAAATATTTGAGTATAGACTTTAGCCACTAGACGGGCTTTCAACTGGTCCATCTGTCCATCAGGGCCTACTTTGATAATAAAGACTCATCGACAACCAATAGCAGATTTCCCTGGAGGGGACGGAACAAGAGTTCATGTGTGATTGGAATTCAAAACTGTCGTCTCATTAATCATAGCCTGACGTCATCTTGGATGGGAAAATGCTTTCTGAACAGTTTTAGTAACAAAAATGGATGACAAGGTAGAAATAAAAGCTTAATGGGAGGAGGAAAAACAATGATAGCTCAAGAAATTATAGATAGGATGAGGATTACGAGTAGAGCGTATACCTTTACGAAAAGCTACAGGTAAGTCAGCGAAAGATTGGCCCGGGGCAGGTGGAGACGTTGGAGCAGGAGATGAATCGCCAGAATTTTGAGTGATAACAGCCTCTAGAAGCTCAGGTCGTGGTCGACGTTGAAAGGTGATAAGTGGACGGGGTGAAGAAAGCATTGGTGAAGAACAAAGTTTAGATACCTGCGAATCCAGAAGAATAGAAACAAGTGGATTGAAATAAGGAATCAGTAACACCTGAGAGATGGAGTTAGGTTCGACTGGTGAGAAGTAAGGAGTATCTTCAAAGAATGTGACATTTGCTGACATTTAAAAACGATGTGTGGAAGGAGAATAATATCGATATCCTTTCTGAACCCAAGAATAACCAAGAAAAATACATTTGATAGCACGAGTAGACAATTTATCAAGACCTAGAGAGAGATCATGCACAAAACATGTAGAACCAAAAACACGAGGGGGAACAATGTAAAGGGACTCCTTAGGAAACGAAAGGGAATGAGGAACTTGATTATTTAAAACAGAGGATGACATTCAATTGATCAAGTAACCAGTAGTGATGACAGTATCACCCCAAAATTTTAAAGGTGCAATAGCATGTAATAAAAGAGTGCGAGCAGTTTCAATAATATGACGATGTTTTCTTTCAGCTATGCCATTTTGTTAAGGGGTGTGTGGACAAGTGAATTGATGAATCATATCATGAGATGCAATAAAGGAATTAAAGGGGGCAGAAAAATATTCCTTGGCATTGTCACTATGGAAAATGCGAATTTGTTGCACAAAGTGAGTTTGAATTTCAGTGCAAAAATTGTGAAAGATGGACAATAATTTTGAAAGATCTTTCATTAAAAATATCCAAGTACATCTGGAAAAATCATCAATCAAAGTAACAAAGTACCTATATCCTAGGCTAGAACCGACTCGACTAGGACCCCAAACATCAGAATGAACAATAGTAAAAGGAGACTTTGCTCAATTATTGACCTTACTTGGAAACGAAGCGCGAACATATTTTCCAAGCTGACACGACTCACACTCTAAAGACTGCAAAGGAGAGAGATGAAGGACCATTTGTTTTAGTTTATTTAGACTCAGATGGCCTAGACGATGGTGAAGGAGACTAGGAGACTCTATAGTAGCACATTTGGTAGAGGATGGAGGCTGGAGATAGTAGAGACCACGTGATTTAGATCTTGTGCCATCGTCTGTCCTGTACTTTGGTCCTGTATGAGAAAAGAATCAGCAGTAAAGGTTATGAAGCAGTTAAGAGTGCGAGTGAGTTGACTGATAAAAATTAGATTGAAAGGACAACTAAGTATAAATAGAACTGAATTTAAAGATAAGGAAGGAATAGGTATAGCTTGACCAATGCCAGTGGCTTTAGCCTTAAAGCCATTAGCGAGGGCGATGTGATGTGGTGTCTTGGAAGATGATAAGTTTGAAATAAGGAAAGGATTACCAACTATATGATTAAAAGCACCAGAATCCAAAATCCAGGATCTAACAAACAAAGAATGAGAGGCAAACCATAAAATTATCAGTATGGGCTACAGTGGCTGAAGATGAAGCTTGTTCGGCTGCCTTAAGTTGAAAATATTATTTATATTCGTTGTCTGATAAGATGTTGTGGTTGTCGCCCCCAAACTCAGTCTTCTTTTCAATCCCCGATGCTTGAGATTGTGTCACATTTGCAGATTTCTTTGAGAAACCATGCAGAAAATACCAGCGGTCTTGAGTATGCCTAGGCGTTTACAATGGGAGCACTGAAGGTGATTACCATATCCATGACCGCCTCTACCTCCACCACGACCACGACCTCCACGGTCAGTTGAGTTAGAGACAAAGGCTGAGGATTTCGAGGCTATTTGGGAACCAATTCCAGATATTGCCTCTGGAGAAGGAACTCGTAGTAAGTGATTAATGAGATTTTCCACCGTAGAAACATTAGAATTTGTCAGGATTTGATTCCGAACAGACTCAAAATCTTTGTGAAGACCGTGAAGAACAAATACCATGTATAGGTTGTCAAGCTTATCTAACACCTTCTGAAGGGTATCAACATGGAGGATTAGCTTGATTTCTTCAATCGTAGACTGTGTTTTATCAGATAAGTGGGCAGGTCATGATTTGTCATTTGGAGAGTTGCCATGTTATGCACTGAATCATATAGACGTTGCACGTCATTGGAGTAGACATTTCGAGCTTTCTTCCAAATATCATAGCATGTCTTGTAGGAGCGGAAGTGAACTAATAGCTTTGGATCAATAGATTGCCACAATAAGGAGACCAATTGGTAATCAGCTTTCTTCCATTGGTCCCTTTCGTTAGCGGGAATGTCCTCGGCTTTCTTTTTTAGATGCTCGGAGAGGCATTGTCCTAAAAAATCACACATCAACAGCAACATATCAGTCCAAATAATTCTTACCATTCATTTTTTCAGATGTTAGGGTAGGTGTGCCACTAAAAGCAAAGGATACCATTTCTTTTTTGGGAGTTTCAGGTGTCACGGAGTATGAATCGCCTGCAGAAGCCATAGGAGGAGATGACCGAAGGTGTTAGGCCAGAGCCAGATGGTCTGTGATGGCTGGAATAGGGTAAGAAACCGCCGACCAGAGTGATGGAGGAGAATCGCTGTGAAAAAACGAGTAGAAGGCGGCACTTAAAGAGAAGAGTGCGCATGTTTGATAGCGCTTAAGGGTGCGTCTGGCGTCAATTTGTGGTGGCTCCTCGGGGGATGGGACAGTCGTCACGTTCTGAGTTGACCGATCACCTTACTTTGGTGATCAGGGACTTCACAGGAGTTGTTCACGATGGTGACACGCTACCGGAGAAATTTCGCGACAGCGGTTGGAGTGATTTACGACCAGAAAAGATGGATGTCTCTAGATACCAACCTGAAGCCTTTATGTGTTTGAATTTTCTTGAGAGAGTTGCTCTCAGCCACATGAATTTATAATGAGATGTTACAAAACCATATCCCTTTGATTTAGGGATTTTCCTAAACTATATTGATAATAAAATCTGATTAAAATGAATAGAGGATCCTAATCTATTTATAATGAATGTATAGAGAGAATCAAGGAATATCAGTAGAGAAAATCAAGGAATATCAGTAGAGAAAATCAAGGAATATCAACACACCTATAGCCTTTATGACCTGAATTGTATTCAAGGAAGGTACACTCAGCTGATCTGTACTGTAACTTGTGACTATTATATGGCCTAAGCAAAGGACAACAAGCACACCTGAATACTCTAATGAATGAATAATCAGGTTCTTTATGAAGACAGTCTAGTGTATGGAACTTGATTGGATATTGATGTGGAGGGGAGTCTGTTCGATAAAAAAAGTGGCTGTGAGGAAGGCCTCATCCCAGAATTTGACTGGCAAGGAAGCTTTTACTAGCATAGCTAATCCCATTTCTGTGATATGCCTATGTTTTCACTCTATTTAACTCCATTTTGGTGATGGGCATGTGGGCAAATGACCCTATATACTATGCCTTGGGTTCTAAGATAATTTGATATTGATCTGAATTCACCCCCTAATTAGATTGCACAGCTTTTATTTTGTTGCCAAATTGAAGTTCAACCATGTTTTTGAATTCTACAAATATGCTCATAGCATCTGACTTCATTTTTAGAAGATATATCCATGTAAACCGTGTGTGGGCATCAACAAAAGTGATATAACAAGTGAATCCATTTGAGGATATAGTGGGTGCTGGTCCCCACTGATCAGTAAAGATTAGCTCAAGTGGACTGTTATATAAAGTAGAAGAAGTAAAGGAAGGTAATTTGTGGGCTTTCAGATGCAACATGCAGTACAAACAGCTAAGTGACTTTTATTGGATACATGTACGTTACAATTGTGAAGTACTCTTTGTACAACAGCAGCGTTGGGATGACCCAACCTGCAATGCCATAGGGAAAACAAAGACTCATCACTAGAACTTGAGTTGACAACATTTACAGAATTTGTTTTTGAACACAAACTATTATTGTATCTAGGAGATGACAAATGCTGAAGCTGAAAATTGGTGAAGTTGTAGAGCCCATCCTTTCTAATAGTGCCTTCCAGGAGTATTTCCTTGGTGGCCTGTGATTTGACAAAACAATAAGTTGGGTGAAACTCAAAGTAAACCGAATTATCCCTAGCAAACTTGCTTACACTGACTAGATTTTTGGTAATTGAAGGTACATGAAGCAAATCAGTTAATGACAATGTTATAGAAGGGTTATGAGTGGACTTGATACTAGAATGACCAATATAATTGATTTTCAAACCTGATCCATTTCCCACAAAGATTTGATCACTGCCATCATACTGAGACTTAACCATCAGATTGTTGCTGTCACTGGTCACGTGGTTAGTCGCTCCAGAGTCTGGAAACCAGCTTGCATCAATTAAGACTTCAGGGGATGCTATCATAGCAGCCATATTCGCTGATGACCTTTCGTTCCAGCAGCAACTGAAGACTGCATAGGGGGTGGAGAATAAAACTGGTCAAATTTGTGGTAGCAATGAGAGGCTGAATGCCCGGAACTTGTGACAGACTTGGCATATGATTGGTGACCTGCCACCACTAAAGTAACGTCCTCTACCTCTTGTTCTGTGATAGAAACTCCTGCTACCTCTTCCTCTGAAGCTGTTGTGAGGATATTGGCTTTGACCTCTGTGACTGTGACTATATCCTTGACCAAAATGTTGTCTTGGATCTTTGTTGTTATCAAAGTTTGTTGGATTAACAGTATTGGCAATATTGGCCAGTCATAGTGTCAGGAAGTTGTGGTTTTCCAAGTTTTTCGATTCTTGCCTTTTGTGCCTAAAAGTAATTTACTCTATTTCGCATACAGAGTATGGATCTAACCTAGAATTGACTAATGTAATGAAAGCATCATACTCATCTGGAAGTCCCTCAAATATAGTTTCTATATGTTCTGCAGTAGATACATGACTTCCTACTGTAGATAATGAGTCAACAAGTGCTTTTATGTGTAAAAGGTACTCACTGATCATCCTGGTGCCTTTCATGTGGTGTTTCGTAACTCTGATCTAAACTGCTTGACTCATGCACGCATCTGAGGCCAAAGAAGACTTTAGTTTGCTGCCATACCTCCTAAGAAAATTGGCATCCAACAACCCTGGTAAGTATCACCTCTGACACCGAGGATAATAACCAAGATAATAGGAGCCGATCTTGTTGTTCATATGCTAGATACTCTTCACTGATAATTCCTGCAGCTTCATCTTCTTTTGTTGAAAATTTCGATGGAACAGAATCAACACCTTCAATGTACTTTTGCGGTTTATGACCTTTAATGGCAGCTGCTACTTGCTGCCTCCAAAGCAAGAAGTTTTTGTCATCCAATTTTACCAAAATTGCATGATTGAAACTAATTGGATTTGACTGTGAAGATGGTGCAGCAGTGGTTTGTGTGGGAGTGGTAGGCTGTGGAGATGAAGAAGAGTTCTCCATTAGTGGAGATTTCTCAAGCTCTAGATACCATACTAGAATTCAGAGAGAGAAGCAAGAAGAGGTTGAACGAAGAATATGAATCCGGATTGAATTGTATCTATCACAATACAAGTGACTATTTATATGAACATGTTCTGATAACTGTGCTCTTAACAACATAACTAACCTTCTAACTGAATACAAACTGAATACAGGACATACCTATAGCATTTACAGAATATACTCTTAACATTCCCAGAGTGTTTTGTTGTGTACATCCAGAACTTTCAGTGAAAGAGCATCAGCTAGTCTAATGGGAAGGGAACCAAACAGAACATAAAAGCTCAAATCGAGCTTCTTCAACACACCCAAATCACCTAGACATCTATAACAGCAGGGATAGCACCAGTTAACTGGTTTGACTGCAGAAGACCCGCAGGGATACCAGCAGTTAACTTTAAAATTTTTATTTTTTGTTTCTCAATATATTTATTCTAATTCTGACCTAACTAGGAGTAAAACCTACTGGGTTCACATTCCTTCATAAGGTTTAATTTGGAGGACATCATATAATTGAAGGTAATAGATGGCTATTTGGTTGAAAAAGAAAACTTAAAAGATAAGGAAAACTCTGAAAACAACACTTTCCTTTCTCTTAATATAATATCTGCTTGTAAATGTTAAAGAACAATTAAGAATATTAGTAAAATGTCAAATGAGACACAAAAAAAGAAATTTGTGATCAAATACTAATATTGGATTTGCAGATCACAATTGTTATTTGTATGAGCTAATAAACACTACAAAAATATAAGTCGGACTCATCCATTGACTTCATCTTGAAGTGTTTCATGAATCAAATTGCGACCTGTCTTGAAACCAATAAGGATTATCAAAGCCCTCAATGCATTTTCCTCCTCCTATATAGCATTTGCAACTAGGGCTAAAAGTGATTTGCTCAAGTGAATTCACATTTTTCAAAACATGGCTAGCGAGCTCAATTTCATACATGTTGCAAACACAGCCACACAACTCAATATATTTCAACTCATTATTAGAAAAAGCTGTGTGTTCTCTTCTTTGTATCTGATTTGCAAACAAATTTGGAACTAAAATATGATAAGAAAGTACACCATAGTTAATATAGTAATAATCATTCAAGTTTATGGACATGAATTAAAACAATAAACAGTATTAGATATATGAAATTTCTAAAATTCTGTTATTCCATATTACGTCAATAGGACACAAAAATATTATAGCTGATAAGAGAAGTAAAGTATCGTGTTGCACAACTAAGCACTTATATGCTTCCTTTCAACAGTTTTATAGATCCCAAAAAATCCCAAAAAAGGTAAGCTTATGATGTGTTGTGCAAGTAAGTTTTGGCAGAATGAAAGAAACAAGAAACATCCCAGAATGTTTTCTAGAGTAAAATGAGAAAGAATTTTGATTATTAAATAGTATAATACTACATATTTACTGTCATGAAAAACAAGGTAACCTTATAAATGTACTAAGTTTCTAACAGTCGAAAGGGAGGAATAGAGTATCAATATTAAACCTGGAAACTGAATCAATAGCATCCAAATTTCACTATCCATGAGAATTCATAACACCATATAAGCAGAGTAATCAAATACAAATGGAGTTACACATCCACTCCATGGAATGAGTTCTTAAAATTTTGTACAATTGGAAATTATTTGTATGTTGTTAACTATTTTGTAATACAAAGACAGAATGACAGAATAATTGCAGTAACTCACTGCCAAACATAGCTTTTGCAGATGTGGAGAAGCCATAACAATATTCAAAATCCATAGGTAGTCGTCATTTCTCCCCATCTGGTCCAAGGAGAAATAACTCCAATTGTCTAAGATGTTGAAATGGACCAAAGGTTCTCAGTAATCTTGCTATCTATACTAACATAAAAGTAACAATCAACTCATTATCAATGAAAATCGTACGAGTGTGCTCAAAGGATGAGAGTTTTAAGGAAACACTGTCTATCACTCTCTTTCTCTCACTCTCTCTATCCAAAATGGTTTTGAAGGAAGGCATTCTGTCATCATTTTGGTCTAGGTTACTCTAGGAGGCAAGAAAAAAAAAGGGAAAGAATCTTCAGCAAGGGCCAGTGAAGAGAAGGAAAATATTGGTAGAGTGTCGGGGAGCTAAGCCAGACTAGAGAAGGAAAAGAGAAAGAAAAGGGAGAGAAGGAGCTTCAAAATTAAAACAAGAGGGAATGAGAAATAGAGAAGCAAAACGAGAAGAGGATCAAGAACAAGCTTGGCACTATGGATAATAGTCTTTGGCTATTCTGTTTGTGCTTAATTGGCTGAAGTGAAGGTACACATCCAGACAGCTCATAATATCAATGATTGGTTCTGGTAATATGAGTGAAGGCTATGCCATGGTGACAATGAAGAGAATGTTTTCTTCCTCCATCAGGCTCTTTAAGCCAAGATTAAATCCCAAATGCTCGTAGCCATAGATTGGAGAGTGCAAAGCAACGACTCCCCTTGTCAGTTTCATGAATTTAGGAACAATGTTCTCAAGTTATTTTTCTTTTTAATTATACTTTGGAATGGGACTAAAGGCCTCGGCATATTGGAGAGTATGGATTTCCTTTCCTTTACTTGGGATAGGCTTAAAACCAGCTTTGCTGTTCTTGACGAAGAAGCAAGATAGGATGAGCAAAATAAAGCAAACTATGATTAAGTATGTTTTATATGAGCATAGGATGATAGATTTGTATACTGTATTTAGATGCTGAGTAGAAGAAGATTATTTTTTGAAAATCAGGATAAGATTAGAATTTTAGGTTTAGACTTGCAGACACAAGGTATGACACTTGAACTTTAAATAGGTTCTTGTAGTTTGCATTCAACTACAGAGTTTCTTTTTTTTTTTTTTCTGTTTTACTTTTTCTGATTGATTTACACACTCCCCACTCTTTGTTATTCAAAGGATTACAGACAAGATTTTCAAGAATTTGCCCTGATAAATAGCATAAGCATCATTAGGATCAGTTAAATTGTATTTATTCAATTTTTTGACATGTATATTTGTTTTTGATAATTATGTGTTACATGCTTCTATGGTAAAAGAAGAAACAAGAATTTGCCAGTGGTAAGTGATATATATTTTCTGAAAGCAATTTAATAGCATATCAAGTTCTTATGTGCCACTCTAGTTTAATAAAACTTTGGCAATTGGACCCAAAAAAAAGTAACTAAAAAGTGACTACAATGACTGAAAATATCTGTTATCAATTTATGTGACCAAAGATTATTATACATAAATGCTGAACTCACAATGTTTACCTGGACAAATATGTATATAATAACTACTAGCTTTATTTGTTGCTCATCATTTTTAAGTAAGTGTATTTTTGGTATTTTGTTGTAGCTTTGGATTAGAATTGACTTAGAGTCCTAGATGTCAAAATGCAAGCAATATAATAATCTTTCACCACATAAATTGATAACAGATAGTTTTAATTACTGTAGTCACTTTTTAGTTAATTTTTTTGGGTCAATTGTTAAAGTTTTATTAAACTAGAGTGGCACATGAGAACTTGATATGCTATGAAATTACTTTCAGAAAATATATCACTTACATCTGGCAAATTCTTGTTCCTTCTCTTACCATAAGAAGCCTGTAACACATAATTATCGAAAACAAATATATGCATCAAAAGATTAAATAAACACAATTTACCTGATCCTAACGATATTTATGCTATTTATCAAGGGTAAACGTTATGTTTGATTGAAAATATAGCAAACTTTAAAATCTAGCAAAGGATCAAAGAGATCTGTAAGTTTTTGTATTGTATATATTTAATTTTTGAAATAATTATTATCATATAAAATAATTTTTAAAATGTAACTTTTTTAAGATCGTTGTTATGCGTTTGTTGTATGTGAAACAATTGAGACTTTACATCACATTAACACAAAAATCAAAGATTGCATAGAGCTCTCTTCCGCAAGTCCTATATAACAATATAATAATGAGAATGAAAATAAAAAAAAAAATTTAGAATTTATGATACATTTTAATGGATTATAGAAAATGGATGCGTATTAAAAGAGATGCCTTTATCAGGGTAAGAAAATAAGTATATCAATAAAAGGTTTAAATTTTTTTCTATTTTAATTTTATATTTACAGTATTCAAAGATTTTTAATTAATGTTAAAATATATTATGAACAATACTTTTCAATTTTCCTATCAAGAATCAACCCATGATAGTTCCAATACATTGGGTTTCAGAGTTTAAAAATTTAAAAGGAGTACGCAATTTTTATTTTTGTTTTAAAGAAAAATTCATTCTAGTTTTTTACTTTAAAATTTATTATTTTTTAATGCAATAGTAGAATATGATATATTATAACTCTGAGAATGCATCAACCTTAGAAATAAGCAACAGTAAACATGATGTCAAATTCCTATAGAAAGTCTTGGAAAACAATGTGAGATATGGTAAAATCAATTAAGCAAAATGTTATGGTAAGTATCTTTATGGAAACAGCATTTATTCCTCAAAATATAACATTTACTAACCAAATTGGTATGTAATATTATGTAATATATACAAGAGTTGGAATTTCTTTTGGATTCATAGCATTTGAATATGCATACAAATGAGTATATTCCTTTTTATTGCATTTAATGAAAACTTTGCTAATATCTTTATTAATTATTAATTTAGAACATGCAAGTACAAAGCTGTAATAGAATAAAAAAATGATAATGAGATCAATACAGTGTGCAATGCAACACAATGCTTAAAAATTGTAAAAAATTATTGTGTGAGTTAAAAGGTTTTCTATTTTAAGAGAAAAATTAAAAGTATATTTTCAATCTAAAATAATTTTTACAAAATTTGAGAATAAAAGTGTGCAATGCAACACAATGCTTAAAAATTGTTTTAATCATCAGAGTTATAATATTTTGATCTACTCAGAATTATATTTCCATCACAGTTATACAGTATACATTATAAGTCTGTTACTCAGAATAATTTTTAAGTGTTGCATTGCACACTTCTATTGTTAAAATTTGCAAAAATTATTTTAGATTGAAAATATACTTTTAATTTTTGTGTTAAAATAGAAAAGTTCTTAACTCAAACAATTGATTCATCTTCCTGATCCCATTCGCATTCTTTAATTCTATTACTGGCTTGTACTTTCACTGTTGAATGAAAGCATGTTCTAAATAAATAATTAATAAAGATATCAGTAAACTTTTCATTAAATGCTATAAAAAGAAAATGTTATAAAAAAGAATATGTTCATTCATATACATATTTAGATGGTATGAATAAAAAAAAAAAATCCCAACTCCTACATTACACTAGTTTGGTCAATAAATTTTATATTTTGAAGAATAAATGATGCTTTTATAAGATACTTGTCATGACATTTTGCTTGATTGATTTTACTATATCATGCATTTCCCTAAGACTTGTAACTTATTTCATGAGTTGAACTTGAGCTTAAAATTGAGCTCGTTAAATAAATGAACTGAACTTAAACTAAGTTAGTTTGTAGTAAAATTAGTTAGAGTGGCTTGTTGACTTACAATATTTATGTAAAATTGATTAGTTGATTTAAGTTATGAACCAAGCTAACAAACCAAGTTTGTAAGATAACTTGGTTCACTTGGTTCTTATTTTCTCATTTTGACAGTTGGTTTATGTAATTCGAGCTAATAAGCCGAATCGAACAAATCGCAAGCTTGATCTGAGTCGAGTTCAAACTACAAAAAATTGTTCATATCGAACTCAAGTCGAGTTTCAAGTTGAATCATTTCTTATCGAGTCGAGTCAAACCTCAACTCATTTAGTTCGACTAGCTTCTAGCCTTACTTGATTGGTTTAAAGTACCCCTATTATAAGGACACCATATTTATTTCTAAAGTCAATTCATCCTTAGGGTTGGAATATATCATATCATACAATTACATTAAAGAATAATAAATTCTAAAACAAAAACTAAAATGAATTTTGCTTTAAAACAAAAATAAAAATCACATGTAATTAATTTGTAATATTCAATCCACAATTTAACCTAGAGAAATTCATGTAAAAAGAAAAACTGAAAAGTGTTATCAATAATATATTTTAACATTAATTAAAAATCTTTGAATATTATAAATATGAAATCAAAATAAAAAAAAAATTATAACTTTCGCTCATGTTGAGATACTTGGCATGTTTCTTCTAATACACATCTATTTTCTATAATCCATAAAAATGCATAAGAAATTCCAAACCCTTTCTTTCATTTTCATTCTCATCTATTATATTAGTTATATAGGTCTTGTGGGTAGAGCTCTATATGTTTTTTGGTTGTGTTGATATGATGCAAAGTCTCAATTGCTTCACACATAATGAAGGCATAATTATTATTTTAAAAAGTAAATATATATGATAATAATTATTTAAAAAAAAGTTGATATTTTAAAAATTATTTTATA
Organism: Castanospermum australe; assembly: GCA_019955255.1. Lineage (NCBI taxonomy): Eukaryota > Viridiplantae > Streptophyta > Magnoliopsida > Fabales > Fabaceae > Castanospermum > Castanospermum australe. The sequence goes on along the minus strand of NSJW01000280.1, from coordinate 33,430 downwards.
TGATAATAATTATTATAAAAATTAAATATATAATACAAAAACTTACAACAATTTTCTTGACTCCTTACTAGGTTTAAAAGTCCGCTATATCTCTAATCAAACATAACGCAATCCTCCTAATTTTCGTTTTTTGTCATTGTATAAACGAGATGATGTTGCAGAAGGGTCAAATTAACTTCCTTCAGGCTAATTTGGATGAGACATTAAGTGATGTTGACGAAGGATACAAAACTAATGAGGAGAAGATGAAAATGGTGACATCTATGGAATTGAATCTGATGATGATTCCATTGCAATGTACTCACGGACTGATTTCTATGCCTTTTATGAACTTAGGGTTGCCTAACCTATGGCTGGTTAATTCTTTTTTTGTTATGAATTTTAATATTTAGGGCAGCCACATCTATTCTGGTAGTAAACTTTAATATTTAGACTTTAGGGCTTGTCATACTTATTATCACGCTTTATCACTTGAACACCAAAGTTACGTGTAGCAATACATACAAATAAGAACCTATCATAAAAGAAAAAGCCATTGGCAGCAGTAGACATAAAAGAAGAAAGTGAACAGACAGAAACAAGGGAAAATGCACATCCATCAATGATAACCATTAATGTGCTTTAAGTTGTGGGAGCATGATTACCAAGATTTATGGCTGAAAGCCAATATAGCAGAAAACAGTGAAAACATGAACCCCGCCAAGACCCTAAGGCCAAAAAAAAGTTTAGAAATAGGAAAATAAGAAGAAAAGTGGGCAAGCAGCACAGAGTGATTTAAAAGAACCCATGAAACTATCATACTACATTGCCTCTGCAGCTCAGCAGGTGAGGAATCCCAATTTTTTCTTTAACCAATCAATTGTCACTTTCAGCCCTCTTTATACTTAAAATCAATGACCTTTCCAAGGTTGTATTTTTTTTTAATAATTTTTTGTTTTTCCGCCAGCTAAAATATTATTTAAAAAGAATAGAGAATTTCACTAAGGTAAGACTTAAGATGTCCCAGCTTATGCATCAGAATGCAAGGAGCTTGAGCAGCAGCTTGCTGCATTAACTTTTGACTGCACTGGCTAAGCATGCTTTTGACAACACCAAATTTTACATTAAGACCATGGTTTGATTTGACATATTGATAAAATATTAAAATGCAACTTCCTAATATTAAAAGAGATCTACGCTGTCTCAAATGAGACAATAAATGATGTAGCAAAAGGGTATAAAAAAGATAAAAGGGATGACAAATATTGAACCAAATCTGATGCTGATTCCATGGATATGAACTCATGGACTGATTTCTATTTCTTTTATGAACTTGAAAATTAAAGATACAGGAAGCAGGCAGCAATACGTATAAATGAGAACCATCATGAAAGAAAAGCCATCAGCAGCACATAAAAAAACAAAATAAACATACAGACATCCATCAATGATATTGTGAGAGCATTATTACCATGGTGTGATAGGTAGGTTTTCATGTTCACTAACTCTTGTGCCCCACTTTATCCTGAAAAGTATGAGTAGCACCGTTCGGAGGATCAGCAACATATTTTGCTTCAAAGGTAATGTAATACATTAACCCATTAACAATTCGTATTCTAGATAGGAAAAGGTTGACTAATTAAGAGCATGAAAGTACAAGGTCATAACATTAACATTGAATTGATAGACAAAAATACAGAAAGATGAACAAAATCGAATTTTGAACCTGGTTTTCTCATTGTACTTCTCCAACGGCAATTGCAGAGTTGAATAAGAAGGGAGCGATTCTTGTTGGTTATGGTTATGGTTCTGGGTACAATAGCACCTAATAACGGCAAATCCTCTGGAACGGGAATAGCATCGAAGGCCTGCAATTCCAAATTAAGAAATTAAGCAAAACCACAATTGAAATTTAAGCAAGATTCTACGAGTTTGGCGAGCATATGCAGTTATTATGTACATTACAGCTGCGAGAATGCTCCCTATACTGAGAATGGCCTGGATTTGCTTCTTCTTATCCTCATTCATATTCGTAAATTTGGGACAAACATTGCAGATGGGCTCTATGATATCATCATACTTAGAGAAGTCACTCTCTTTCAGTTCTCACAACATCTTGGAAGCTGTCAGAAGGTTCCGTTTTCAGCCGCTTCCCTTGTGCCACTGAGGCTGCCGGCGCCGGTGAGACGGTAGACATTCGAGTTTCGAACGAAGGAAACACAAGAAAATAAAAGAAACCCAAAACCTAAATGGCAAATCAAGATGGATTCCGTATGGTCACATGCTATTTGTTGGAAATGATCATGCTGTTTGGATGTGCTTTTAAAAGTACTTCTGTAAAAGTACTTTTCTTTTGAAAGGTCCGTATGGTCACATGCTACTTGTTGGCAGATGTCATGCGGTATGGATGCAATTTTTTTTAAAAAGTACTTTTTCTTCTATGGTTTTTAGTATGTTTAGATGTAATTATTTTTTTAAAAAAAAATTAAGCACAATAAAAAAGTATAAAATATATTTTTTTTTGAAAGTTTTCATTTTTGAGCTTTTACATTTTTTTTAAAAAAATTTTTAACAAAGTTTATATAAAAAAAATTTTTAGAAAGTTAATATAAATGAGCCCGTCATCATTCTTATTTTCTATTTTATATGTTCAATAGATATAAAATGCGTTTAGAGACATACTTCTTTTTTAAAAAATATTTTTATTTTAAAAAAAGTATGTTTATATATTTTTAGTTATGCTTAGATGTAACTTTAAAAAAAAGTAGAAGTCATTTATTTTTTTTTAGAAACTAATGATTCATAACTTCTAAAAAAAATAGAAAGAAAAATAGTTTTTAATATAATTTTTTAATAAAAATATCATTTACTGTTATTTAAAATTACATCCTAATTTTTCTTATCATGCAAATTCATATTCACATAAATTTCTCTAATTTTTTTATGATTTATATTTTTAAATAACACAACTTTCAAGTTATTGTGTTTAATATTTCAAATCAAAGTATGATTTCAATTACCATATAATAAAACATGGTTTTACTGTTTCAAATCTTATTTTTTTTTGACCCCATGACTATGGCATAATTGAAAGCTTCATTATCCTCAATTTATCAGTTTATTTAAACCTATCTTATATGTCGTAACTTATTATATTTTTTTAAATTTTTTTAATAATTTTAACATAAATAAAGTGTTTCTTATTTTTTTATCTAAATAGATTTAATTTTTTTCATTATTTAAAAATAACTTTTTCCAATATTATATATAAATACAAAGTTACTTTCTTACAAAAAAAAATTCTCCAAAAAATAAATATAAAAAGAATATTTTTTTCTTAAATTTGTGCAAATGACTGAAATGAGCTTACAGGTGGCGTAGCACACATCTCTATGGAAGGTTATGCAGCAATGCGATTGCTAATCATTTGATATATAAACATTTCCCAATATCTAATTTAATCTGTGCTGCACATAAGATAAGTTAGAGTTTGTTCGTTTAATAATTAGTTAGAATATAATTAGCTAAAGATAAGGATTGTTATGTAAACCAAAAAAAAAAAAGAGAATTGTTATATTATATAATTAAGTATATATTTAGATTAGAGTTTATAAATTTAATTTTATTTAAAAGATAATTTGTATCAATGTGATTTATTTATTGAAGACCTTTATATGAAAATGTAATTTTGACAACATAGATATTGTTCGAATATGTTTATTAAAATTATTTTTGTATATATATATATATATATATAATATTAATTACTTAAAATGTTGTGAGTTATTTTTTGAATTATATTGAAAATAAATTAATGTTAAAAAAATTATTATAAAAAAATTTATGGTAAAAGAATTTTTTAAAAATATAATTTTGTTTGAATGTTGTAAAGTAGAATTACTCATGAAATGGAGACCCATAGAGCAGAGCAATGGACTAGACTAGGAGACTAGCAAAGTTGTAGCTGAGTCGTGGATGCAAAACTGAAATCTATACTATGTACTTGATAGTTGTATTTTTCTACATTATTGAAGAGTTCGGTTTTGTTCATTGTATGTCAGACAAAACAAAAATGCCATTGGTTCTCCCATATACATGTTTATCATTTCAAGAAATGAAATTTCTTCCTCAAGTACTTGCAAGTCATGAGTCATGACCAACATAACCCAGGCAGTGCCTAAAGAAGGCCCTTGTGGATGATTGAGGTAAGAAAAGAAAATATCAAACTTGGTTACTTTATAAGAAAAGAAACTATCAAACATTACCTTTGAAAGTACAGTTAGAACTTGAGAAAAGAAGTAGATACAATTAAGTTGTTTTATAATGTATAAGCATGGATCTTCACTTTTCCTCAATTGTAGTCTAAGTCAGATTTAGTGGCTTACAACGCATGTTACGTTTATTATCATTTCATTTGTATTTTTGGAGATTATACTACTGTGACCAAATGCATGCTGCAACTTTTCCGACTAAGGATGTATTATTTGCCAGTGTTTTGCTGGTTTTTTTTTCTTCCTATTTATTTTTTGAAGTTTATGGTACTGATAATGTCCTGCAAATTGGTGTTCTGGATTCACAAACTTTTCTGTCTTCAAAGCGTATGTTGAAAACCAAACTCTCTAAACTTTTATTATCATGCAAAATAAGGCAAATTAGTGCAACCTTGCTGTGTGGCTGTGATGTTTTCACGTAGCAATTGCTACACATTCTGGTATACTTACTACAGAGAGATTAATTATGCTGGCTCGAATGAATTGAGTTTATGCTGACCCAATTTTTTCTCCAATTGTCATTTTCAAATCTTGTTATCTATAATGCACGGATACTCGAAAATTTGTGACGTATCTATATTGTATTCGTATCCGATATCAATATTCGTAAGATACTCTGCATTCGTATTTTTAGCATATCTCTCGTTTTTTGGATATCCATCGTCCTCAATGTACTATTACTTAAAATATCTATGATATAGATTTAAGTTTTATTCTCCTTAATTACATTCTTCAAAGTATATTCTTAATATAGCAATTTTGCTTTTTTCAAAATCATCACATACAATAGTAAATTTTTATTTTCACCAAAAAGCATTGGAAAGAAAAATGAGCATAGGAGAAGGAAAATAGATGGAACTCCGGTTGTACATATATAAAGGTACATATATAAATATTTTATTTAATATATATTATCATACTCATATCTTAGTTTTTAAAAAAATTATTGTATTTACATAAAGTATCATATTATATACTCATACCCGTACCTATACAACATAACTCGTTATACTTAAATTCTGGTAACTGTTATTTTTCACAATTGAGAGCTAGATTATGCACCCGTATGCATCCTCTCCCACATAACCATTATTCCTCCTCTGGGTGTTTCCTTCGTGGCAAGAGGCTTTCCTACAATCTGAAAATCGTCACCAAACCTTGGCCTTTTCAATCATCCATCACTACTGACTCTATTTGGCGTTTCTTGCAGCAAATAGAACATCCATCACAATGGCATTGCTGCGTCGTCCAAGCCTCTGGTACTGATAAATTACATACAACCACTAATTTATGGGATTTTAATAGATTTTGTTTAGGGGTGATCTTAGGTTCCAATTCTGCTCAATTGTCGTCAGAATTCAAAAGAGCCAAGACGGAAACGATGCCAATGATGCTGACCACAACTTCGAAATGATAAGTTTAACGGCATTGCATTCCCCTTTGTTATTACTATCAAATTGCCGATAAACTCCTCAAACGGGTCACTCTTTACAAATTTCTTAATCTTTACTCTGTGTAGATGTGTTTAAAATGATAAATTTTATGATTTAATTTCATTTATACACTAATTTTTGTTTGAAACATTATAAAATAATAATTAATATTATTTCAAAATTCATATAAATCTAACATATTTTAATTAGGTTAATTTAAAAAAAATTTAAAAATGAGAGATTTGAATTTATTAAATTTTATATAAATTTATTATTATACCCTTAATAGAAATATAATAATTATATTATTATAACTGTAAAAATATAAATTTTTTAAAATAAAATTATCTAAATTTCTTGTTAGTATATTCCAAACATAAAAATTATACAACAAGTTGCCCTGGGATTTTGAAAGACCATTTGGGTCAATGGATTACTGGTTTTTTCAAAATTCTTGGACCTACTAATGCTATTACAGCTGAGGCCTGGGGAGCTTATGAGGGCTTGAAAATAGCTTGGGAGCAGGGATTTCAGCATGTTATTTTGGAGCTGGATTCTCATAGTGTCATTCGGTTAATTAGGAGCGAGGGCTTGGAGAATTATACGTTGAAGAATCTGATCCATGCAATAAAGGAGCTGATTCAGATTAACCACATTTATAAAGAAGGAAATGCTGCTTCGGATGACCTTGTCAGTTTAAGCTTGAGTCAAGACCTTCCTTTTAAACATTGCATTAATTGTCCAGAATCTCTTCGTTTTATTATTTTAAGTGATGTATTAGTTGCTATCTAGTTCTTTATTTTTTTTGGCCTTTTGGTCCCTTCTCAATATCAAAAAAAGAATATATAAAAATTGATTTATAAATTAATTCAAATCATAATTTTTAAAATGAGTTTCAAACATAAAAATTGATTTGCAATTCAATTTAATTTAATTTAACTCAACTCAATTTAATTCTAATGGTTTCGAACACACTCTTTGATTTTTATTTTTTTTGAATTTTCCCCTCTTCTTTTTTTTTTTCAACAAATTTGAATTTTGAAAGTGAATGGTTCATCCTCAATTCGAGGACACATTAGGGCTTTGCAACATTATCTGGAATGTTTTCGAAGATGAAAATAGGAGCTTTTGATATTATTAGTTTCTAATAAATAAATATGGAAATGAATACCTTAGATTCTGTATGTATAATTGACGATATCATCTCTCAAGGGACATTTTTAATACTTGCGGCCTTGCCTCTGGGGCAGGCAGCTTATGGCTGTAACCAATGCATGCAATTGTAGATTCACTAACATAACCAAACCACTCAGAAAATCAGATAAAAAATTAAACATTTTGTAGTGAAGAGGGAATATCACACGTAAGCACAGTACCAGCCTCATCTGCACCCAAGAGTCTTTTACCTTTGGTTCCCTTTTTTTTTTTTTTGGTCTAATGTTCTTCAGGAAGCTTGCATATTCACCCCCCAAAAAAAAAAAAAAAGAAATTGGTTGCTTCGAATACATTTTTTGCTGTAATTTTCCATATTTTTATTTTCTGATAAATATCTCACATAATACAACTTTTTTGGGGAGAGAACTCCACTTTACTTTTGGTCCTTCATACTTAAACTAATTGAATTTTATAGATTATAAATTAAATTATAAAAAAATAAATTATCATTTAAAGCAACTAGCCAGGATATACTACTCTAATTATAATTGCTTCATTTTGTTAAAAATACATGTTCTTCATCTTAATACTTTAAACAGTATATAATTTTATTTTCTTATCTACTTTATTTGTCTAAAACAAACAACAAATAAGAAAATGTTGCATTAAGGGCAATTTTATCTAGGTGCGCCACTTTTGAAAACAAATTTCTCAAAATGTGCTACTTTTTTTTTTATTTACCAATCCGTGACACTTTTTTTTTAAATTTAGAAATAAAGAGTTGTCCAAATCTTGGACGATTTATAGGTTTTTTTTCTTATATTATTTTATGATATTAATTTTTTAATATTATTTTATTTATTTTTCTTATTTTTTATAAATTTAGAATAAAAATAAAATTTTATAAAAGCAATGAAATAAAATATATAAGATGTATGAGTCGTCCAATATGTGAACGACTTAAGCGGCTTCAGTGCACTTCTCCATGTGGCAAGGTTTGCAAGGAGAATATATTTAAAATAATATATTTTATCAAAAATAAAAAAAAATAGGGAGAGTCGTCTAATATGTGGATGACTCTAGCTTTTATATATATATATATATATATATATATGTATATATATATACACACACACACTAGTTCTTGATAGGTACTATTGCACCTCTCAATTTGCTTTTTTTTTTAAATTTTAGCTTATATAATTATTTTATAAATTAATTAGTCATAATTTTATAATAATTAAAATTAGCTAAATAATAATAATATTGTAAGAAAATAAAATATATTTGAAGTCAATTATAATAGTATATGTAAAAAGAAACTCTCTATATTTAAAAGTAATTGTAATTGTAAAATCTAGTTATCAAAAAATATTTATATTTACAATTTAAACTCATTTTACTTAAACACCAAAGAAAAGAATCCCCTTTATATATATATATTGGTAGGGAATATATTACATGCAAACATATTTTATTATGAGAAGTGAAAAAAATAAATCCTAACTATTAAACTATACATAAATGATTAGAATTAGATTTTATTTAAAGGTCACATGACTATTTAAAAAATGTCATATGACTTTATGTTATAATTTTGACTATTCATACAAGATCTAATGGTCAAGATTTACTTCTATTACTTTTACAAAAAATCATTTCTCTCACTTGATGTGTTCTATATATATATATATATATATATATATATATATATACATACATACATACATACATACATACATACATATATACACGCACATATGATTCTTTTGTTATAAAAAGCAGCTTAATTGCTTAAACGGTAAAATAAATATTAAAATTCTGACTACTTTTGCCACTTAAACAGTAAAAAATTGAATAGATTAAGCATAAAATATTGATCAAAAATATAAAATAAAATATAATAAAAGGCCAATAGGAATTAGCTTAATTGGTTGACCTTTCGTTTGTACTTTGTCATGACTTGAGTTTGATGCTTAGGTTCTTCAATTGGTGGGTCATATGTGCTTATGTGTGTAAGCGTTCAATGAGCCTGGGACATGCCTATTTAGTAAACACAATATTCTTCTCTCAAGCATGTTCCTCTCATTATTTAGTTATAATTTAATTAATACATATTTATATTTACAATTATAAGTTTAATTTGTTTAAAAAATATTTATCACATGTTCTATGAAACTTAAAATGTAATTACTTAATGTTAACGATTATTATTCATTATTATTTGTGATGTTAACAGCAAATGTAATTATAGTTAAAATTAGTTAATAATACTTATATTTAAAATTTTAAATTATATAAAATCCAAAGTTATACCTTGTCACGACACAAGTTTAAAGAATAATAACTCTTTATTATATCCCTGCAAAAAATTATAATTTATTATTATTTGTGGTGTTACCAACTAATGCAATTATAGATAAAATTAGTTAGTAAAAATCAAATTTAAAATTTTAATTCATACCAACATTTTAAAATATAATTAATATGAACTCGATCCAAAGATATAATTTGCCACCATACAAATTTAAATAATAATATGTACCAAAAAATTTAAATAATAATAAGAACTTTTTACGATATCACCAAAAATATTATTATGTATTAGTATTTGTGGTGTTAGCAACTAATGTAATTATAGTTAAATAAGCATTTATATTTAAAATTGTAATTTATAGCAATATTTTAAAATATAATTCTTATTATTTATTATTATTTGTTTAGCATTGTTTTTCTAATTATTTTTTAATTATTTTCTGTCTTAGATTGAAAATGAGTAGGATGCTGTTTTTACACGTATGCACAAATGGCAAAAATTTGATGGTATATATGCTACAACATTTGAGTATACCAATCCTAGAATGATAAGAATTGATTTGGTAATTACATTGGAAGTTTTGAAGAAATTGTTCATTCATGTTAAGCTCAAACTTTCTTCTAAACTAATTAGTGCCGAGAATAACTTATATATTACTTATGTCATCATACTTGCTGATATCCGGTGAACTTCAATTGAGTGATAACAATGATGTGAGTACTATACTTGATCATCATTTCCAATATCTTGAACTTAGTTCAATAAAATTATATGTCAAATTAGATAATATTGCGTGTGATTTAAATATAGACAGTCAAGAAGTGACAAATTACGATTCTTCTATTTATAATTATTCAAATAATATTTATTCATTACATATCCCATCATCGAAATAGTATGTAGAGGCATTGCATATCATCTACAATCATATCTATCATTTGTACAAATTCACCGGAAAAAAAAAGTAAGCTAATCGCATATCATATCTTGTACTTTCATATATCATCCAAAAAGTATGCATATCCATCTCATGTCATATAATCCAAAAAGCATGTTTATCCATCTCATTTATCATTGATATAGCATTTATCTGTATATCTATCCATTGCATATCTTATCATTAACATAACATGTAGAGACATTGCATATCTTCTACAATCATATCAATCCTTTCCACCAATTCACCCAAAAAAAAAATAAATAAATAAACAAGCTAATCACATATCATATCATGTACTTTCACATATCAACCAAAAAACATATTTATCCATCTCATATCATATCACCGGCATATCATTTATTAGCATATCTATCCATAGAATATTATATCATTTACACAGCATCTAGTGACATTGCACATCATTCACAATCATACTAATTTGTTTTCACCAAAAAAATTTTAGCAAGCTAATTGTATATCATATAATTTTCATATTGGCATATCATTTATCTATTGCATATTTTATCATCGATAGAGCATCGGTTGGTGCTGTATATCATTTGCAATCATATAATTTTTCTTACAAATTCAAAGATAAAAAACAATTCAGCAAACTAATGGCATATCACATGTAAGCAAAGTACCAGCCTCATCTACACCCAAGAGTCTTTTACCTTTGGTCCCCTTTTTTTTTTTGGGTCTAATGTTCGTCAGGAAGCTTGCATATTCACCCCCCCAAAAAAAAAAAGAAATTGGTTGCTCGAATACATTTTTTGCTGCAATTTTTCATATTTTTATTTTCTGATAAATATCTCACATAATACAACTTTTTTGGGGAGAGAACTCCACTTTACTTTTGGTCCTTCATACTTAAACTAATTGAATTTTATAGATTATAAATTAAATTATAAAAAAATAAATTATCATTTAAAGCAACTAGCCAGGATATACTACTCTAATTATACTTGCTTCAATTTGTTAAAAATACATATTCTTCATCTTAATACTTTAAACAGTATATAATTTTATTTTCTTATCTACTTTATTTGTCTAAAACAAACAACAAATAAGAAAATGTAGCATTAAGGGCAATTTTAATCTAGGTGTGCCACTTTTGAAAACAAATTTCTCAAAATGTGCTACTTTTTTTTTATTTATCAATCCGTGACACTTTTTTTTTAAAAAAAAATTTAGAAATAAAGAGTTGTCCGAATCTTGGACGACTTATAGGTTTTTTTTTCCTATATTATTTTATGATATTAATTTTTTAATATTATTTTATTTATTTTTCTTATTTTTTATAAATTTAGAATAAAACTAAAATTTTATAAAAGTAATAAAATAAAATATATAAGATATATGAGTCATTCAATATGTGAACGACTCAGGTGGCTTCCGTGCACTTCTCCATGTAGCAAGGTTTGCAAGGAGAATATATTTAAAATAATATATTTTATGAAAAATAAAAAAAACTAGGGAGAGTCGTCTAATATGTGGATGACTCTAGCTTATATACACACATACACACACACACTAGCTCTTGATAGGTTTGTATCTCTCAATTTACTTTTTTTTTTAAAAAAATTTTGCTTATATAATTATTTTATAAATTAGTTAGTCATAATTTTATAATAATTAAAATTACCTAAATGAAAATAGTATTGTAAGAAAGTAAAATATATTTGAAGTCAATTATAATAGTATATGTAAAAAAAATAACTCTCTGTATTTAAAAATAATTGTAATTATAAAATATAGTTATCAAAAAATATTTATATTTATAATTTTAACTCATTTTTTATTTGTGTTTAATTAATTACTAATGATTTTTGGAAAAGTAAAAATTAAACACCAAAGAAGAGAATTCCCTTTATATATATATATATATATATATATATATATATATATATATATATATATAGCATATCAAGTGAGAGAAGTGATTTTTTGTGAGAGTAATAGAAGTAAATCTTGACTATTAGATCTTACATGAATGATCGAGATTAAAATATAAAATCATGTTATATTTTTAAATAATCATGTGATCTTTAAATAAAATCTAATTATAATCATCTATATATAGTTTAATGGTTAGGATTTATTTTTCTTACCTCTCTTAATAAAATATGTTCTCATATATATATATATGATTCTATTGATACAAAAAGCAGCTTAATTTCTTAAACAGTAAAATAAATATTAAAACCCTTACTACTTTTGCAACTTAAAAAGTAAAAAATTGAATAGATTTAGTATAAAATATTGACCAAAAATATAAAATATAATAAAAGACCAATAAGAGTTAGTTCAATTGGTCGACCTTTCATTTATACTTTATCATAACTTGAGTTTGATTGTTAGATTTTTCAGTTTATGGGTCATATATGCATATACGTGTAAGCACTAAATGAGCCCGGAACATGCCTATTTAGTAAACACGTTATTCTTCTCTTAAGTATGTTCCTCTCATTATTTAGTTATAATTTAATTAGTACATGTTTTATATTTACAATTATAAGTTTAATATATTGTTTGTTTAAAAAATGTTTATCACATGTTCTATGAAACTTAAAATGTAATTACTTAATGTTAAAGATTATTATTCATTATTATTTGTGATATTAGCAGCAAATGTAATTAAAGTTAAAATTAGTTGATAATACTTATATTTAAAATTTTAAATTATATAAAATCCAAAGTTATACCTTGTCACAACACAAGTTTAAAGAATAATGATTCTTTATTATATCACAGCAAAAAATTATAATTTATTATTATTTGTGGTGTTACCAACTAAAGAAATTATAGATAAAATTCGTTAGTAGAAATTAAATTTAAAATTTTAATTCATACCAACATTTTAAAATATAATTAATATGAACTCGATCCAAAGATATAATTTGTCACCATACAAATTTAAATAATAATATGTACCAACAAAATTTACATAATAATAATAACTCTTTACTATATCACTAAAAATATTATTATTTATTATTATTTGTGGTGTTAGCAACTACTGTAATTATAGTTAAATAGCATTTTATATTTAAAATCTTAATTTATAGTAATATTTTAAAATATAATTCTTATTATTTATTATTATTTGTTTAGCATTGTTTATCTAATTTTTTTTAATTATTTTTTGTGTTAGATTGAAAATGAGTAGGATGCTGTTTTTACACGTATACACAAATGGCAAGAAATTTGATGGTATATATGCTACAACATTTGAGTGTGCCAATCTTAGAATGATAAGAATTGATTTGGTAATTAAGTTGAAAGTTTTGAAGAAATTGATCATTCGTGTTAAGCTCAAACTTTCTTCTAAACCAATTAGTGTCGAGAATAACTTATATATTACTTATGCCATCATGCTCGCTGATATTTAGTGAACTTCAATTGAGTGATGATGACGATGAGAGTACTATGCTTGATTGTCATTTCCAATATCCTGAACTTAGTTCAATGAAATTGTATGTCGAATTAGATAATGTTGCGTGTGATCTAAATATAGATAGTTAAGAAGTGGCAAATTGTGGTTCTTCTATTTATAATTATTCAAATAATATTTATCCATTACATATCTCATCATCAACATAGCATGTAGAGGAATTGCATATCGTCTACAATCATATCTATCCTTTGCACAAATTAACCAAAAAAAAAAAAAATAGTAAGCTAATCACATATTATATCTTGTGCTTTCATATATCATCCAAAAAGCATGCTTATCCATCTCATATTATATCATCGATATAGCATTTATCAGTATATCTATCCATCGCATATCTCATTATTAACATAACATGTAGAGGCATTGCATATCATCTACAATCATATCAATCCTTTCCACCACCAATTCACCAAAAAAAAAAAAAATCAACAACTAATCACATATCATCGAAAAAGCATATTTATCCATCTCATATCATATCATCGACATATCATTTATTAGCATATCTATCCATGGAATATCGTATCATTTACACAACATCTAGTGACATTGCACATCATTTACAATCATATCAATTTGTTTTCACCAAAAAAAAAAAATTCAGCAAGCTAATTGCATATCATATCATTTTCATATTAACATATCATTTATCCATTGCATATTTTATCATCGATACAGAATCTATTAGTGCTGTATATCATTCGCAATCATATCAATTTTTCTTACAAATTCAAAGATAAAAAAACAATTCAGCAAGCTAATGGCATATCATATCATTTTTATATTAACATATCATCTATCCATTGTATATCATATCATTGACATAACATCTATCGGCATTGTATATCATTCACAATCATATCAATTCATTTTCACAAATCCAAAAAAAAAAGCAATTTAATGGCATACCATATCATTTTTGTATTAACATATCATCTATCTATTGCATATCATATCATCGACATAGCATCTATTAGCATTTCCATATCATTCACAATCATGTCAATTCTTAGTTTTAGTCTTTGCATATTTTTTGTAATTTATAACTTTCACATATTTTTTACAATTTACTGCATTCACAATTTACAACTTTCTCATACTTTCTACAATTTATGACTTTTGCATATCTTTGTAATTTATTGCTTTTGCATATTTTTGTAATTTATTGCTTTTGCATACTTTCGTAATTTACAGCATTCATATACTTTTTGTAACTTATCGTTTTCACATGCTTTTGTAATTTACTGTTTTCGCATACTTTTGCAAGTTATTGCTTTTGTAATTTATTGCTCTCAGCATATTTTTGCAATTTACTACTTTCAAAATTTACATAATTTTTCAATTTACTACTTTTGCATACTTTTACAATTTATTACTTTCGCATATTTTTGCAATTACTGCTTTCACATGCTTTCTGTAATTTTGTAACTTTCGCATATTCTTACAATTTACTACTTTTGTATACTTTCGCAATTTATAGTTTTTACATACTTTCACAATTTACTATTTTCCCATACTTTCTGCAATTTGTAGCTTTCAATTTTATGCTTTCGCATATTTTTACAATTTAATGCTTTCATATACTTTTGCAATTTATAATTTTTGCAATTTAATGCTTTCACATACTTTCACAATTTATAGCTTTTGCATGCAGCTTCCGCAAGTTATTGCTTTTGCATACTACTTTCGTGTATTTTTGCAAATTACTGCTTTCGTTATTTTTTTTTTATCTCATGTACTTTTGGGTGCACTGACCCATTGCATTTAAATTCCTTTCATTTTATTTTTTTGTCATTGGTTTGCTGTTTATATTAAACAAGAAAAGCAAAAAGAATTCAAAATTTCAGTTTCAATCCATTATTTTTCCATATCATTGGAATCTCATTGCATTTTACATAATTTGTACATTTTTTAGAATTTTATGCTTGCATTTTTCTGACAAAATATGGTTTCATTATCTTTACTTGTTCTTTATTACGGTAACACAAACAACTATGATTGTTCTTCTTTTGTAGCAAAAAACAAGTAAGGAAGGTAATTATGAACACTATATTTTGTCAGGACTCATAGAATTATTTAAAAAATACAAAAAAGTAAAAGTAAAAAAGTAAAAAAATGTTAATAATGACCCATATTCATAACTTAATGCTCTTAGAAAATCCCAAGTCCAATCCCATAGGCTTTCTAGATCTCTATATCCATTAATTTTGATTTTGGGCCTATATCCAGTTTCACTTTAGATAAAATCTAGGTCTAAAAAAATAATAATTAATTAAATAATTTTGTTTGGGAGGCAAAGTTAATAACTAGTTTGAATTTTGAATTTAAATTTGATGGGAAGAAGTCAACTTTGATTAAGATTTGAATATGGTGATTAATTTTGATTAATATTAATGGAAAGAAATATGCTCTGATTGAGATTTGATTGTGAGGCTTAATTTTAATTAAATATCAATAAGCATAAATTAGCTTTAATTGATATTTGATTGAGAGAATTAAATGGGTCTAAGTCTACAAGTGAGAGAGAGAAAAACCAAAAGGAGGCAGAGCACATCTAACCAAATTTAAGAGAGAAAAGGGATGGCATAGGGGTTAGAGAGAGAGGAGGCACGATTGAGAGATGGAGGCATATCATAGAGGAAGGATAGGCATGACACAAAAAGATTAGAAGAGAACAGCATGACAGAGAGAGATTAGAAAGCAATAAGAAAGAAGAGGCACGACACAGGAAAAAGAAAGGAAATTGGAGAGAGTGAAAGGGAGTTCTTGAAGAGTTTAACTTCTGGCATGTAAATTGTGCTATACATTTCTATTCGCTATATATATTTGCAATATGTACGAAGTGAATTTCATACATTGCAATCTTATTTTTCTCTTCCCATGATGTGTATTGATTTATCAGTTGGTGGATCCTTTGTTTGATATGTAGATCATGGATAGTGCCATGTTTTCACTCTTCACGCAAACATAGAATCACTTGCACATTCAAACCCATTCAACACACATAATCACTCATACACATTAGATATTCAAAACTCATGCACAAGCACCCACGGCACACTTGGTCATTTGCACCCACACTCACATATTATTCGTTACACCCACACGTCCACACCAACACTTGCACCCATATTCACATAATCACCCACAAGTCTTAGCACCAACACTTGCATGGTTGCACCCACCTTCACATTTACACATTTTTGACACACTCACTTGCATGCTAATATTTTTTATCATAAATTAGGGCTTGGGTTTTATATTTCTGTGTTTGTGGGTTTATATGTTCTCTTTTCATACCTGTTTATTTAAGCTGTCTCTTGTTCTTCGCATCAAATTTGCTTGTTATTCTTAAGTTTTTTGTTCATCTTGCATTAATTAAGAAGATAAATGAGAAATTTTTTTTTTGTATGACATAATTTTTTTCTACCATCCATGCAACGGTTGATGATGTTGATTGTATGACTTTGCTATTCTCAAATATTGTCAAATCTATAGAAATTTATTGTATGACCCGCGTCATTCTAAATTTTGTGCAAGATCAGATTTCTTTGTGATATTTTCTTTTTTCATAGAGTCAATCAATTTAATTTCTTTTTCAATCAAATCATTTTTTTAGCAACTTAATCTTTTTCAATTAAAATAAACTAACCTACAAATATTTTTTACAATAACTATGTGGCTTTGACTTCTCATTGCATGTGGAGATACGTAGGCACGTAAAGTAAGACAAAAAAATTATAAATATTTTCATGAATTTAATTCTTTTTTATAGTTATTATTATTAGTTATTTTTTACTTAAGGGGTAAAATAAATATTTTTAAAGGTTATTAATTTATACAATTAGCTTTAGAGTAATCATTTTATGATGGATGTATTAGGAGTGCAGTATGATCAAATTTCTACTATTTCCTATGCATAATTAAACTCTCCAACTTGATATCATTTTTTAAAGATTAGTTTTTCCTAATAAAAGGGTTTTTGCAATTATTTTTCAATAAAAAAATTGGTGATAACTCTATAAATTTTTGATAAATTTAGTTGCCTCTCGTCGCGGCACCCTCTAGGCACCTTATGACAATCATCCATATCACTCCCCAATTTGCATCACATAATGCATATAATTGATGTGTTGTAATCTTTTTTAGCTATAGGCCAACTGATGTAGTCCCTTTTAGATAACGCAGGATGCATTTCACCGCCTTTTAGTGGTCTTCCAATGGCTGGTGCATGAACTGGCTTACTTTGTTCACACTGTAAGCTATTTCAGGCCTAGTTACAGTTGCACAATGCAGGCCACCAACAATGGTTCCTGTACAAATGTGCATCATTCATGAGATTGTGACCAAATTTAGACAATTTCAACCCAAAAGTCATAGGAGTGTTGATATGTTTTGCATTTAACATATTAGCCTTTCTAAGCAAATCAGAAATATTTTCCCTGTAAAGATTAAAACCCCCATCTACTAGTTGCTGTACTTCTATTCCTAGAAAATAACTCAACTTTCCTAGGTCCTTGAGAGCAAATTCAACATTGAGGCTTGCTGTTACTGTCTCAATATAGTGGATAGAATTTCCAGTGATGATTATATCATCAACATAGACAAGCACAAATGTGCAGCTGCCACTCACATTTCTTGTGAATAGGGATGGATTACTGCGGTTGTTTTGGAAAACCAAATTTTGTGTAGAGTGTGTGCCAATTTCTGAAACCACGCTCTTGGAGCCTGTTTTAGGTCATAAAGAGCTTTGTCCAACTTGCAAACTAGAGTTTTATCTTGATGTTCATATCCAGGTGGTTGCACCATGAACACCTCCTCAGTGAGATGTCCATTTACAACGATTTGCTACGTACTCCAACTATTTGACAAGGCTAGGGTAAGAACTACCTTGATAGTAGCTGGTTTGACCACTGGAGAAAATGTTTCTGTATAATCATATCCCTGTTGTTGATGAAACCCCGTAGTCACTAGGTGTGCTTTGTATTTTGAATACTTCCATTTGGGTTTTCTTTAACTTTGAAAATTCATTTGCACCCTATGGGTTGTCTATGAGGAGGCAAACATACAAGAGTCCATGTCTTGTTTTTGATTAGAGCTTTTTACTCCTAAATCCATAGCATTCTTCTATTTTGGTGAAGTTAAAGCCTCTTTGACAGTAGCAGGCTCCTTGGTTGTCAACAAAACTTTTGGTTTGTAGATACCAACTTTTGACCTTGTCACCATTGGGTGTGTGGACTGATGTTGAACTGATTTTTCTGCATTTGTAGCTGTTGGCGGTACAGCAGTAGTTGCTGTTTTTGCAACAACAGTTGAATTAGCACCTGCTGTTGAATTGAAAAATTGTTGTTCTGCCTCTGTACTTAGTAAACTTACCCCTCATTTCCTTGAAACTGAGGTCTAGCTTCAACATTGGCTACATTTACTGTCATAGTTTATAGTATTGGTTTTGCATGTCTTTCAATCCTAGTTTCTTGGGCTAACAAAAGTGATTGGATTTCAGTAACACTGTATGGGTCTAATCTTGAATTCATTGAGACTACAAAAGAATCATACTCTTCTGGCAATCCATCCAAAATCACATCTATATGCTCTTGCTTTGATACAGAACATCCAATGGAGGCTAAAGAATCAATTAAAGCTTTGATCCTAAGCAACATATTCACTTATTGTATGAGATTCTTTCTTAGTTTGTCTCAGTTCTGACCTGAATTGTCGTTCCTTGGCTCTGGTTTGAGAGCATAAAATTGTTGAATTTCTGTTTAGAGTTGCCAAGAAAAGTCACACCCTACCACTCTTGGCAATACACTCTTAGACATCGACGCCAATAACCATGAGAAAAGCAGTTGGTCCTGTATACTCATCTGAAACTTTGCCAACACTTCAATCCTCATTTGATGCGAATTTTGAAGGAATTGAATGACTCCCTATCAATAATTTTTGAAGTTTATATCCTCTTTATGGCTGCTTGAATCTATTGCCGCCATATCAATAAGTTTTTCTTGTCTAATTTGACAGAAATTGAATGATTGAAAGTAACCGGATTCAACTCCTGTGTCTGTGTCCTTGAGCTTAACGATGATGTATCCTCCATTGTTGGAGCCTGATGAAGACTCTGATACCATCAAGAGAGAATGAGAACGAATAGAATCTGAGTAAGAAGGAAAATTAATTCATCATACACACTATATTTCTGGTACAGATTATATACCATTGACTATTCTAACAGAACTAACCAAACCTTAACTAACAGTTAAATAAGTATGTATACTGTACTCTGCACATACACCATATTATACTATACTCTAATACGTGTTGGTGTGTGTGTGTGAGACTGTACAGAGGAGTCTACTGTGAGGCGTGATGCTACGGTGCTCTGTTTTGGTGCTTGGAATTCTGTTTTGGGCGTGCTTCAAGAAGCGGTGTGTGCTGTGAGCTTCCATGGTGCTATGCAGGTGCTTGGTTTGGTGCGTGAGATGCAGAGCAGGAGTGGGTGAATGAGTGGGTTAATTGTGGGTGCAGGTGAGGCGTTTGGTGGATGTTGGCCGTGAGAGGGAGTGCGGTGCAGGTGGAAGTGAGATGTGTTAGGGTGAGTGAGCAGTGAGTGAAGTGCAGAGGAGGTTTGGGTGCTATGAGAGCGTGCTACGGTGGAAGGAAAGTGAGGCTTGAGGTGTGTGCTGTGCCGTGGATGGTGTTGTGTGAAGGTAATGTGGTGGTGCTATGGAATGGGTGCTGTGATAGTTTCAATTGTGATGTGGGTATGCAAGTGAGCACCGTGAATGGCTGACGGTAGTGTGTGACCGTGGACGTGAGTGGAGAGGTTTTGTTTTGGCAATGAAAGCAGGGGAAAGCCGTGATGTGGGGGGTTGGACTGTGAGTGCTTCTGTGGAGGTGGTGAACGCGAATATGGGTGTGTAGGTGCTTGGCAAGTGTGGTGCTTCTATGAGATGCAGTGGAGTGCCGTGACTTGGTGTTGTGCGAGGGTGAGCCGAGGTGGTGTGTGGAGTGCTGACCGTAGTTGTTGGAGTCTGGTGATGCAGGTTGGTGTGTTAGTAACTTGTGGGTGCAGTGGCAGTGAAGGGGTGGAGGTGAAATGTGTTGTGATGTGGTGCGGATGTGTGCAGGAGAGAGTGCAAGTGCTGTGGAGGTGAGCTATGATGGGTGAAAGTGAACAAGCGGCGCATAGCCCAGAGTTGTGAAAGGACCAGAGAGATCAAAGAGAAAAGCAAGCAAGAACCAAATCTATACAAAAATACTTTACCTGAAAGTTGAAGGAAACACTCTCTCCAGTGAAGTTTTCGAGCTAGTCCTCCAAAACGTTGCTGTGTTGCTTTGACTGGCTGTGTGAATTAGTTCGTTTTTGGTGGTTCAAACCTGGGGAAGGCAACGATAGAGGTGCTTGGCCGTGAAGATTCAGTTATGGAGGATGTGCAGTGCCATGGGCCATCTTGTGATAGAAGAAAGCTTCATCGTCAGGAAAAAATGGCTTCCCCTTATCTATCTACTCTCTGTCTCCCTTTCATGTCCCCCTCTTCTCTCACTCTCCTTTTGTAACCGAGAGATTCCATCTTGTGCAGCGAGAATCTTTTTAGAGAGATTCAAATCCTCTCTCTCCTTTTTTATGTATCAAAGTATATTTTTTTATTTAAATATTAATAAATTATTAAAAAAATATTTATATTTTAAAAAAATTAATATTAATTAAAAAATATATTTTTTACTGATTTATTAACATTTGATTGAGAAGAGAGTTGTAGACAAAAAAAAAAAAGGATAGAGAATTTAAATTCTTTTCTACAATAGTGGTGTGCTAGCAACAAATGAAGATTGAGGGATGAGAGGATAGAGTGGGCCATGGGATAAATTCAAAACAGAAGCAATTGGGCTTGTTTGAGTATTTTAATGGATTTTGGGAATGGAATGTGCACTTAGAATTTTAGCCAACCTAAATTTTGGGTTAGAATGAGTGCTGGTTTTTTTAATTGGGTCAAAGAGATTTAATTTAATTTTTTTAAAAAATACTTATTTTTAATCTAACATTTTTTTTATTTTTTTATTTTTTCATAAAAATATAATTATTGAGTAAATTAGCCTAATGTAACTATAAATTTGAATTTTGGTAGTGACTTATTTTTTATTTTTATTTCATGATTTTTATATTTTATTACAAAAATTTATCGATAGAGACAAAATACAATGTTTACACCAACAAGTGATTGGTCGGGTGGTAAGCAGCTCCCGTAAGGAAGAGAACGCAAGTTCGATTCTCGGGAAGCGCCCTCATTGGGAGGGGGAGTAACCCTAGTGCTCGGTCCCCTCGAATTGCGAGAGCAATGTCTTTCACAATTTTTTTTTCCGCCAAAAAAAAACAGTGTTTACGTAATAAAAAAAACAAGTTATAATAGAAGAAAAATGTGAGAATGCTAAATGAATTAATAAGGATATAATTTTGATCAACTATAAAAATATTTTATGCTATCATTTAATTACATTTTATCATACTTTTAACTTTTTAAGTAATTACTATTTTAGTCAAATTATTTTAATAATTTGACAATATATGATTAGATAATAGTGTAAAATTTTTTTATATTAACAGTAA
This sequence comes from Castanospermum australe, assembly GCA_019955255.1. Taxonomy (NCBI): domain Eukaryota; kingdom Viridiplantae; phylum Streptophyta; class Magnoliopsida; order Fabales; family Fabaceae; genus Castanospermum; species Castanospermum australe. The sequence continues at coordinate 11,276 of NSJW01000280.1, read as the reverse complement.
ATTAAAATTAAATTTAATTAATAAAATTAAGGATGAATACTAATAAATTCTAATCAATTTAATTTAATTAGAGATAAATACTAATAAATGCTAATCAATTTAATTAAAAAGTAGAATGCTAGTAAATTTGAACAAAACAAAGGTTGAAAGAAACAAACTCATACTCTTTGGGAGTCCAAGGCTCGTTGGGATTTTCTCTGTTAGGAAACAAAGATGCTGAGTCGAACTGAATTACTGCAAGTTCATATATAGAAGCAAGCTGAACCTGATGACCATAAATGCTGACTTGGAATCCATTGGCAATCCCATTGGAAGGTTGTATAGGTACGCAAGGAGGCATTTGTGGGTTAGCTTAGCGTCAATTAGGATTCAGATATAAGTTCCTATCAGCTCTCCTAAATCGGCTTCTTATTGTAGAACCAAGAGGACGTAACAAGAGAACTTTTGGGGTCCTCGAGATAGTGATGGAGGGGAGCCTATAAAGTCAATAATTTCACTAGCCATGACCTAAGGTATGAAGGGGGAAAGGGAAGAGAGGTTACTGAAACTTTTCTTGGAATAGGGTTGAGGCACTTAGGGTCATTTCTAGCACTTGAAAGCTACATTACATTTACCAAAAGAAGGTGCTAGACAATATGGCTTACAAAGCTAGATAGGATGTAGCTTTGTTTACACAGTAAACTAAAAAATGTACCAACATTGTAACGGAAGTTAGAAACACGATAAATTTTTGTACAAATTTAGTCTACAGAAGTTGTATAATTAAGCTATTATAAAATAGACACTAAAAATGATCATTTAATAATGTGTCAGTTTTCTTTGTTTCACAAGTTGTATATACTAAGCATACGCAAAAATCACTCTAAAGACACAGGATAGTGATGGTCCACATCACTCAAGCTCTACAAAAGATTTACGTTTCCCTTACCAAAATATCAACCCAAAAAAAAAAAAATCTTACCACCGAGATTTTGATATTTCTTCTACATTTAAGTCATGGATTTTCTTTAAAATAATCAAGTACATGGAAATTGATCAATTTTGTTTTACAATTTTTTTTATAAAACTGTTGGCCATTCTGAGATTAAGCCATGTTTTAACTTGTGATGAGTAAGTATGCCACTTGGGCATAGTTCAAGTCATGTAGCTTGGACAAGTGAGATTTGAATATAAAATTTTATTTTTTGGTAAAAGGTTGGGAACACACCACCTTAACTAGTAGGCTAACTTCCTGACTTATTTTATTTGGATATAAGATTTAAATTCAAGGTGATAAAGATTTTTTAATGAATAAAAATGTGTGAGAGTATTTATCTATATTTTCCTTTTTATTTAAATTTTCTAAGATGAACAATATCAATAGGTTTTCACATTAATATACAGAATAAATAGTTAATCACCTTAATATATACCCTATATCTGCCTATTAAGAAAAAAGAGAAAGAATGTGGTAAATAATTAACCACACAAACCTGCATTACTGAATGATTTTTTCTAATATTATTTTTTTAAAAATAAAACACATTAAAATCTATTCTTTTCCTTTTGTATAGCTAATTTTACATAAAAAATTTAATTAATTAAGGGCATGTCTAATGGGAATAATAGAGGAGAAAATTTTCTTTACACGAAAGCTTTGTGGCATGAGAGATCCACCTCACTTTTAATACGTGGAGTCCACCTGAGTGGGAGCTAGTCTTACATCTGAGCTACTAGTTATCTAAAATGGCTTATAAAATTAATCATAGAAATCAAGAGAACCACAAGGGCAAAATTGTAATTGAAGTTGATGATGCCCTAATACCATAAAATTGAAATTATGAGGACGAGTAAATCATGGGAACTGAAGCAGAAGAACACATGTGAACCAAGACAAAGCTTTCGTCAAATAGAAGAAACAAAACTGCTAGGAATGAGAAGTAATGTTCGCTTCTAAGTTATCTCAAACCTGGTGCACACTGCCGCAGCATGCAAATGCAAAGCAAGCATGCTTTTTTCTACCCAAACCAACATCTTTTGCTCTTGTAATCTTCTTACATTGTTGATGTAACCTTTGTGAGTGGACCCTATTATAAGCGTTTTGCATTACGAAAGTCGAGTTTCCGCACCTACATGTGCAGCGTTCTGTTTTCACATAACAATGGTAATTGATTTAAGTGTGAAGTGTCTTTGACTCATTTGAAAAACACTACTTTTCTCTCTATTCAACAGTTACACGATTCAGTAGTAACTCCTCTCCACAAAAGCATCGCCCTTGCTTTTTGTTTCTCCATTTTGAATTTGACCTTATCAGAAAATTTTATCATGGTTCAGTATTAATTATTTATAGGACAAATCTATAATCAAAACTAGTGGTTATCAATAATCCAATAATTGTGAGTACCAATATAAGCCTTGATTGAGGCCTTCGCCTTGTCCTTGCCTTGCAATGGAATAACCTCCCCTCCTTTATTTTTTAAAAACAAAAGCTCAAACACTTAATTCCGGACTGTTACATTTTTATAGGAGAAATTCTAAATTCTCCTAAAGAATTAACCTAATAATCATCCTAATCTATTTAAAGAATAAAGTATAAAATGTCCTGGCAATAGCTCCAGCTTTGGCTTGTTAAGCATCATAGCGTTGGAAAATGAGGCATATTTGCGCCCATGAGGTTCTCATTCCTGCTCATAAGAGATCAGCAACAATGGCCATGGCACAGGTTGAGTTCATGCTGTTGCTGCTATGTGAGTATGTGCATGGTAGTGGTAGGGTTATAAGGAAGGTTTCACCTTACTCATCACCTCCCTCTGGTGTCTTGTTCCACACAAAGTTCCTAGTCAACTATTCTTTCCATTGCTTTTTTGGTACAATGATGGCATGAAGATTTGAATTTATGACCTTCTACATACTATCCAAACCTCTCATCACTAACCCACTCCTAGTGGCTTAAACTAATAGTTTACTATCACTTATTGTTAGACAAAACCAATAAAGATGGAACTATGTCTATATAAAACCAAGGTAAATTCTCTGGTACCCTTGGATTTGGAAGGGTTTTGGTACCCTCCTTAGGTGGCCAAATCAAATTTATACATATGTCATTCACTTTACAACTTAGCACTAATATTTGAAAAAGTTTCCAATTTATTATATTTGCTACAAGGCCCTCATGGGTTTTTATATAATTTTGACAATCTTAAACACCCTCACTTAAAATTTCATCAAAGTTTTGTTCCCAGCCTTCCAATCTCTGTTCTCTATAAGTCTGTGCTAGAAAACAAGATTTTGATTATCTATCATCAATAATAATGGTTGTTTGTTCCAAACTGAAATAAATTCAAGGGAACCTACTGGATGCTCATGTTCTGTCCACTGGTTTTAAATATACAATGGTACAAAATGCACATATTGATATCTATTCAACAAATAGGAGTCCACCTAGAGATTCTAAAAGTTACTATGGCAGAGTGAGGAAATTATATCCTGGATAATCATGCAATTAAAGCCTCCTCCTTCTTGTATCCGGTCCATGGTCTCAAATTGCAGTTATGGTTATGGATGTGGTTATGCGGCGATTGTAAAAATTGTGGATAATTGTGGAAAAATGCAGTTGTTGTGGCCATAATTACTATCGCATTGCAGTTGTGGAGACTTCCGCAACAATAATATTGCAGTCACAATTATGGTTATGGACCGCATTTTAGAATCATGATCCCATCTTCAGCAAGGACAATAAGCTATCATCATTCTCTGATATGGACTTTGTAATTTCCTCCAAGAAAACCAATAAGCAAGCCATACTTATAATACATAAACTGCAACTAAATTGTTTCTTTGCATTAGTAATTCCAGATGCCCCATAAATGCATGTTGGAAGCACAATGAAGAAATTTGCACTTTTTCTGTAAAGTAGGTGGAAAATATTTTACAAACTACTCAGATGCCCAATGAAGAACATAAACCATACCCTAGAAACACAAAATAGCATAATGGCCAGATGAATCAGCTCATCGAAACTCTGAACACGAAACACCAAAGCAGAAAGAGCAGAGATTACCTCATCATTGAAAAAAGTATCAGTATATGAGAAATCATCCCAAGAACTCCTTTCACATTTTGATATGGTAGTGGCAACAGAGATGGAATATTGGAAGGTTGGAAACAAAACTTTGATGAAATTTTAAGTGAGGGTGTTTAAGATTGTCAAAATTATATATAAAAAAAAACCCAATGAGGGCCATATAGCAAATATAATAAATTGGAAACTTTTTAGATATTAATGCTGAGTTTTAAAATGAATGACATATATATAAATTTGATTGAGCCATCCTAAGGAGGGTACCAAAACCCTCCTAAATCTAAGGGCACCAGAGAATTCACCTAAAATCAATCAAGTTTTTGAAGTTAATGAAGTTAAAAGTAAGTTATAATAGAAGAAAATTTTGAGAATGTCAACTAATTTAATAAAATTAAAAATGAATGCTAATAAATTATAATTAATTTAACTCAATTAGAGATTAATACTTATAAATGCTAATCAATTTAATTAAAAAGTTTAATGCTAATAAATTCGATTAAAACTAAGGTTGAAAGAAATAAACTCATACTCATTGAGTCCAAGGCTATTAGGATTTTCTCTATTATGAGCCAAGGATGTGTTAGGTCAAATTATGTTACTGCTTCATATGTAGCTGCAGCCTGAACTTGATCACGATGAATGCTAGCTTTGAACTGATTACCAATCCTAGTGGAAGGTTGTATGGGATATCCAAGGAGGCATCTATTTGATGGTATATAGCATCTATTAGGATTTAGGCATAAGGTCCTAGCAACTCTCCTGAATTGGCTTCTTCTTACAGAACCAGGAGCACTTAACCTTAGAATTCTTGGGTCCTCAATGAAGATTTTGAAGTTAATGAAGTAGAAAAGCAAGTTATATTAGAAGAAAACTATGAGAATGCAAATTAATTTAATGAAATAAAATATGAATGCCAATAAATCACAACTAAATTAATTAACTTAGAGATTAATACTAATAAAAGCCAATATAAGTAACAAGTTGAATGCTAACAAATTTGATTAAAACTAAGGTTGAAAAAAAAAACTTAATCATACTTTTTGGGAGTCCAAGGCTACTAGGCTGCTGGTATTTTCTATGTTAAGAAACAAGGATGTGTTGGGCCAAATTATGTTATTGATTAATATATAGTAGTAACCTGAACTTGATCACCATGGATGTTGGCTTGAAGCCCATTAGCAATCCCAATGGAAGGTTGACGGGGTTTCTCAGGAGGCATTTGTACTTGGTTGGCATGGCATTTATCAGGATTTAGGAAAAAGGACCTTGAAGCTCTCCTTAATCGGCTTCTTCTTACAGAACCATAAGCCTGTAACCTGAGAATTCTTGAGGTCCTTATTAAATTTTTTGAAGTTAATGAACTAAAAAAAACAAGTTATGATAGAAGAAAATTGTGACAATGCAAATTAATTCAACAGAAATGAAGATGAATGCTAATAAATTAATTATAGTTAATTTAATTTAATTAGAAATTTAATACTAATAAATGCTACTCCCTCGGTTTCTTTTTATTTGTCATTTTTGAAAAAAAAAAGTTTCATTTTATTTGTTATTTTAGAAAATCAAGGTTGTATTAATTATCTTTTCTAATTTTATCCTTTGGTGTAAATGATGTGAGAAAAACTTTGTGGAATGAATAATATTATTTTGAGTAGTTTAATAAAAGGATGATTTAGTCAAATATATTTATTTATTTTTCTTTTAAATGAGTTATTTAATGACTTCCTTAATCTTTATATAATTACCTTAAACAATATATATAACAAGGAATAGTGAATATAATTAAAAGGTTGAGTTCTAATAAATTTGATTAAAACTAAAGTTGAAAGAAACAAATTCATACTTTTTATGAGTTCAAGGCTCATTGGGATTTTCTCTATTAGGAAACAAGAATGTGTTGGATTCAAATTCTTTTACTGGTTCATATATGGCGGCAACTTAAACCTTATCACCATTGATGCTGGCTTGGAACCCATTAACAATCCAAGTGGAACTGTTTTTTTGGGTAGGAAGGAGGCTTTTGTTGGATGGCATAGCATCTATAAGGATTTAGGCATCATGTCCTAGTAGCTCTCCTTAATCGACTTCTACCAAGTAGAACCAGGACTTGAGAATTCTTGGGGTCCTCAATGACTTGGATAGTGGTGGAGGGGCAGCTTGGTAAGGTTCAATGATTTCACTAGCCATTGCTTAAGGTATGGAGGGGAAAAAGAGAAATTGTTGAAACTTTGCTTGGAATAGTGTTCAAGCACCTTGGGTCATGTATAGCATTTGAAAGCTGCACTACATTTATCAAAAAATTGGTGCTAGTCAATTTAAGCTTACACTACTAGTTGAAAAATTCTTAATTAGATAGGCATTTAGGTAGGCACTGCCTTACCATCTCATTTTTAGGCACTTGATTCAATAGTTGACATATGTAAAACTAATGACCCACATTTGTAAATTCTGACTAGAGTCACTTTATTTTATATGGCTTGACACACTTTTAAATTTTGTTTTATGTGTGCATTTATACGTGCACTACATTTATATTACACACATCAATCGTCAAATAAAGTGTATAAAGATAAGGTTGTAGATACTTGTCTAAGAATTTCTCTTGCTAGATAGGATGTAGCTTTGCTTACACAATATAATAAAATAAGTACCCAAGTTGAAACGAAAGTTAAAGACACAAGAAATTCTTGTATAAACCAAGTTTACATAACTTCAACTAAACACCGCACCCTTAGAATACTATGATATACAAATTTGATCAAAAGGCACACTGCAGCTTTTGTGCTGTGTATTTTTCTGCATTCAGTGAAGGACAAACAACGAAAAACAATTGCAAATGTGTTTAGACACAAGTTCAAGCCCTTAATTAACACTAAAATCATAAAAAAAAATATTCACCTCATTATAAATCTGTTAATGTATCTTTAATAAGAAAAATGTTTAAAATGGAAAATGAAATGTAATGAGATAGTGTGAGAGTTACAAGTTTCATATTGAATAGAATTATACTCAATTAAGAGTATATAATTGGCTATTTATCTTGTTTAAAGTATCTAAGCAAAAGATCCAAAACTTGCACGTGCGTGAGAAGTTGATAGGGAGCAACACCTATGGGATTTTTCTCTGCTCTCCTATAAGGGCAACGGGTTGAGAGCTTATTACACACTTTTGAAGTTCCTATGGGTGGTATGAATTGTCCTAAAGAGAGTAAGATATCCATGTCTCATCTTAGTTCCAGGCCTCAAAGTTTTCAATTCATATTATCTCTTGTTCTTTTTTTTGTCATTTTGCAGGTTCTAAAATAACAATTTTAGAAAAATCTAACTTCTATTTTAAAAAATGGAGCTTGCATATGAGATGAAAAACAATGCTGGAGTTGGAAACCTCAACAAACCGTTTTGATTCAAGGGTGTGTTAGAAATATGTCTCATGTTTAATGCGAATTAATGATGATTTAATTAAAACATATTAAAGGGGTAAAAGGTAAATTAATTGTAAGGGAGGATAATTAAGTAATTGCTTGATGGGAGCAATTATCTAATGATTATAGGATGTTATCCTAAGTGATAACTGATGGTTTTGAAATTCGAAAGGAACCGATAACTGATGATACTATCTTATGGGTTTGAATTTCATATTAAACCCCTATATATTCAGTCTCTACCCATAAGGATACACCAACTAAGAGAGATCATCTTCCATCAGAAAGTGAAAGGTGTAAGTATGAAAGGGGAAGGGGACCGATAAAGATTAAAGGTTCAAGAAGGCTTTCAGATCTGAAGTTCATTTCGCATAATGGATAAAGGTTAGTACCACTATTGATTTGATTTTAATGTATGTGAAAACCATGAATTCCTAAGATCCTATTGTGTTCTAGTATGATGATCCATAATGTAAAGGACACAAATTTAAGTTTACATGTGGTATCAGAGCTAAGGTTTGGGAATTCATGATTTTCCATGTATGATAATTTTTAAAATTGTTCTTACAAAATGAACATGAAAGAGAAAGATATGAGAAAGCCAGATCTGAGAAAAACGTTTAAAAAAAAAATCGCCAGAAATTGGCTTCGTTCGAAAGTTCTCCCGGCGAAAGGGTTCCGGCGCCTTGTTCCTCCTGCTTCTCTTCACGGACAGCCGTGCACCGCTGCAGTTCAGGCCGTCGACCTACCGAACGTTCTGGTTTTGGCCGAAAATTTCGTTTTCTGACGAGAGTTTGACGATGGGTTCGGAGGAAGCGCGACAGATCCGTGAGACCGAATCCTGGCGAGGATGAGTTGGTCGTGCCTTCCCCGACCACCGTGGACTCCTTCCGCTGCGCCGATGGCAATTTTTTGCCTCTAAGGTAGTGCGCTGGAAAACTAGGAACTGCAGAATCGTTGCTGCAGAAATTTCGCGCTACTGTTCCCAACTGTAGCTGCGGTTTCGGATTTCTGGCAGTGGTAGTTCTCTTGTTGAAAAGATTTGCGGAAGATGGTCGGTAAAGGAGGACGCGTGAAGGAACCTGCTCCATGATCGGGGTCTGGTACGGTGGAGAGACGATCGGAGATTATGGCTCGCGTTTGGGCTGGGGTTCCGGCTGGGAGTTAGGATCTGTATCGCGAGGGTTTCCATATGGGTCCTGGCCGGTGGTTGTTGCCTGGCTCGGAGGGGTTAACCGGACATGAAGGCCGCCGGAGAAGACGACCGGACACGAACGCCGCCGGAGAAGACGACCGGAGTTCGCGCCGGAGATGTTGTTCGGGTGCTGATGAAATTCAAAAAAAAAAAAAATGGAAGAAAGGAAATGAGGAAATTTGAATGTGAAAATTTAATCCTATAATTGTTTAGAAAATATTTCTGTTTGGAATTAAGTATGATGGATTTGTTAGTCACCAAAGTGGCCAAATTCTTATGAACTGTTTTAATTCTGAACATTATGATTGTGTTTCAATTACCCATAATTTTGATGCTATAAATAAGATGAAAATTATTGTTTTTATTATGGGTAAATTGAAGTTCATTATTATAAGGCAGTTAAGGATCAACCTAAAGGTTGATTGCTTGTCTTTATAATAAATGAGCATGAATGTTGGTGATGTGAATATATTATTAGTTATATTTATATATCCAAAGATAATAAATATTTCTAATTAGTGTATACATCATTACCAAATTATGTGAAATTTTTATTAGCATCATTATGTTGAATGTTGTATATTGATGGATTGCCCAAAGGTGAACATCAATATGCATTGTATGAAATGTATCTAAATCTGTGAAGCATGTTGATGTGTATGTATGTATAACTCAAAGTATTAATGTCGTGAAAGAGTTCTCCCAAACTACTGATAAGTGTCTTGCTGGGACACTAATGAGTACATTGACCACCATCAAATTTGATGGTTGTCGCACAATGCATGAGCATGTTATGACGAATATTGCAGCAAGACTGAAGTCATTGGGGATGGATGTGCATGAAAATTTCCTGGTGCAGTTCATCCTGAACTCATTACCGGCTGAGTATGGTCTTTTCCAGATGAACTATAATACCATGAAGGATAAATGGAATGTGCATGAATTGCACAGTATGATGGTTCAGGAAGAGACCAGACTCAAGAATCAGGGAATTTATTCCATCAATTATATGAAAGGTCAATGAGCTGAAAAGAAAAGTTTCAAGAAACATGAGAAGAAAGGAGAAGGATCTCTGAAGGTGAATGAGGCTTCTTCTTCTAAAATTCACAAGAAGGAACATAATGAAAACAGATGTTATTTCTGTAAGAAGGCTGGGCACTTCCAAAAGGATTGTCCGAAACGTAAGGCTTGGTTCGAAAAGAAAGGTAAGCCCAGTGCTTATGTATGTTAAGAATCAAACCTAGCTGAAGTTCCTTATAACACTTGGTGGATTGATTCTGGATGTGTATTACTCATGTTTTCTAATATGTTGCAAGAATTCCTTACAACCCAGGCCACAAAGCCAAATGAAAAGTTTGTCTTTATGGGCAATGGAATGAAAGCTCAGTGGAAGCTGTCGGGACTTATCGTTTAATCCTTGACACTGGATATCATTTAGATTTATTGGAAACTTTGTATGTACCTAGTATAACTAGGAATTTAGTTTCAATTTCTAAACTTGATAAGGCTGGATATTCCTTTAGATTTGGTAGTGGTTGTTTCAGTTTGTACAAGCACAGTCATTTGATTGGCAATGGTACCTTATGTGATGGATTATATAAATTATGTCTTGATAATCTATATGCTGAAACACTTATGACATTGCATCATAACGTTGGCACTAAACGTGCCTTAATAAATGAATGTTCTGCTTACTTGTGGCATAAACATTTGGGACATATTTCCAAAGAAAGAATGGAAAGATTGGTAAGGAATGAAATCCTTCCGGATTTAGATTTTATTGATCTGAACGTATGTGTGGATTGTATTAAAGGTAAACAAACAAAACACACAAAGAAAGGAGCCACAAGAAGCAGTCAGCTTCTTGAAATTATACACACTGATGTATGTGGGCCCTTTGATGTTAACGCTTTCAATAAAAAAAAATATACTTTATCACCTTCATTGATGATTATTCACGTTATGGTTATGTCTATTTGCTGCATGATAAATCTCAGGCTGTAAATGCCTTGGAGATTTATATTAATGAAGTTGAAAGGCAATTAGACAAAAAAGGTGAAAATTGTCAGATCTGATAGGGGTGGAGAGTATTATGGAAGGTATGATGAAAGCGGACAACATCCAGGTCCATTTGCTAAATTCCTTGAAAAGAGAGGCATATGTGCTCAATACACAATGCCAGGTACACCACAACAAAATGGTGTGTCAGAAAGGCGTAATAGAACCTTGTTAGATATGGTTAGGAGTATGTTAAGTAATTCATCTTTACCCATTTCGTTGTGGACTTATGCTCTTAAAACTGTCATGTATCTGTTGAATAGGGTTCCTAGTAAGGCAGTTCCAAAGACTCCTTTTGAACTGTGGACTGGAAGGAAACCTAGTCTAAGGCACCTGCATGTTTGGGGTTGCCAGGCAGAAATTAGATACTATAATCCACAAGAAAAGAAACTGGATGCAAGAACAATCAGTGGATATTTCATTGGTTATCCAGAAAAATCGAAAGGGTATAGATTTTATTGTCCTAATCATATTACAAGGATTATCGAAACTGGAAATGCCAGGTTCATTGAGAATGGCGAAGTTAGTGGGAGTGAAACTTC
>NSJW01000279.1:0-252636 GCA_019955255.1 Castanospermum australe | reverse complement strand
AGTTCAAACAACTAGATGATTCAAGTCGGAAGTACTTTTTTTTACGGTACGATCCTAAACTCGCTAACGAATTTTCTTCTCTTATTATATATATATCCAGTTACCGTCGCATCAACAGGAAAGTTCTTAGTTGGTTTAGCAGCATCTCATGGCTTCATCAATCAAGCTCAACGCCCTTCCTGAAAGAGTAGTTCCATTCGCTACTCTCCAACAATGAAAGAAAGTCAAAGCTCTTGTCTTGTTAGCCCATTCGTCCTTTCTACTCCCAAGCCGATCGCTATCGTTTTCTTGCTTTCTTGGTTGATGTTTAATATAGATAGGGGGAAGGCTCAGAAGTGGAGAATTAATGATTTTATCGCGCGGACTTGCTTACTTCCTAGCTTGTTCTTCCCTAAGCCGTTTGGTAGGCTTCTATCCCGACGTGAAGTGGTCTTGTTTCGACTAAGTTAAAGTCCCGGGCCGGGCTTGGAGAATATCTAGTGTAGTGGCTAGTTTCTGACCTTAGCCCTTAGCCTCAGCTTTTTGCTCCTATCCCGATTCGAGTTCATGCTTTCAAGCCAGTCCTACACTAAAGTATGTCTTTAACAACGGTCCGTTCTAGTGGAAGCCGCTCAGAAAGACGAGGTTCATTTGATGTTGATTTTCTTTTTCTCTTTTTCTTCTATCCCATCCTGATTTTATAGCATTTAGCTACGAGAATCACTAATATAATCTCCTTTGATTAGATTAGATGCTGCTGACCTCGATGCGGCTGTTTGCTCTCACGATGCCATGTCCATAAGATAGAGCTCGTTCCTATCCTCTTGACCTTTTGCGCCTGCTTTCTTTGAGGAGTTGTACACCAGGGATGGAATCTTCATATTATTGTTACATAGAGCAAAGGTCTACTCTATCTTCAAACTAGCCTTTGAAGGAGCGGAAGCTTTTTAGGATAAGGATTGATATTGGCCTTCTAGCTAAGTCAAATCACAGTCTTCTGCCTTATTCTTCGATAGCTAGCTCCTGGCCTGAAGGAAGGAATGAATCCAGGGAAGAAGGCTAAACTCGCTAGGATAGTTCAATCCTATTTGATTTGTAAAGAAAGCTTGCTAAGGTCGATAGGCGGATAAGGCTTTCTATTCTTTCTCTTGACTATAATTGCTTGCAAGCAAGCTTACCATATCACTTAGCCGCCTTAACTGAAAAAGGACTAGACCGATCCTTAGCCGAGGTGGGAGGGCAAGACCTAATAGATCTGACAAGAGTAAAGAAGTAATTAACTCTGGCGGATCTCTGAAGACTGTACCGAGTTGATATGAAGCCCTAGGTTGGCAAGTCCATATGCGCAGAAATTCCCCTCTCTCTAGCTAGCTATGTCGAAAATCTCTCTCCCAGTCTCTAGCTAAGAGGTAGCGAGATTCATCAATAAGAAGTCCATTGGGCTCAAAAGCTCTCTATCTGCCGAGTTGCTGATCTGAAGAACTGCCAGGCCATCTCTCTCGAAAATTACCTTTTTCTAAGCCTCGTCCCAAGCTAGACTCAGCCCATATCTTTTGCCTTGTCATTCTGATACAATATTAAAGGAGCTCCCCATCCCAAAATTTCTTGCTAAACCTAAGCTATCAACCATCTCCCCTCTGCCGATCTTATTAGGCCCCCTGCATCCTACTTCTGGCGCTCTATCAGCTAGTTAGCTAGCCGCTCTTTCCCTAGTCTTAGCTAGTCTCATTTTCCTTCTGCTTCTGGCTTTCGGACTAGTAGCTAAGTCCCCTGCCTTTTTAGGTTAGGCAAGCAGGGAGAGAAAGGGGCAAAGCCAAGGAAAAGCTGTTTGGATTACGGCCTTCAACAAGCTAGCCAGTCCCAAGGGAAGGAAGCAGTGAACTTCTAGCCATAGACCGTCTGAGAGTAGTGATCCCCTCTCCTGGCCCGGCATGTCATCTTCTTTGATTGAAGGAAGGGGACTGATAGCAACAGGAGGGCAGAGAAAGGGGCAGGAGTTCATCAGAGGTTTGGAACCAAAGGGCTATGACTGGAAAGGTGGGAGAAAAAGGATGAAGCCGATACGGAAGCCAGCGCCAGCAAGTTGAGGGCGAACAGCAACGTCTGACTTCGAGCATTCTCTTCTACCTATCATGGCATGGATGAGGGTTCCGGCATAGCAGGGAGCTACAACTTCATTAAGTCAGGGGATGGCGTCCGGCTTAGAGAGATTGGGAAAAGCATCTCGGAAGCTCCATCTCCCTTTGGTTTTGGTTCTGCTTTCGCTGTGATGCTTCTTTGTCTTTCTTTCTCATCCGTCTATTCGACATGACTATATGACAATCTCGACTCTTAGGCAGAGGAGAGAAAGCCGCTTGCTTAATGGGCGAGTCAGTCACAGACCGAGGATCGGAGTTGTCCCATTCGATTGATCGATTCAGAGTTCCGAACCGAAGCCCATACTATGATAATGAGTTCGAACCTGAGATCATGGGTTAGCCAGTCCCATCCCAAGTCAAATCAACAGGACGGAGCGACACCTATTCAGATGAGGTCTCGCAGGATCTCATCGCTCAAGTCCTCCTCAACTCAAGCCCTGTGTCAGCAGAAAGCCGAAGCAAGGGAACTGATTGATCTACAACTTCCTTTTTCATTTCATGGCCTTCAAGCAATGGGTTTGGCAAAAAGAGAATCGAATCTATTCGGAAAGGTAGGTAAACTCGACATAAGCTATATCTTGATGTTCAGACCGGTGCAATGGGCGAAGACCTTCAGAGGCAGGGTCAAGAAGAGTCTATCTTTTTTATAGCCCGAGACGGGACTACTCAATCACTTCAACCGATGCATGAGCTTGACCAATCTCCTCTACGCTGACTTCGATGCCGAATCAAAGACTTCATTCAAAAATCAGTAAAGAAAGCAATCAAACAAGGAAGAATTGAATGTGTCCTAGCCGTTTGAGATGAAGTTTGAAAGGATACTTGGAATGGTCCGGGATAGAGGATCAATCTACTATCATTTCTCTTAACGCCTTCACTCCTCAAACCAACCAATCCAGGAAACCACTCTATCTCTGATAGACGCCATTGGCATATCCTGTTCCCAACGAGGGATGGGGGAGTGAAAAAGAGAGAGCAACCAATCACGATAGAAGAGGAATTTCCACTATAGAATCCAAGATGGGCCAGCTTTCTCTTATTCGTATGAACATGAAAGCAGAGAGAGAGGCAACTCCTAGCGGAATTCAAAGTATTCTGACACCTCATATCATATGAATTTCGGGGTCTTGCCCCCTATGAGTCGATACTTGGCTAAATCCGACAAAGGCAAGGCGAGGAGCTCAGCGAACAGAGTCAAGCCAAACCTTCAACGAGAGACTAATCATCTCCTTCTTTGTTTTTCTGATTGACTGGAGCAGGAAGGGTGCATGTAATTCACATCTCGGTACTCTTTAATCAGTCTAGGTACGGCTTGTTCAGTTCACTGGGAAGACGGGATGAGGTAAGCCAATATTCATATTCCAGTGCCGACTGCATGTACGACTAATTATTAGATGCTAAATAGAATAGAATGATGATGACCTTCTTCGCTGTCGCTCATAGGATTTGGCTCATCATCTTCTCATAAGCTTTGACATGATGAGATAACTAGGTTTTTCTAGTCTTGCCAAGAGCCTTGTACACGAGCCATCGTTGCTCGGATTGGAGAGCGGACCGGGGAAGATAGGATATTGGATCGGGTTGAAGGGCTGAACCATCCATGTCGGAAATATAGGCTAATGCACTCTTTTTTCTCCTATAGTCTTGATCCCCTACCCTAAGAAAGGAACAAGCGAGAAAACTAAAGCGCTAGCGCACTCCAGCAAGAAAAGAAGGACAATACAATATAGGCACTACTTCTATTCTAAGATATAATAACAATAACATATTGCGTAAGTGAGATTCTTTACAACCAAATCAAGAACAGAACCTTTAGGCGGCACCAAAACAATTATCATTGCCTCTCTTTTCTCCCTGGGAACTAGACTCGGGAACTAAGCCAAAAAAAATAAATGGTAGGTTGGTTTCAAATCTTTCTCCCTTCGCTCACGTCCGAACCCATCATTGTTGGATCGATATCCAGTTTCACCAGCGGCAGAGACAGTTGGATAGGTACCCCGAGCAGTTGCTTCAGCTAACCAATTGGAATAGGTACAACTGGTAAAGCTACAGCTGCTCCTGCTACTAAATCGACTTGAGCAACGGATGCTGGCTCTAGGAACGGGGGGAAAACCGCAATAGTTCAAATCGGTGGATGAAGAATTCATTGTCAAACCATAGCCTCTGGATTTAGATCGACGTTGCCTGCCTGGGTTGAACCATAAATCATTGAAGAACCTATTCAGGAGTCATCGATAGAATATATATCCAGGGCCTATGGATCCAAAGCCTATTCCTAATCCATTTACAGACCAAAGATGCTTTGGTTTGAAAACCAATAGCATAGGTGAAGGCATAGCCCATTCCAGTTCCATATCTGGATCCGGAACCATGAATAGATAAGGGCAGCATATGCAGGGGCTTCTCTGGAAGAAGATCTCATAGAGGATCTCGAGGTTGAAGATGAAGATCCATATATATGCATGTACGAATGAAGGTACAGATCGACGATCCAATTGATCTGGGACCCGAGGCATAGCAATCAGAGGCGTAGAGCATAGTATGTTGGAAGGTTCTTATAAAAAAAAGGAAACACCAACTAAAGGCCTGTCATAGTCTCCCCAAGTATCACGGGGGTGGAGATCACCTTGAACCTTTCCCTTTGGCCAAGCTAGTAAACTACCTTCTTCTTCTAACAAGCGAGTGACTACCTTTTTCTCTCTCTTGATCTTTCTAATGCTTGAATTCAAGAGTTGAAATCTGGTCTCGAGCCCTTTAAAAGCAGGAGATCCGTTTAGGATTGTACCTCTCTATGCGATCATTACCAAATTCATCCATTGAAGGCTTCTCATAGCGCTTGCTTGATCTAGAGGGCACCTCAAGTCACTTGTTTCCTTTCTCTGGATTGAAAGGGAGAACTAAAAAAACCGAGTCAAGTAACTGGATTAAAATCAAGTATATCATAGACCATGTCACAAGAAGATAGGTCCTATAAGATAAGAGCTGAGGGATTAGGATTCCTTACCGCTTTAGCTTTGTCAGGTCCTTTTTCCCTATTGGCACTGGCTTTGCTTAGGATAGAGACTCTTCTTATTATTATAGGTTCTTTTACTTTACACTCCCTTTATGAGGGATTCATAGATCCTTGGGATCACACTTGAGATCGGCCATGATCCTTTCACCTACTAGTTGATCTTTCTATCTTTCTTTTTCACAGTTCAATCACAATGATTGACTGGGTGGAAAGGAATCTTCTCTTGCTCAAAGCTAAAGCTAGTATGAATAGCTTGGACTCTTCCCTCCCGATTGCTTCTTCTTCTGCCGTCAACTCAGGTAGCTCAAGCAGAAGCAGAATCCGCCTTTGGGCTAGCTCGGCTAGCACGGTCCTTCGCGATTAGCCCCAGACAGAGTCTTTCAACTAAGTTCTTCAACCCGTCGTTGACTTTTTTCCTTGGTCTTTGTTTTCCCACTACCTCCAGCTAACTGCTTGAAAGAAAGCTCTTTTATCTCCTTTCTCTGGCTCGATCCTGAAAGTTGAGTGGCGTGAAAGCTACCCTTGATTCTTTCTTGCTTGCAGAGGTGAGGGTGAGATCCGGGGATCTATCAGATAACTATGCATTTTTTCTGTTCTACGTCATTGATCTGACATGTGACAGAGGGGAACCAGGGTTCATGTTCTCGCAAAGAAAGTCCTAGTCTTTCTCTCTTCTTTTCCTTCCCTTCTTCAATGATAGACAGGAGATGCGGTTATCAATCAAACATTACAGGGGGTAACTCCTCTCATGCCGTGATGGGCAAGTCCAGCGATTGTCTAATAGAGATAGATCGTCAAATAAAGTATCTAAGATAAAGAGACATGGAATAGAAGTTCAAGGTGGAGAATTTTATATCTAATGGCTGCTTTTAGACCCCTTTTTTTCTATTATGTAGTAAACGAGTCTTACCACTCAGCTCTTCCACCTTGCTTTCCTGATTCCGATTAGATAGTGGATGAGAGCTTCTGTGATCCCCGATTCCATTACCGTCTTCTCTAGTGGGACTTCGTCTCACTCAGAAGGGATAGATCGAATCTAAGGGAAAAAAATCCCTCCACTTGCTCTTTTGGTTGCTTCTTTAATAAGAAAGTCAGACATCAAGATCAAGCTTTGATTTCCCGTTGCTTTCTTTGATGATTTCAGGGCAATTCAAGTATCTGTATACTCTATCGCATACGTACTGGGGCATTCACCTCTCCCTACCCCAAAACCTGAAGTGGTCGAGTGGAATTGAATTCCGCCCCCGGCTAGCCTAGATAGTGGTCCCTTTGATCGCTAATCCAGTCTCTACTGGTCTGGCTACTAAAGAAATAGTGTAGATAGTGGCGTTTTGCTCCATCCCCTAGACGGCGAAGCTGCTCCGCTCCTGTGGCTGTCCTTCATAGTCAATCAATTCAGCCGAAAAGACTGACCTCAAGAAAGAATGTTCGAAAAAAGACAGGGTATGGTAGACTTCTTCCCCAACTCTCCCTCTTGGGCAAAAAGCGTTCGTTCTCTCCTCTAGCGGTGGTGGAGTTTCTTTCCGCTGCCCTTTCTTCTTTGTCAATTCAATCCGGAATCAATCTTCAAATAACACCTGACAGTATGCGAACATACGTCGAGCTGGCTGCTATCGCTTCTTCCTACCCTAGATCATCCCTTCACCATCCCATCAAAGAAGATGGGTATCTCCTTGGCACTAGTTGGGTTGATGTCAGAGAAGTGGAAGGTTCAGACTTGGAGAAAGAATCGAGGATAGCCTTTTCTCTCTCTGCTGGACTGGAAGTCGAGTTCTGTCTTACCCTCCTTCCCCTTTCGATAAAGTGGCATTCTTCTCCTTTGGCGGCTTCCACTCAACTGAGCTCCCTGAAGCCGAACCGACTTCCTTTGTTGATTGAGCTGCTCCGACGAACCTTGCCGATGAGTCCATTAGCCTTGCAACTAAGCTCTTTGGCCCGAGTTGAGAATCTATAGTTGATGCTTCCTCCGCTAATAGGCCCCTTGAACACAAGTCAGGCTGGGGCAAACCCCTATCCATTGAATCTCGCAAACGGCCGTCAAAGGGCAGGCTCGGAATTGGGGAATACCCATATAGAAGGTTTCTCCATGCTTTTCCCCATACCGCTCAATCACGTAGAGAGGCTAACCGCTCTCTAATCGATCGAATGCCGTGCTGCTCCCTTCTTTCTCTTTCTTCTACTGTGATGCCTCATCCATTAGATCCGGGGGGACATAATCAATGAATCCATTCTATGGCGGTTTGATTCCACTAGTTCCCTAACATAGATAGCACTGGGTCAAAGGGCTTCACTTCGGAACCTTTTCTTGCTTTCCTTCCATCGTCTTTCGCTGAGCCTGGTGTGAACTTCTTCCTGCCTTCCTTCTTACCCAAGAGCTCAGATTCCGCCAGCCCTTCTTCCTTCAACATCTGCTTCAAAGAGCTAAGCCCCGGTCTCACTGAACTGGGTCAAAGAACTACCTTCCTGGAGCTACCTCCTTACTTAGATCGTTCGTTCCCCAATTCAAACTCGGATCAGTTGGCAAGTGGATTCCCGTGCCTGGGTACGAAACTATAAGAACAAGGAGGCCTACAAGCATCTATGAGCCACCCATACAAGAAGAGAAGACTTTAAGAGGTGTCGCGCCCCCGGATAATAAAGTATCCAGGTCTATCCTCAGCTTAGCAATCCATGAAGCAGGCTGACTTCCTCTGATAGAGACTTACTAGTGAAATGAAAGAAAGTAAATCGAGACGGCACCTACGCTATCTATTGAAGCTGACTCTTAATATAGAAAAGATAGAAAAAAGACAGTAAAGGGCCATACACGCTGACTATTATTCTAGTCTGACTAGCCCGTAGGCTATTACAATTCTCCTTGCCCTTTTAGAAAGGGAAAGGGCCGGAAAGCGGGTAAGAAGAGAATCTCTCACCTTACACTCTGACTCTTACTAATGGATTCTTAGGGGTACCCAGTACTTATTCGATTAGTCTTCTAAAGAAGAATTACCGTATGTCCTGTCAATTCAATAGTTTCTGGCTTCCCGGCTGTACTTCTGTGACTACTTCCCCGGTACTTCCCTCGAGGGAAGGCCCTCAAGGTCAAGTCAATAAGTAAGGAAAGAAAAGTACTAGGCCTCCTCTTCTAGGTTGACTCTTCTCCGAACTCTTCTTTTAGAAATATAACCAGAACAAGGGCAAGCCCTCTAAGCTATTAAAAAAAGATAAGTAACAGCAATTGCTATTGAATCTCCGGCTATAGAATAAGCGGATTCTAAAAAAAAAATTCTTCTTTGACGGCAGGAACACATTCTGACTTGAAGTTGAAAGATGCAAAGTCAATAATATCATAAGTAAAGCAGTGAGACATCAATTAGCCTTCTATTCTAATACACGAGGGACTCATTGAAGCCCGAGAAAAGTGGCCTTTGAGCCGAAGGTGCAAATCCAGACCAAAAGATTCCAGTCGGACCTGAATCAGGTAAAGAAAGCGTACCAAATGAAAGCCCCGAAACTTCAACGAAAGCTATATATTAAATAGAATAAAGCGAAGGGAGCCCACTTCCCACTCTCCCTTCCCCACCCCAGTAGGGGTGGCCTCGTCCTCTTCCTCAGGTAGGAGAGACTACACCTTTCAAAAGGAGAAACTTAGAAAACAAATAGAATCAAAAAGGCCATCATTAATGCGAACAGGGCAATAGCCTCGGTTAGAGCAAAGCCCAAAATGGCATAACCAAATAATTGTTTTGCCAATGATGGATTTCGCGCCACGGAATGGATCAAAGAACTGAAGACGTTTCCAATACCGACAGCAGCTCCCGCTGAAGCAATTGTAGCAGCTCCGGCACCCATTGATTTTGCACCTTCTAACATCTCGAATTGAGAAATTCTCGTCACGCTTTTTCATTCACGATTTTATGTTCTTGATTCCTTGTCGCTTCTTCCCCTCGTTCCTTTTCTCTTGGACATCTCACTTGAAATGCAATCAATGCATTCATTCTTTTCGATCTTATACCTTAACTTTTTTACACTGAACACCAACCCACTCTCGAAGAATAAAGAAAACTACAAGCAACTACATAAAAAACCCCTATTCCTGACGTGAACGAAGCTCCAATGAGTCGCTCCTCGCTGGAATGAGGGTCGGACCGTCAATTCATCTACTCACTACCTACGCAATAACTGATCCTCGGACGGAGCCATACCTGTGTTACCAAAACTTGCTAGCCACCGGCTACCGCAAAGGGTTCAGTTGGTGGGTTGAAATCTCGTCACTTCTTTTGAAAGTCAAAAACGGAGTTTGGTTGCTCGTTCTAGTGCTGAAGCAGAGTACAGGGCGGACGCGAAGGCCCCAGGCCGGGATTTTCCCCTAATGAGTAACACACTTGGAGAGGGGATTTCCTTCCATTCATAAGCCCGAGTATCACGATCCCCAAAAAGTAGCCCGAAGTGACTGACCATATAGTTTCGTTTTTTTCCCTTTTCCAGAGACGAGAGAAGTAGCAACCGTGGACCTAGCTCACAGAAGAAGGGGACTAGTTGCGACAGGAAAGAGGGAACATGGTGTTGTGCTTCTTACCTATGATGATTCCGCATTTGCCCGGTCAAGCTTATTACTGGCAGGCGAGACCGATCGATTGAAGTTACGGTTCATAGCTAAACCCCGAAGCGAAGTAAGCTGGAGCTTCGAGGTCATAAGCCCATCTGCGATTCCCTCACTCGCTAGCAACCAAACCAAATGGGATTCAATTCTTCGATTCCCTTCTCTTCCGGTTAGCAACTAACTGGCTTTCGTACTCGGTACTCTATCCTCTTCCCATTGAATTCTATTACATGACCACATTGAATAGGCTAGGAAAGGAATGGAATCTTAGTTAGGAGAACAACCCCTTTCTTTTAGTTTATAATAAAATGGGAAGTCCACTTTGCTACATAATGCCCTTACCCTTAGTCAACCACCAAGACCGAAACCCGCCCTTTCCTAAGCCAATGCTGCCCACGTTCTCTAACTAATTGCTACCCAAAAAGGTAGCAAACTAATCTCCGTCACCCTCGGGTCAGGTCTGGCTTAACCTTATTCCCGTCAGTTCCGTCACTCTCTTTTCTTTCAATGGCATCCGCTTTCAAAGCCTTTTTTCCCACAAAGCCACCTTCAACAGTAGATCTTTGATTCGGTTGAGGCAGAACCAATAGTTGCATCCGTGAAAGAACACCAGCAGCGAGACTAGTGCCAGCATCCCGTAGCATTGATCAAGCAGCGAAGGAAGAGCCCGATAGTCCAGTAGCCATTGATCTTGTCGATCGCATTAGTTAGTGGCGGAGGAAAAAGAAAGGATCTTGGGATAGAAATAGCTATTTGACCGAATCGGGATAACAAGCTATAAAGGTAGCAAAGATCCACCCGGGAATTTAGTAGCTCCTCGAAATGCATTCGTTCGACCTTTCACAAAGAAGCACCCCGGTACGATTCATTCCCATGGTGCACCCGGGAGAAGAAGTGGTTTTTCAATCAATTCCAATTATCCACCCCTAGTATCCCAAGGGGAGTCTTTGTAGGAGCAGGTTGATAGTAAGTACTGCTTCTGTTCCGCGGCCTCAGAGACGCGTAGATAGCATACATCATCAGATGAGCAGGAAGTACCAGTAGTAGAGTAGAGCGGGAGGTGCCAGCAGGTAAGCAGAGAGCTCCAGCGGCAGGACAGCAGGGCAGGCAGCCCCCATGGAGTCGGGATAGAGGGAGCTCAGGCAGGACAGCCGATCGTGGACGGGTTTTTGCTATGACTCAGCAGGATGCCCAGGCCTCTCTGGAAGTAGTCGCACGTCTTATTATTTGGTAGAGAGGCTAGGGTACTCTTTGATTCCGGGGCAACCCAGTCCTTTATATCCACTTCATTTTCACTGCATTCCACTAGGCCCTTGGTGTCTTTACCTCAGCCGTTATTGATTGAGACTCCTGCGGGAGAGGGTATGGGTATAGAAGTGAGAGATGTCTAGTAAATGTTGGTTGGGGTGCGAACTCGTAGCTGACGTTGGTTGTCTAAATCTGCCTCTTCCGCTTCTGTCTTTCTTTCGCCTTCTGCTTTACTTGACTAAACCCCGCTTACAGCTTTAGGGCAGGTTTGCGTTAGAGCTCGGAAAACAGCATTAACGTTCCTAAGCTTAGGAACGTTAAGCTGCTTCTTCCGAAAGATTATGACGTGAGCCGCTGTGATCGTGGTGTAGGAGGTTTTTATCCCACTTTGTGAAAGAATCGATAGCTACTAAGATGTATTCATGTCCAATTGGCCGCCTTCGGGTTAACCTTCCTATGGATATCTAGGCAATATACTGCAAAGGGCCATGGTCTGGTAGGGTTATGAAGCTCCGTCGGTGACGCGTAGATAAAATTCGCATGCACTTGGCACTTGTGGCATCTCTGAATAAAATGGATGCAATCCCTCTCCATCGGGCAGATCGTGAAAACATAATGGAAGGGGAGGTCTTCCACCTGCTCTTAGAACTGACAAAGCAAGCTATGCAAAAAATGAGTGAAATCAGTTTCTTAGCCCTCAATCTCTTTCTGACACAGGGCTGAGCGCTCTAGAAGCGAAATAATTACCCTCGCAGGGTTGATGAACCTGCCTTTTTGGTTGGCGTGGGGTGAAAGACCTCGCAGCGGAAACGAAAGAAGGACCTGTACTGCTTAGAGGGAGTTCACTTGCTTTCTTAATGCGTTCGTGTCCCTCGCCTAGCCATAAGTCAAGTAAATCAAGAGGAAGCAAACTTAACTACTAAGTAAGATGAGAAGAAAGAAGCTAGAGATATTTTATGACCATGAAGCTTTAAGGACTGATTGGGGTCACCCAAACACTGCTTAGGCCATTTGGATTACAAAACTTTGATAAGCTTGACTATTTTTTGATAAAATAAAAGATAGTACAAAAGGAAGCAAACTTAACGTCTATGTTAGATGAGAAAGAAGAACCTAGAGATATTTTGAAACATCGAGTAAATAAGTAGTAATTGGGGACACTCAAACATTCCAAAGGCCATTCAGATCAAAAAAACTTTGCTAAGTTTGAGCATTGAACCATAAAGTCAAAGATAGATCAGAAGGAAGCAAACTTAATGTCTAAGTTAGACAGAACGAAAAAGCTAGAGATATTTTCAATTCTTGAAGCAGTAAGGAGTGTCTAGGGTCACTCAAACATTGCCTAGGTCGTTCAGATCATAAAAACTATGCAAACTTTGATTATTTAACCATAAAGCCAAAGATAGATCAAAAGGAGGCGAACTTAATGTCTATGCTAGATTAGAACAAAAAATATTGAGATAATTTTAAACATTAAAGCTTTAAGGACTGATGTAGGTCACATAAACATTGCCTAGGCCATTTGAATTACCAAAACTTTGACGAGTTTGACCATTTGTCCGTAAAGAAAAAGATAGAACAAAAAGAAGCAAACTTAACGTCAATGTTAGACGAGAAAGAAGAAGCTAGAGATGTTTTCAAATGTTAGGTCCCTCAAACATTTCCTAAGCCATTCAGATGAAAAAAACTTTGCTAAGTTTTACCATTTGACCATAAACTCAAAGATAGAGCAATAGGAAGCAAACTTAATGTCTAAGTTAGACAAGAACGAAAAAGCCAGAGTTATCTTAAAACCTTGAAGCATTAAGGAGTGTTTAGGGTCACTCAAACATTCCCAAGGCTGTCCATATCACAAAAGCTTTGCAAAGTTTGACGATTTGACCACAAAGTCAAAGACAGATCAAAAGGAAGCGAACTTAACGTCTTTGCTAGGCCAGAATGAAAAAGATAGACATATTTTCAAACATTGAAGTTTTAAGGAGTGATTGGGGACACTCAACCATCTCCTTGGCCTTTTGGATCATAAAAACTTTGCTAAGTTTGACCATTTAACCACGAAGTTAAAGATAGACCAAAAGGAAGTAAACTTAATATCTAAGTAAGACAAGAATGAAGAAGCTAGAGGTATTTTCAAACTTTGAAGCTTTATGGAGTATTTGGGGTCACACAAACATTGGCTAGGCTTTTTAGATCACAAAAACCTTGCTAAGTTTGACCTTTTGACCAGAAAATCAAAGAAAGATCAAAAGGAAGCAAACTTAACATCTAAGTTAGATGAGAATGAAGAATTTATAGCCATTTTCAAACCTTGTAGCTTCAATGAGTGTTTAGGGTCACTTAAACATTGCCTTGGCCATTGGAAACACAAAAACTTTGCTAACTTTGACCATTTGACTAAAAAGTCAAAGATAGGTCAAAAGAAAGCAAACTTAAAGTCTAAGTTAGACAAGAAACAAGAAGGAAGAGATATTTTCAAACAAAACAGCCTTAAGGAGTGTTTGGGGTCACTCAAACATTGCCTAAGTTGTTCAGATCACAAAAACTTTTCTAACTTTGACCGTTTGACTATAAAGTTAAAGATAGATCAAAAGGAAGCAAAACTTAATGTCTACGTTAGATGAGAATCAAGAAGCAAGAGATATTTTCAAACCAAGAAGCTTTAAGGAGTGTTTAGGGTCACTCAAATATTGCCTAAGCCATTCAGATCACAAAAACATTACTAAGTTTGGCCATTTGAACAAAAAGCGAAGGATAAATTGAGAGGAAGCAAACTTAACCTCTAAGTAAGATGAAAGCGAAAAAGCCTAAGATATTTTCCAACTATGATGGTTTAAAGACTATTTGGGTTTATTCAAACAATGCCAAGGCCCTTCGGATCTCAGAAACTTTGCAAAGTTTTTTCATTTGACCATGAAGTCAAAGATAGATCAAAAGGAAGCAAACTTAACATCTATGCTAGACGTGAATGAAGAAGTTAGAGATATATTCAAACCTTGAATCTTTAAGGAGTAATTGGATTCACCCAAACATTGCCTAGGGCATTCAGATAAAAAAAACTACGCTAATTTTTACCATTTGACCTTAACGTCAAAGATAGATACGAAGGAATCAAACATAATGCTAAGTAAGATGAAAACAAAAAAGCTAAAGATATTTTCAAACTTTTGAAGCATTAAGGAGTGTTTGGGGTTGCACAAACATTGTCTAGGCCCTTTGGATCACAAAAAGTTTGCCAAGTTATACCATTTGACCGTAAAGTCAAAGATAGATAAAAAAGAAGTAAACTTATTGTCTAAGTTAGACGAGAACAAAAAAGCTAAAGATATTTTTAAACTACGAAGGTAGCGACATTTTCAAAAGAAACAAAACTTAACTACTAAATTAGACGAGAATGAAAAAGCTAGAGATATTTACAAATAATGAAGCTAGAGATATTTTCAAAAGAAAGCAAACTTATCTTATGAGTTAGACAAGAACGAAAGCTGGAGATATTTTCAAACCTTTGAAGGAATAAGGAGTGCTTATGGTCACTCGAACATTGCCTAGGCCCTTCAAATCACCAAAACTTCACTAAGTTTGACCATTTGACCATAAAGTCAAAGATAGATCAAAAGGAAGCAAACTTATCATCTAAGTTAGATGAGCACGAAGAAACTAGAGATATTTTCAATGCATGAAATTTTAACGAGTGTTTGGGGCCACTCAAACATTTCCAAGGCTTTTATGTCACAAAAACTTTGCTAAGTTTGACCATTTGACCATAGAGTCAAACATAAATCAAGACAATGCAAACTTAACCACTAAGTTAAAAGAAAACAAAAAAGCTAGCGATATTTTCTAACCATGAAGCTTTAAGGACTGATTCGGGTCACTCAAACATTGCCTAGGCCATTCGGATCACAAAAACTTTGCTAAGCTTTACTATTTCATGATAAAGTCAATGAAAGATCAAAAGCAAGCAAACTTAACATTTATGTTACACGAGATGAAGAAGTTAGAGATCTTTTCAAACCTTGAAGCTTTAAGGATTGATTGGTGTCAGTCAAACAATGCCTAGCCCATTTGTATAAAAAAAACTGTGCTAAGTTTTGACCATTTGACCATAAAGCGAAAGATTGATCAAAAGGAAGCAAACTTATTGTCTAAGTTAGATAAGAATAAAAAAGTTAGAGATATTTTCAAACCATGAAGCTGGAGATATTTTCAAATGAAAGCAAACTTAACCATAAAGTTAGACGAGAATGAAGACGTTAGAGATGGTTTCAAACCATGAAGCTTTAAGGAGTGTTTAGGGTCATTCAAACATTCCCTAGGCCGTTCGGATCATAAAAACTTTTCTAAGTTTAACCATTTGAATATAAAGTGAAAGATAGATCAAAAGGAAGCAAACTTAAGGTCTACGTTAGACGAGAATGAAGAAGTTCTAGATATATTCAAACCTTGAAGCTTTAAAGACTAATTGGGATCACTGAAAATTGCCTTGGCCATTTAGGTCAAAAAAACATCGCTAAGTTTGATCATTTGACATTAAAGTCAATGACAAATCAAAAGGAAGCAAACTTATTGTCTAAGTTAGACGATAACGAAAAAGCTAGAGATATTTTCAAACCTTTGAAGCATGAAGAAGTGTTTAGGGTCACTCAAACATTATTGATAATTGAATTTTGTCACACTTAATTTTTACATTTGATTAATGATTTTTAGGGCTGTTTAATGTGTAATTAATGGATCTTGATCTAAATTGGACTTTGGGGTTTTAATTGGATTTAATTCATTTTCGTGCTAATTTTCCATATTTACATTGTTCCAGTATTTTGATCATAACTTTTGTTCTAGGTATCCGATTAACCTCATTCTTATTTTTTTTTCAGATAACTCAAAGAGCTACAAATGGTATTAGAGGCTTGAAGGCTAAATTCGGACAAAAAGTTAGTCAAAATTGGAGCCAAAGTCAGTCATGGAATTCTGGAGCTATGTTTAGTTAATTGGGCTTAATTGTAATTAGGAGTCCAAATTACATGGGACCAAAGCCATTAATTATATTTTAATTTGGGCCGGTTTTGGAGCCCCTGACCTGGTTTAGTTTTAGGTTTAAATAGCAGATTAGGGCAACACGAATAGTAGCTTTGATTTTTGGAAATTTCAGATCTAACGTCTCTTTTCTTTTCTCTCTTCTGTTCATCTTGTTCTTCTTTTTCTTTCTTTTTCGTTTTCTATTTGTGCACAGCCGTGGCAAGCTAACTTTCCATTCAATCAACCCATGAGTTGAGGTTTCTGTTGTTGAATCCAGGGACCCGTACTCTCCATGAACTGGATCCGTTTCTCTTCCCCCTTTACTCAAATTGAGCAACACGATTGTGTAAGTTGAATCTGAGCGGATGAGGTTTGTCTATGATTTCTGTATTTTGATCATCCAGGGGAAGGGATTAAATGTTAGAATTAATAATTAGGTTGATTAACCCAAGGGATTTAAAATCAAAATAGGTTGAAGTGAACACTGTGCGCTGGCATGAGTGAACGCGCCAAGGGTTTGATTAAATTCTAGGTGATTGTCTAGTAGAGAGGGTTCCTATATGAATGCAAGGATTCTGATTTATTTAGGGTCAACCACGAAATTCAGTAATTCTTTGTCCAGTGACGGATGTCCTTAAAACCTCAATTCTGGGTTGGTTGATTACTTTTAAATTGTTAATTTCGTTTTATCTCTTGCTTGCTCTAATTTCGTTTTATATCTTGCTTTAATTTCAATCAATTTAAACCCCACCCCTGTTTATTGTTCTATTTTTCAATTGAGTGATTTAGTCCTATGCAAAATTCCTCGAGAGACGATTCAGGTTGTCCTATATTACAAATTTATTTATAAGGCTGGTTAATTTGAGTGAGTTCAACAGTTCATGTCAATTGCCTAGGCCCTTTAGATCACAAAAATATTACTAAGTTTGATCATTTGACCATAAAGTCAAAGATAGATCAGAAGGAAGCAAACTTATCATTTAAGTTAGATGAACACGAAGAAGCTAGAGATATTTTCAATGCATGAAAATTTAAGGAGTGTTAGGGGTCACTCAAACATTTCCAAGGCCTTTTGGGTCACAAAATCTTTGCTAAGTTTGACCATTTGACCGTAAAGTCAAACATAAATCAAGACAATGCAAACTTAACCACTAAGTTAAAAGAAAACAAAAATGCTAGTGATATTTTCAAACCATAAAGTTTTAAGGACTGATTGGGATCACTCAAACATTGCCTAGGTTATCTATCTTGGACTTTATGGTCAAATGATCAAACTTAACAAAGTTTTTATGATCCGAATGGCTTAGGCAATGTTTGAGTGACCCCAAACACACCTTAATGATTCAAGATATAAAAATATCTCTAACTTCTTTGTTCTTGTCTAGCATATACATTAAGTTTGTTTTCTTTTGATCTATGTTTGACTTTATGGTCAATTGGTCAAACTTAACAAAGTTTTTGTGATCCGAATTGCCTAGCCAATGTTTGAGTAACCCAAATCACACTTTAAAGCTTCATGGTTTTTGAAAATATCTCTATCTTCTTCGTTCTTGTCTTAATTAATGGTAAAGTTTGCTTCCTCTTAATCTATCTTTGACTATATGGTCAAATCGACAAACTTATGAAAGTTTTTATGATCTAAACGGCCTAGGCAATGTTTGAGTGACCCTAATTAGTCCTTAAAGCTTCAAGGTTTAAAAATAACTTTATCTTCATTGTTCACGTACAACATAGATTTTAGGTTTAGTTCCTTTTGATTTATCTGTGTCTTTATGGTCAAATGGACAAACTTAATAAAGTTTTTATGATCGAAATGGCCTAGGCAATGTTTCAGTGACTCCAATCAATACTTAAAGCTTTATGGCTAGAAAATATATCTAACTTCTTTGTTCTCGACTTAGTGGCTAAGTTTGCTTCATTTTAATCTATCTTTGGCTTTATGGTCAAGTGGTCAACCTTAGCAAAGTTTTTGTGATACAAACTACCTAGGCAATGTTTGATGACCCCAAACACTAGTTAAAGTTTCAAGGTTTGAAAATATGTCTAGTTTCTTTGATCTCGTCTAACTTAGTCATTAAATTTGCTTCCTTTTAATCTATCTTTGACTTTATGGTCAAATGGTCAAACTTAGCAATGGTTTTGAGATCTGAATGGCCTAGGTAACGTCTGAGTGACCCTAATCACCCTTTAAAGCTTCATGGATTGAAAATATCTCTACTTTCTTCATTCTCGTCTTACTTACTAGTTATATTTGCTTCCGTTTAATCTATCTTTGACTTTATAGTGAACAGGTCAAATATAGCAAAGTCTTCATGATTGAACGACCTAGCCAATGTTTGAGTGACCCCATTCACTCCTTAAAGTTTCAAAGTTTGAGAATATCCTGAGATTCTTCATTCTCGTCTAACAAAAACGTTAAGTTTACTTTCTTTTGATTTATCATTGACTTTGTCATCAAAGGGTAAAAATTAGCAAAACTTTTGTGATCTAAATGGCATAGGCAATGTTTGAGTGACCCCAAGCACTCCTTAATAGTTCATGATTTTAAAATATCTTTAGCTTCTTCGTTCTCGTCTTACTTAGTGGTTAAGTTTGCTTCCTTTTGCTCTATCTTTGACTTTATGGTCAAATGGTCAAAGTTTTCATGATTCAAATGGCCAAGACAATCATTGAGTGACCCCAATCACTCCTTAAAACTTTAAGAATTGAAAATCTCTCTAACTTCTTCGTTCTTCTCTAACATAGTCATTAAAATTGCTTCCCTTTAATCTACTTTTGACTTTTTGGTCCAATGGTCAAATATACAAATAATTTTGTGATTCGAAAGGCCTAGAAAATGTTTGAGTGACCCCAATTACTCCTTAAAGCTTCATGGTTTTAAAATATCTCTACCTTCTTTGTTCTCGTCTTGGTTAGTGGTTAAATTCACTTCCTTTTGATCTATCTTGACTTTATGGTCAAATAGTCAAACTTTGGAAACTTTTTGTGATCTAAACAGCCTACACAATATTTGAGTAACCCCAATCACTCCTTAAAGCTTTAAGGTTTGAAAATAATTCATGCTTCTTCGTTCTCGTCTAACTAAAATGTTAAGTTTGCTTTCTTTTGATTTATCTTTGACTTTATGGGCAAATGGTGAAACGTGGCAATGTTTTTTCAATCCGGAAGGCATAGGCAATGTTTGAGTGACTCCAATCACTCCTTAATACTTCATGGTTTGAAAATATTTGTAGCTTTTTCATTCTCATCTAAGATAGACGTAAGGTTTGCTTCTTTTTGATCTATCTTTGACTTTATTGTCAAATGGACAAACATAGGAATATTTTTGTGATTCGGATGACCTAGGCAATGTTTGAATGACCTTAATAAGTTCTTCAAGCTTTATGTTCAAAAACTATCTCTAGCTGCTTCTTTCTCGTGTAACATAGACATTAAGTTTGCTTCATTTTTATCTATCTTTGACATTTAACTCAAACGGTCAAGCTTAGCAAAGGTTTTATGATCTGAATGGCCTAGGCAATGTTTGAGTGACCCCAATTACTCCTTCAAGCTTCATGATTTGAAAATATCTTTATCTTGTTCGTTCTTGTCTTACTTAGTGGTTAAGTTTGCTTGCTCTTGATCTATCTTTGACTTTATGGTCAAATGGTCAAATGTAACAAAGTTTTTGTGATTTGAACAGCCTTGGTAATGTTTGAGTGACCCCAAACACTCTTTAAAACTTCAAGATATCTCTAGCTTTTTCGTTCTCGTTTAACTTAAGACGTTAAGTTTGATTCATTTTGATCTATCTTTGAGTATACGGTCAAATGGTCAAACTTAGTAGAGTTTTCATGATCTGAATGGCTTAGTCAATGTTTGAGTGACTTAATCATGCCTTAAAGCTTCATGGTTTGAAAATACTAACTTCTTCGATTTCGTCTTAGTGGTTAAGTTTGCTTCCTTGTGATCTATCTTTGACTTTATGATCAAATAGTCAAGCATAGCAAAGTTTTTGTTATCCAAATGGCCTAGGTAATGCTTGAGTGACCCCAATCACTCCTTAAAGCTTCAAGTTTGAAAATATCTGTAGCATCGTTGTTCTCGTCTAACATAGATGTTATGTTTGCTTCATATTTATCTATCTTTGATTTTAAGGTTAAATTGTGAAACCTAGTAAAGTTATTGGGATCAAAAAGCTTAGGCGATGTTCGAGTGATCCCAATCTCTCCTTTATGCTTCATGGTTTGAAAAAATCTCAAGCTTCTTCGTTACTTAGTCGTTAAATTTGCTTCCTTTTGATCTTTGACTTTACTGTCAAAAGTCAAATTTAGCAAAGCTTTTGTGATCGAAAGGCCTTGGTAATGTTTGAGTACCCCAAACAGTTCTTAAAGATTTATGGTTTGAAAATATCTAACTTCTTCGTTCTCATGTAACTTAGTTGTTAAGTTTGTTTCCTCTTGTTATATATTTGACTTTATGGTCAAATTATCAAACTTAGATAACTTTTTGTGATATGAAAAGCCTAGGCAATGTTTTAGTGGCCCTAAGCACTCCTTAAAGCTTCATGGTTTGGAAATATCTCTAACTTCTTCGTACTCGTCTAACTTAATGGTTGAGTTTGATTCCTTTTGATCTATCTTTGACTTTCAAGTCAAATGGTCAATCTAAGAAAGGTTTTCATGTTCCGAGCGGTCTACAAAATGTTTAAGTAACTCCATACACTCCTTAATGCTTCAAGATTTAAAATTACCTCTAGCTTCTTTGTTCTCGCTTAGCATAGATGTTAAGTTTGCTTTCTTTTAGTCTATCTTTGACTTTAAGGTCAAATGGTCTAACTTAGCAAAGTTTTTGTGACCCGAATGGCCTAGGCAATGTTTGAGTGACCCGAATCACATCTTAAAGCTTTAAGGTTTGAAAATTTCTTTAGCTTCTTTGTTTGAAAACTTAGACATTAAGTTTGCTTTTTCTTGATCTATCTTTGACTTTATGGTCAAATGATCAAACTTAGCAAAGTTTTTATATTTGAATGGCCTAGACAATATCTAAGTGCCCCAATCACTTCTAAAAACTTCATGGTTTAAAATATCTCTACCTTCTTCGTTCTCATCCTCTTAGCGGTCAAGTTTATTTTCCTTTTGTCTATCGTTGACTTTACAGTCAAAATGTCAAGTTTAGAAAAGTTTTTATGATCTGAATTACCTACTCAATGTTTGAGTGACCCTGATCACTATTTAAAGCTTCATGGTTTGAAAATATCTCTATCTTCTCCATTCTCGTCTTACTTTGTGGTTAAGTTTGCTTTTTCTTGATGTATGTTTGACTATATGGCCAAACGGTCAAACTGTGCAAAATATTTGCAATCTAAATGGCCTACGCAATTTTTAAGTAACCCTAATCACTCCTTAAAGCTTTAAGGTTTAAAAATATCTCTAGTTATTCGTTCTTGTCAAACTTAACCGTTAAATTTGCTTCCCTTTTATCTATCGTTGGCATTTTTGTCAAATGATCAAACTTAGCAAAGTTTTTGTGATCCAAATGGCCTAGGCAAGTTTGAGTGACCCTAATCACTCCTTAAAGCTTTATGGTTTGAAAATATCTCTACCTTATTCATTCTCGTCTTGATCTAAATGTTAAGTTTACTTTCTTTTGATCCATATTTGACTTTATGGTCAAATGGTCAAACTTAGCAAACTTATCGTGATCTGAACAGCCTAAGCAATGTTTGATTGACCCCAGTCACTCCTTAAAGCTTCAAGGTTTGAAAATATCTCTTGCTTCTTCATTCTTGTCTTACTTAGTGCTTAAGTTTGCTTCCTCTTAATCTATCTTTGACTTTATGGTCAAATGGTTGAACATGGCAAAATTTTTGTGATCTGAATGGCTTAGGACATATTTGAGTGACCCGAAACTCTTCTTAAAGATTCAAGGTTTGAAAATATCTTTGGCTTCTTCGTTCTCGTCTAACTTAGATATTAAGTTTGCTTCCTTTTGAACTATCTTTGACTTTTTGGTCAAATGGTCAGGCTTAGTAATGTTTTCATTAGCCGACTGGCCTAGGGAACATTGAAGTGATCCCAATCACACCTTAAAGCTGCTTGGTCTGAAAATAGCTCTAGCTTCTTGATTCTCGTCTTACCTGGTGGTCAAGTTTGCTTCCTTTTTGATTTATCCTTGACTTTATGGCCAAATGGTCAAACTTAGCAATGTGTTCGTGATCTGAACAGCCTTGGCAATGTTTGAGTGACCCCAATCACTCCTAAAGCTTGAAGGTTTGAAGATATCTCTAGCTTAGACTTTAAGTTTGCTTCCTTTTGATCTATCTTTGGCTTTTATGGTCAAATGATGAAACTTGACAAAGCTTTTGCAGTCCAAAAGGCTTGGGCAATGTTCGTGTTACTTAGTGGTTAAGTTTGCTTTCTCTTTATCTATCTTTGAATTTATGGTCAAATGGTTAAACTTAGGTAACTTTTGTGATATGAATAGCCTAAGCAATGTTTGAGTTACCCCAAACACTCCTTAAAGCTTCAAGGTTTGTAAATATTTCTAGCTTTTTCATTATCGTCTAACTTAAACATTAAGTTTTTCTTTCGATCTTTCTTTGACTTTATGGTTAAATGTGAAACTTAGCAAAGTTTTTGTGATTCGAAAGGTCAAAGCAATGTTGTAAGGGAGTCTAAAAGCTCCAAAACCCCCTTAAGTTAATTCTTTCTATTTATTTTAATGATTAACAAGCTATATTGAAATGTTGATGAATTACTCTAATATTCTTCAGTGGATTAATATGTTCTTGTGAGATTTTCTTTAAAGCTTTAAGGTGAAAACCTGAATATTATTGATGAGAAAGATCGTTGGATGGCTGAAAGATAACCAAAAATTAATGAGAAGACTCAAGGAGGACTTGAGAAAGTTGATCTCAGGAGTCAGCATGCAGAACTTGAGAAAGGTCAAGACTGAATATGATAAAACTTGAAGATCTCATGTAGACAAGATTAGAAGTCTGAAAGACAATCAAAGGGCAAGATTTTTCTATATATTGCAATAAGACAGCAACAAACAAGCCAAGAGAAATCAATATGAGAAGAGTCAAGACTTGAGAAAGTTAGTTGAGAAAGTTGAGAAGAGTCACACTAGACCTTCTCAAGTTACTAATGGACAAAGTGTACCAAAATGCTGAGTCATCCAAAAGTAGTTGTTATAACAGCTAATATTTGTCTAGAGGTTAACGACTCTCTAATGCTCCAACGACTAGTTTTTAAAGTCTATAGAAAGCTCGAAACTCAAACTTTCAGAGGTTAAAAGATTTTACAAAACTTATTGTGAAAAGTTTCTTATTGAACCTCGAAGGCACTCCTTGAGTGTGTTCGAGAGCAAGCTAGTACAAAACAGTTACAGTAATACATGATCTTATGAGAACAAAAGTGAGCTAGAGGGTTATGTTAGCAACTATAGTGTTTTTCTAGCTTGGAGAGGCTAGTGTTGAAGAGAGACTACTCGTTTTCTAGCCTGAAGAGGCTAGTGTTGAAGAAATAATACTCATCTATAAGCCTGGAGGGGCTGGAAAGAAAAGAATACTCAGCTTTTCAGTGGAAAATCTTAGCAAAGAGCTGGGAACTGGACATAGCCCACAAGGTTTGGGGTGATCCAGTATAAATCTCTATGTTTATCTCTTTTCTCTCATTATCTTTCATTTTGGTTTTAGTTTTACATCTATTTCTAGCTTATTGTGTGTCTTTTGTTTGAACCAAATTTCATCTATTTCTTTGAAATTAACTAAATCTCTTCAAGTTCTAAAACTTAAGCTTCCGCAAGTTAAAATTTGATATAAATTATTTTTTAAAGTGTTAAATTTGATTCATAAGTTTCAAGACTTGTTTTGAAAGATATCTGGAACTGATTTGCATAAATACTGCAAATTTGAAAATACTTGAGAAAGTTGAGAAAGTCGAACCATCTTAACACTAAGTTATACTATGTTTGAACTTTCTCAACTCCAAGTATCCATACTTAAGAAAGTTTTGGGAAAGGTAATTGTGTTTGCAGTGAATTTGAAGATCCAAAGGAGCATAATTCAACCTCTCTTCTTGTGCTTTTGCTAACTTCAAATGTTTGAGTGACCCTAAACACTCCCTAAAGCTTCAAGGTTTGAAAATATCTCCATCTTCTTTGTTCTTGCCTAACATAGAGTTAAGTTTGCTTCCTTTTGATCTATCCTAGACTTTAAGGTCAAAGGGTCAAAATTAGCAAAACTTTTCTGATCCGAATGGCTTAGGCAATGTTTGAGTGACACCAATCACTCCTTAAAGCTTTAGGGTTTGAAAATATCTCTAGGTTCTTTGTTCTCATCTAACTTTGTTCTCTTCTTGCTTCTTTTTTATCTATCTTTCACTTTCTAGTCAAATGGACAATCTAAGGAAAGTTTTCATGATCCCGATGGTGTAGGCAATGGTTGAGTGACCCCAACCATGCCTTCAAGCTTCTTGGTTTGCAAATAGCTCCAGCTTCTTTGTTCTCATCTTACTTAGAGGTTAAGTTTGCTTTCTTTTGATCTATCTTTAACTTTATGGTAAAAACATCAAACTTAGCAAAGTTTACGTGATCTAAATGGCCTAGGCAATATTTAAGTGACCCCAACCACTCCTTAAAGCTTCAAGGTTTGAAAATATCTCTAGCTTCGTCATTTTGGTCTAACATAGATGTTAAGTTTGCTTCTTTTTGATCTATCTTTGACATTATGGTCAAATGGTAAAACTAGCAAAGCTTCCGCATTCCTAAAGGCTTAGGCAATGTTTGATCAACTGCAATCACTCCTTATTACTTCATGACTTGAAAATATCTCTAGCTTTTTCCCTCTCGTCTAATTTAGAAGTTAAGTTTGCTTCCTTTTTATCTTTCTTTGACTTTATAGTCAAAAAGCCAAACTTAGCAAAGTTTTTGTGGTCCAAATGGCCTAGGCAATGTTTAAGTGACCTCAATCACTCCTTAAAGCTTCATGGTTTGAAAATATCTCTAACTTCTTCTTTCCCGTCTAAATGAGTCAATAAATTTACATGCTTTTGATCTATCTTTGAATTTATAGTCAAATGGTCAAACTTAGCAAAGCTTTTCTAATCTAAAAGGCCTAGGAAATGTTTGATTGACCCCAAACAGTCATTAAAAATTTATGGTGAGAAAATATCTCTAGCTTTTAGTTCTCGTCTTACTTAGTAGTTAAGCTTGCTTCCTCTTGACCTATCTTAGAATTTATGGTCAAATGGTACAACTTAACAAAGTTTTTGTGATCCGAATGGCCCAGGCAATGTTTGAGTGACCCCAAACGCTCTTTAAATCTTCAAGGTTTGAAGATATTTCTAGCTTCTTCGTTCTCATCAAGTTTGCTTCCTTTTGATCTATTTTTGACTTTATGGTCAAATGATCAAACTTTGCAAAGTTTTTGTGATCCAAATGGCTTAGGCAATTTTTGAGTCTCCCCAATTAGTCCTTAAAGCTTTATGGATAGAGACTATTTCTAGCTTCTTTGTTCTCGTCTTACTTAGTGGTTAAGTTTGTGTGCTTTTGATTTATCATTGACTTTATGTCCAAAAGGTCAAACTTAGCAAACATTTGGTGATCTAAACTACCTAGAAAAGTTTGAGACACTCCTTAAAGCTTCAAGGTTTGAAAATATCTCTAGCATGTTCATTCATGTCTAACTTAAACCTTAAGTTTGCTTCAATTTCATTTATCTTTGACATTATGGTTAAATGTCAAACTTAGCAAAGTTTTTGTGATTTGAATGGCCTACCCATTGTTTGAGTGACCCTAATCACTCCTTAAAGTTTCAAGGTTTAAAAATATCTCCAGCTTCCTTTTGATTTATCTTTCACTCTTTGGCCAAAGGACCAAAATTAGCAATGTTTTTGTGATCTGAATAGCCTACGGAATGTTTGAGTAGCCCCAAACACTCCTTAAACACTCCCAAAAATTTGCTTCTTTTTTATATATGTTTCACTTTTCGGTCAACTAGTCAAACTTAATAGAGTTTTTGTGATTCGAATGGCCTATATAATGTTTGAATGACCCCAATCACCCTTTAAGGCATCATTAATTGAAAATATCTCCAGTTTGTTTGTTCTCGTCTTACTTAGTTGTTAAGTTAGCTTCTTTTTTATCTATCTTTGAGTTTATGGCCAAATGCTCAAACATTACAAAGTTTTTCTGATCTGAATGGCCTAGGCAATGTTTGGTGATATGAAGAGCCTAGGAAGTGTTTGGGTGACCCCAAGCACTCCTTAAAGCTTCAAGGTTTCAAAATATCTCTAGCATCTTCGAAGCCATTAACTTTTCTTCATTTTCAACTATCTTTGTAATGGTCAAACTTAACAAATTTTTCGTAATTTGAATGGCATTGGCAATGTTTGAATGACCCCAATCACTTGTTAAAACTTCAAGGTTTGAAAATATATCCAGCTTTGTCGTTCACATCTAACTTAGATGCTAAGTTTGCTTCTTTTTCATCTATCTTTCACTTTTTAGTCAAATGGTCAAAAGTAGCAAAGTTTTTGTGATCTAAATGGCCTACACAATGTTTGAGTGACCTCAAAAACTCCTTAAAGCTTTAAGGTTTGAAAATATCTTCAGCTTCTTCGTTCTCGTATAACATAGACATTAAGTTTGCTTCTTTCTTATCTATCTTTGACTTTATGGTCAAATGGACAAAATTAGAAAAAAATTTGTCATCCGAATAAACTAGGCATTGTTTGAGCAACCCCAATTACTCCCTAAAGCTTCATAGTTTGAAAATATATCTAGCTTCTTTGTTCTCATGTTACTTAGTGGTTAAGTTTTTTCCTTTTGATCTGTCTTTGACTTTATGGTGAAGTGGTCAAAGTTAGCAAAACTTTTGTCATCCAAATGTCCTAGGCAATGTTTGAGTGACCTCAATCAGTCCATAAAGCATCATGGTTCGCAAAAATATCTAGCTTCTTTATTCTCGTGTTACTTAGTGGTTAAGTTTGCTTCCTCTTGATCTGTCTTTGACTTTATGGTCAAATAGTCAAACTTAACAAACTTTTTGTGATTTGAATGACCTAGACAATTTTTAAGTGACCCCAATCACTCTTTAAAGGCTCGAGGTTTGGAAATATCCCTATCCTCTTCAATTCTTAGCTGACTTATACGTTAAGTTTGCTTCCTTTTGATCTATTTATGACTTTATGGTACAATGGTCAAACTTAGTAATTTTTTTGCTATCCGAATAGCGTAGGCAATGTTTGAGTGACCCCAATCATCTTTAAAGCTGTGGTTAGAAAATATCTCTAGCTTCTTTGTTCTCATATTACTTAGTGGTTAAGCTTTCTTCCTCTAGATCTATCTTTGACTTTCTAGCGAAATGGTCAAACTTAGCAATGTTTTTGTGATCTGAATAGCCTAGGCAATGATTGAGTGACTCCAATTACTACTTAAAGTGCGAATGTTTAAAAATATCTCTAGTTTCTTTATTCTCGTCTTACTTAGTCTTTAAATTTACTTCCTCTTGATCTATCTTTGACTTTATGGTCAACCAGCTATGCTTAGCAAACTTTTTATGACTCGAACGGCCTAGGCAATGTTTGAGTGACCCCAACACTACTTAAAGCATTAAGGTTTGCACATATCTCTTGTTTATTTGTTCTCATCTAACTTATATGTTAAGTTTGCTTGCTTTTGATCTATCTTTGACTTTATGGTCAAATAGTCTAACTTAGTAAAGTATCTGTGATTCGATTGGCTAGGCCAATCGGTCCTTAAAGCTTTACAATTAGAAATTATTTCTAGCTTTTTCGTTCTCATCTTACTTAGTGGTTAAGTTTGCTTCATCTTGATCTGTCTATGACTTTATAGTTCAACAGTCAAACTTAGCAAACTTTTTGTGATCTGCAGGGCCTAGAAAATTTTTAAGTGGCCCCAATCACTCCTTAAAGGCTCAAGGTTTGAAAATATCCCTTTCCTCTTTGTTCTCGGCTAACTTAGGCGTTAAGTTTACTTCTTTCTGATCTATCTTTCACTTTATGTTCTAATGGTCAAACTTAGCAAACATTTGGTGATCTGAATCGCTTAGGAAATGTTTGAGTGACCCCAAATACACCTTAAAGCTTCAAGGTTTCAAAATACTTCTCTTGCATCTTCGTTCTTCTCTAAGACGTTAAGTTTGCTTCATTTTCGGCTATCTTTGACATTATGGTTAAATGGTTACACTTAGCAAATTTTTGTGATTTGAATGGCCTAGGCAATGTTTGAATGACCCTAATTAATCCTTAAAGCTTCATGGTTTGAAAATATTTCTAGCTTTTCATTCTCGTCTTAGACATTAACTATGCTTCCTTTTGATTTATCTTTCACTTTTCAGTCAAATTGTCAAAATTAGCAAAGTTTTTGTGATCTGAATAGTCTACACAATCTTTAACTTTATGAACGAATGGCCAAAAGTAGCAAAACTTTTGTCATCCGAATGGCCTAGGCAATGTTTGAATGACCCCAATCAGTCCTTAAAGCTTCATGGTTTGAAAATATATCTAGCTTCTTTGTTCTCATCTTACTTAGTGGTTAAGATTGTTTTCTTTTGATCTATCTTTGACTTTATGGCCAAATGGTCTAAATTTGCAAAACTTTTGTCATTCGAATGAACTAGGCAATGTTTGTGTGACACCAATGACACCTTAAAGCTTCATCATTTGAAAATATATCTAGCTTATTCGTTCTCGTCTAACGAAGACTTTGAGTTTATGGTCAAATGGTCAAAATTAGCAAAACTTTTGTGATCCAAATAGCCTACGCAATGTTTGAGTGAACCCAAACACTCTTTAATGCTTCAAGGTTTTAAAATATCTCTAGCTTTCTCATTCTCATGTAACATAGACATTAAGTTTGCTTCCTTTCAATCTATCTTTGACTTTATGGTCAAATGGCCAAAATTAACAAAACTTTTGTTAGCTGAATAAACTAGGCAATGTTTGATAGACCCTAATAACTCTTTAAAGCTTCATGCTTTGAAAATATCTCTAATGTTTCGTTCTCGTTTAACTTAGACGTTCAGTTTGCTTACTTTTTATCTATCTTTCTCTTTTTGGCCAAATGGCCAAAAGTAGCAAAAGTTTTTGTGATCTGAATAGCCTATGCAATGTTTGATGATCCCAAACCCTCCTTAATGCTTCAAGATAAATATTATTTGACTTTGACATATCTTTGACTTTGTGGTCAAATGACCAAATTAGAAAAACTTTTGTCATTCGAATAAACTAGGCAATGTTTGAGCAACCTCAATGACTCCTTAAAGCTTCTTTGTTCTCATCTTACTTAGTGGTTAAGTTTGTTTCCTATTGATCTATCTTTGACTTTAGGGTCAAATGGTCAAAATTGGTAAAACTTTTGCCATCTGAATGGCCTAGGCAATGTTTAAGTGACCCCAATCATTCCATAAAGGCTTAAGGTATGAAAATATCCTTATCCTTTTTGTTCTCGGCTAACTTAGACATTATGTTTTCTTCCTTCTGATCTATCTATGACTTTATGTTCAAATGGTCAAACTGAGCAAACATTTGGTGATCTGAATAGCCTAGGAAATGTTTGAGGGACATCAAACACTCCATAAACATTCAAGGTTTCAAAATATCTCTAGCATCTTCGTTCTTGTCTATCTAAGAGGTTAAGTTTGCTTCATTTTCATCTTTCTTTGTGATGGTCAAACTGAACAAAGTTTTCATGATTTGAATGGCATAGGCAATGTTTGAGTGACCACAATCACTTTTGAAAGCTTCAAGGTTTGAAAGTATCTCCAGCTTCTTCATTTTTGTCTAACTTAGATGTTAGGTTGCTTCCTTTTGATCTCTCTTTCACTTTTAGGTCAAATGGCCAAAATTAGCAAAGTTTTTGTGATCTGAACAGCCTACGCGTTTTTTGAGTGACCCCAAACACTCCTTAATGCTTA
Organism: Castanospermum australe; assembly: GCA_019955255.1. NCBI lineage: Eukaryota > Viridiplantae > Streptophyta > Magnoliopsida > Fabales > Fabaceae > Castanospermum > Castanospermum australe. Next base: position 222,739 of record NSJW01000279.1, on the reverse strand, counting down.
AAGGTTTGAAAATATCTCTAACTTCTTCATTCTCGTGTAACATAGATAACATAGATGTTAAGTTTGCTTCCTTTTAATTTATCTTTGACTTTATTGCCAATTGGCCAAAATTAGTAAAACTTTTGTCATCCGAATAAACTAGGCAATGTTTGGTCGACCCCAATCACTCCTTAAAGCATCATGATTTGAAAATATATCTAACTTCTTTGTTCTCATCTTAGTAGTTACGTTTGTTTCCTTTTGATCTATATTTGACTTTATGGTCAAATGGTCAAAATTAGCAAACTTTTTGCCATATGAATGGCTTAGCCAATGTTTGAGTGACCCTAATCACTCCTTAAAGTTTCATGGTTTGAAAATATCCCCAGCTTCTTCGTTCTCGTGTAACATAGATGTTAAGTTTACTTCCTTTTAGTCTATCTTTGACTTCTTGGTCAGATGACCAAAATTAACAGAACTTTTGTCATAAACATAAGCTAGGCAATGTTTAAGAGGCCCCAATCACTCTTTAAAGCTTCGTGGTTTGAAAATATATGTTGCCTCTTTGTTCTCACCTTACTTAGTAGTTATGTTTGTTTCTTATTGATCTATCTTTGACTTTATGGTTAAATGGTCAAAATTAGCAAAACTTCTGCTGTCAAAATGGCCAGGCAATGTTTGAATGACTCCAATCACTCCTTAAAGCTTTATGGTTTGAAAAAAAATTTAGTTTCTTCGTTCTTGTCTTACTTAGTGGTTAAGTTTAATTCCTCTTGATCTGTCTTTGATTTTATGGCAAATGATCAAACTTAGCAAACTTTTTGTGATCTGAATGGCTTAGAAAATTTTTAAGTAGCCCAATCACTCCTTCAAGGCTCAAGGCTTGAAAATATCCCTATCCTCTTCGTTCTCAGCTAACTTAAATGTTAAGTTTGTTTTTTTCTGATCTATCTATGACTTTATGATCCAATGGCCAAAGTTTTATGATCTGAACAGTCTAGGCAATGTTTGAGTTTGTAAATATCTCTAGCCTCTTTGTTCACGTCAAACTTAGACGTTAGTTTGTTTCTTTTTTATTTATATTTGACTTCATGGTCAAATGGTGAAACTTAGCAAATTATTTTTCTGAAAGACCTAGCCAATGTTTGTGTGACACCAAACACTCCTTAAAGCTTCATGGTCTGAAAAAATATCTTGTTTCTTTGTTCTCATCTAACAGAAATGTTAAGTGTGCTTCCTTTAGATCTGTATTTAAATTATGGTCAAATGGTCAAAATTAGTAAAACTTTTGTGATCTGAATGGCCTAGGCAATGTCTGAGTAGCGTCATCAATCCTTGAAGATTCATAGTTTGAAAATATCACAAGCTTCTTTGTTCTCACCTTACTTAGTGGTTTAGTTTGCTTCCTTTTGATCTATTTTTGACTTTATGGTCAAATGGTCAAACTTGGCGAAGTTATTATTTGACTTGCTTACGCAATCTTTGAGTGACCCTAATCACTCCTTAAAGCTTCAAGTTTTGAAAATATCACCAGCTTCTTCATTCTCATCTACCTTAGACGTTAAGTTTGCTTCGTTTTGATCTATCTTTAACATTATGATCAAATGGTCAAACTTAGCAAAGTTTTTGTGATCCGAATGGCCTAGGCAATGTTTGAGTGACCCCAAACACTCTTTACAGCTTCAAGGTTTGAAAATATCTCTAGTTTGTTTATGCTTGTGTAAATTAGACATTAACTTTACTTCTTTTTGAGCTGTCTGTGACTTTATGATCAAATAGTTAAACATAGCAAAGTTTTGTGATCCAAATAGTTAAGGCATTATTTGAGTGACCCCAATCAGTCCTTAAAGCTTTATGATTAGAAAATATATCTAATTTCTTTGTTCTCATCTTAGTGGTTAAGTTTGCTCCCCATTGATCTATGATTGACTTTATGGTCAAATGGTTAAACTTAGCAGACTTTTAGTGAAATGAACAATCTAAGCCATGTTTGAGTGAACTCAAACACTTCTTAAATGTTTACGGTTTGAAAATATCTCTAGCTTCTTCGCTGTCATCTAATTAAGACGTTAAGTTTACTTCATTTTGACATATCTTTGACTTTATGGTCAATGGTCAAACTTAGCAAAATTTTTGTGATATGAAAGTTCTAGTCAATGTTTGAGTAACCCCAAACACTCCCTAAAGCTTCAAAGTTTCAAAATAACTCTAACTTCTTCGTTCTCTTCTAATATGGACATTAAATTTCCTTCCTTTTGATCTATCTTTGACTGTACGGTCAAATGGTCAAAATTAGCAAAACTCTTGTCATCCAAATGGCCCAGGTAATGTTTGAGTGACCGCAATCACTCCTTAAAGGTTCATAGTTTGAAAATATCTTTAGCTTCTTCGTTCCTGCCTTTGCTTCCTTTTGATCTTTCTTTGACTTTCTGGTCAAATGGTCAAACTTAGCAAAGATTTCATGATTTGAATGGCCTAGGCAGTGTTTGAGTGACCCCAAACACTCTTTAAGCTTCAGGGTTTAAAAATATCTATAGCTTCTTTTTAAATGGTCAAACTTAGCGAAGTTTTTGTGATTTGAATGGCCTAGGCTATGTTTGAGTGACTCCAATCACTCTTTAAAGCTTCAAGGTCTGAAAATATCTTCAGCTTCTATGCTCCCATCAAACTTAGACATTAAGATTGCTTCCTTGTGATCTATCTTTCATTTTTTGGTCAAATAGTTAAACTTGATCCGAACAGCCTACGCAATGTTTGAGTGACACCAGACACTCCTTGAAATGGCCTAGGTAATGTTTGAGTGACCCAAATTACTCCTTAAAGCTTCATGGTTTGAAAAAATATCTAGCTTCTTCATTCTTGTCTTACTTAGCAGTTAAGTTTACTTCCTTTTGATATATCTTTGACTTTATGGTCAAATGATCAAACTTAGCAAACTTTTTATCATCTGAAAGGGTTAGGCAATGTTTAAGTCACCCAAACACACCTGAAACTTCAAAGTCTGAAAATATCTCTAGCTTCTTCTTTTTCGTCTTACTTAGGGGTTAAGTTTACTTCTTTTTGATCTATCTTTGACTTTGTGGTCAAGTAATCAAACTTAGCAAAGTTTCCGTGATTCGAATGGCCTAGGCAATGTTTGAGTGACCCCAAACACTCCTTAAAGCTACAAAGTTTGAAAATATCTTTAGCTTCTTCGTTCTTGTCTGACTTAGATGTTAAGTTTGCTTCCTTGTGATCTATTGATAATTGAATTTTATCACACTTAATTGTTGCATTTGATTAATGATTTTTAGGGCTGTTTAGTGTGTAATTTAATGGATTTTTGGTCTAAATTGGACTTTGGGCTTTTTAATTGGATTTAATTCATTTTCGTGCTAATTTTTCCAGATTTACATTGTTCCAGTATTTTGATCATAACTTTTGTTCTAGGTATCCGATTAACCTCATTCTTATTTTCGTTTTGCAGAGAACTCAAAGAGCTACAAATGGTATTAGAGGCTTGAAGGCCAAATTCGAACAAGAAGGTAGTCAAAATTGGAGCCAAAGTCAGTCACGAAATTCTGGAGCTATGTTTAGTTAATTGGGCTTAACTTTGTAATTAGGAGTCCAAATTACATGGGACCAAAGCCATTAGTTATGTTTTTAATTTGGGCCAGTTTTGGAGCCCTGACCCTGTTTAGTTTTAGGTTTAAATAGCAGATTAGGGTAACATGAACAGCAGCTTTTTACATTTTGTGAAATTTCAGATCTAACACCTCTCTTCTCTTCTTTCTTTCTGTTCATCTTGTTCTTCTTTTTCTTTTTCTTTTTCGTTTTCTGTTTGTGCACAGCCATGGTAGGCTAACTTTCCATTCAATCAACCCATGAGTTGAGGATTCTGCTGTTGAATCCAGAGGACCCGTGCTCTCCATGAACTGAATCCGTTTTTCTTCTCCTTTTACTCGAATTGAGCAACACGATTGTGTACGTTGAATCTGAGCGGATGAGGTTTGTCTATGATTTTCTGTATTTTGATCATCCAGGGGAAGGGATTAAATGTTAGATTTAATATTTAGGTTGATTAACCCAAGGGACTTAAAATCAAAACAGGTTGAAGTGAACACTGTGCGATGGCATGAGTGAACACGCCAAGAGTTTGATTAAATGCTAGGTGATTGTCTAGTAGAGAGGGTTCCTATATATGAATGCAGGGATTCCGATTTGTTTAGGGTCAACCACGAAGATTCAGTAATTCTTTGTCCAGTGACGGATGTCCTTGAAACCTCAATTCTGGGTTGGTTGATTGCTTTTAAATTATTAATTTCGTTTTATCTCTTGCATTAATTTTCTCTTGCTTTAATTTTAATCGTATTAAAACCCCCCCTGTTTATTGTTTTTGTTTTTAATTGAGTGATTTATTTCTATGCAAAAAATCCTTGGGAGACGATCCAGGTTGTCCTATATTACAAATTTGTTTATAAGCCTGGTTAATTTGAGTGAGTTCGACAGTTCACGTCAAATTTTGGCGCCGTTGCCGGGGAATTTTTGCGTTTTTTCTTTTGATCTCTATTATTGCATATTAACAGCAGATTAGAGTAGAGTAGCTGCATTTTATTTTATTCCTTGTTCCACACTTGAGTAGAGTAGAGTAGCTTAGTAGTGTCGAAAGTGTCAAAAGTGTCGCAAGTGTCGCATAATTGGACTAACCTGTGGAGTTAGGTGCTGAGGCTAAGTATCCAAAGTTTATCCACCATCCTGAGCAAAACTAACCCCATCGGGGTTAATCTAGGGTCAAAATCTCGAAATTCCTTCATCTGGTATGAGTTTTCTTGCTAAATTCCATCGTTTAGACCACTTTTTTCAATTTTTTTTTATTTTCGTGATTTTTAAAAATCGTCAAAAAAATTATAGAAAATCAAAAATACATTTTAGAATTTTACTGTGGTGGTCCCATAATTTTTAAAATTCATTTGATAGTGTTTCTGATTTTATTTTGGCTAATTTCTTAGTGTAGTTTACATATTTTTGTATGCTGTTAGTGTTTTTGCCTGTTATGCCTTATGCTGTATGACTAGGAGTAGTAACAATACACATGACCTGATTGCTTTTGATCCTGAAATAGAGAGAACATTGCATGTTGCTAGAAGGGCTTCTAGGCTAAGTCATAGGATTGTTACTGAACTTGATCCTTGAGTCTGAGCATATTCAGCATATTGAGCATTCTGATTCTGTTCCATCTGTTAATTTTCCTAATTCTTCTAATAGTGTAGATTTTACTTATTCTAGTAATAGTTTCATTAATTCTGAGAGCATGGACAATAGAACTTTAAAGGAATTGGCTGCACCTGACGTTAACTATCAACCCTTGTGCATCCAATATCCTGATCTTGATGCTGACTTTGAGCTTAAATCTGGTCTTATCCATTTGCTTCCCAAGTTTCATGGTCTTGCAGGTGAGGATTCACATAAGCATTTGAAGGAGTTCCATGTGGTTTGCAGCACAATGAAACCACAAGGAATTGATGAGGAGCATATTAAATTGAGAGCTTTTCCTTTCTCTCTAGATGGAGGAGCTAAGGACTGGCTGTACTACCTTCAACCCTCATCCATTGGAAGCATTGGAAGCTGGAATGACATGACATGAAGAGATTATTTTTGGAGAAGTTTTTCCCAGCCTCAAGAGCCACTGCAATCAGAAAGGAGATATGTGGCATAAGGCAAGCAAATGGAGAGAATTTGCATGAATACTGGGAGAGGTTCAAGAGGCTATGTGCAAGCTGTCCACACCACCAGATATCTGATCAGTTGCTGATAGTGTACTTCTATGAAGGCTTGTTACCCATGGACAGAAATATGGTGGATGCAGCCAGTGGTGGAGCTTTAGTTGATAAGACACCTGTTGCGGCCAGAGAATTGATAGCAAACATGGCAGCTAATTCCCAACAATTCAGCACTAGAGCAACCAGCAGTGGGGTGTTCTCAATTCAAGGCACCCCCAGTCCAATATCACAGTGCCCAGAAACCAGCAGTAGCGTCCAGTGCAGACCACCAAAGACTTGAAAATAGACTAGACGAATTGACCTCATTAGTAAGGCAATTGGCAGTGACACAAACAGTGCATTCTCCTACTCCACAGATAAGCAAACCATGTGGTATCTGTTCTGATCCACTCCACCCCACTGATGCTTGCCCAACTCTGCAAGAGGGCACCTCTCCAGACCAATCAGTAGCTGCAGCAGGAGTCTTTCCTGAAAAGCCACAGTATCAACAGCAACATAATCCATTTTCAAACACTTATAATTATGGCTGGAGAGATCATCCAAACTTAAGGTGGAACCAGAATCAGAACCAGCAAACCAACAGAATTTCCAACAATCTATACCTCCACAGCCAGTGCAACAGCAGCCACCAGCCCAACAGCAGACCAGTAGTGGTCCTTCACTGGAACATTTGGTGAAGCAGCTTGCAACGAACACTTTGCAATTCCAGCAGAGAACTGAATCTTCCATTCAAAATTTGCAAACTCAGATTGGGCAGTTAGCAACATCACTGAACCAGCTCCAACCCCAGGGATCTAACAACTCTCTTCCTTCACAGACAATTCCTAATCCAAAGGGGAATGTCAGTGCTATATCCCTAAGGTCTGGCAAGCAACTAGAAGAGCCCAAGCAAGCTGCAGTTGAGGCTGAACCAACACTAGAAAAGGAGAAGACTGATGCGAAGAAAAGTGAAACATTGAAGCAAGGCAATGATGAGTCTGAAATCCCCATCCCTCTACCTTTCCCTCAGAGAGCCCTTCAATCCAAAAAGTTGGCAGAGAAAGCACAAGAGAATGAGATCCTAGAGATGTTCAGAAAAGTTGAAATTAACATCCCTCTCTTAGACGCGATCAAGCAGATTCCCAAATATGCCAAATTTCTGAAGGAGTTATGTACCAACAAGAGGCGACTGAAGGGGAATGAGCGAGTGTGCTTGAGCCAGAATGTGTCAGCACTTATCCAACCCATGCCTAAGAAGTGCAAAGATCCAGGGACGTTTACAATTCCTTGCATAATTGGAAATTGTAAATTTGATGATTGCATGTTAGACTTAGGTGCTTCCATAAATGTCATGCCTGAATCTGTTTTATAATTCTCTTGGCCTCGGTCCTTTGCGTGCTACTGGTGTTGTTATCCAGTTAGCTAATAGGAGTAATGCTCACCCTGCTGGTCTGATTGAGGATGTTTTAGTTAGAGTAAATGAATTAATATTCCCTGCTGATTTTTACATTTTAGAGATGGAGGGTGAGTCTCCTAGCAGTGGACCCCCGATTATTCTCGGGAGGCCTTTCTTGAAAACAGCTAGGACTAAGATAGATGTGCATTCTGGTACTCTTTCCATGGAATTTGGTGATAGTATTGTACATTTTAATATCTTTGATGCCATGAAACATCCTAGGGAAGAGCATTCAGTTTTTGTGTATTGATGTGATTGATGATGTGGTTGATGATGTTTATGCTGAATTGTGTGTTGATTATCCAGATTTTGTATCTGTTAATGATGCTGTTGTTTTGTGGTTGTACTGATAATGAATGGTGCCCTGTTTGCACTGAATTTTCATGCTTTTCTAGTTTTTGCGATGCACTAGATAGTGATGGTGATTCTGATTTAAATTGGTGATTCTGACTTGCTTGGGGATGTTAATTCTGATGTGAACATTGTGCAGTCCGGGCAAAGTTCTTGCTTCCTTAAATTTATTTTCAGGCACTACAGGTTCAACTGATGTACATGCTGCAGAATTGGTGCAACCCACCAAGCTTCTTCCCTCTACTGAGCAGCCGCCTAAGTTGGAGCTGAAATCTCTACCTGATCACTTAAAATATGCCTTTCCTGGAGGAGAATGAGCAGCTGCCAGTCATTGTGGCAAGAAACCTTCTACCTGATCAAGAGGAGCAGCTGATGAGATTATTGAAGGAAAATAAGAAGGCGATTGGGTGGACTTTAGCTGATATTGTTGGCATTAGCCCTTCCATGTGCATGCATCGAATTTCATTGGAAGAGGGTGCTAAGCCAGTGAGGCAACCTCAAAGGCGCCTGAATCCCCTTATTCTGGATGTGGTGAAGAAGGAAGTGACTAAGCTCCTGCAAGCTGGCATTATCTACCCCATCTCTAACAGCCAGTGGGTCAGCCCAGTTCAGGTAGTCCCAAAAAGGTCTGGAGTGACTGTAGTGGCCAACCAGAAAAATGAGCTAATTCCCACAAGAGCTCAGAACAGCTGGAGAGTCTGCATAGACTACCAAAAGCTCAACCAGGCCACCCGCAAGGATCACTATCCTTTACCCTTTATTGATCAGATGTTGGAGCGGTTGGCTGGCAAGTCTCACTATTGTTTCTTGGATGGCTACTCAGGCTACTTCCAAATCCATATTGCACCAGAAGATCAAGAGAAGACTACCTTCACATGCCCCTTTGGAACATTTGCTTACAGAAGGATGCCCTTTGGACTCTGCAATGCGCCTGGAACCTTTCAGCGGTGCATGGTAAGCATCTTTTCTGAATTTTTAGAGGATTGCATGGAAGTATTTATGGATGATTTTTACTGTGTATGGGTCTTCTTTTGATGCATGCTTGGGTAGTTTGGCTAGAGTCTTGAATAAATGCATTGAGACCAATCTTGTGTTGAACTTTGAGAAATGTCATTTCATGGTTGAGTCAGGGATAGTTTTTAGGACACGTAGTGTCTAGAAAGGGTATTGAGGTAGATCCTGCTAAGATAGATGTTATTTCTGCTTTACCTTACCCCGCGTCTGTGCGGGAAGTACGTTCTTTTCTTGGTCATGCAGGATTCTACCGGCGCTTCATCCAGAACTTTAGCAAGATTGCCCGGCCCCTGTCCAACCTTCTGCAGCACGACATAGATTTTGTGTTTGATGATGAGTGTAAGTCGGCCTTTAATCATTTGAAGCGCTGCTTGACCACAACTCCGGTGATCCAGCCACCAGATTGGTCTCTTCCATTTGAGCTGATGTGCGATGCCTCCTAACTATGCTGTTGGTGCAGTTCTTGCTCAGCGGGTCAATAAGGCTCCTCATGTCATTGCCTATGCCTCCAAGACTTTGGATTCTGCCCAGTCTAATTACACAACCACTGAGAAAGAACTTTTGGCTGTAGTTTTTGCACTTGATAAGTTTAGGTCATATCTGCTAGATACTAGGGTGATTGTCTTTTCTGACCATGCAGCCTTGAAGTTTCTTTTGAAAAAGGCAGATGCTAAGCCTCGACTTATTCGGTGGATGTTGTTGCTCCAAGAATTCGACATTGAGATTAAGGATAGAAGTGGAGCAGAGAACTGGGTAGCTGATCACTTGAGTCGGATCACTCACCATCCTTCTGACCTTTCTCCCATTCGGGATGATTTTCCTGATGAGCAGCTTTTACAGCTGCAAGGTAAGCTTCCATGGTATGCTGACTTGGTAAATTATTTGGTTGCTGGTGTTTTACCTGCTGATTCCACTAGGGTCCAGACTCTGAAATTGAAAAGTGAATCTAAATACTATGTTTGGGATGACCCTTATTTGTGGAGATTCTGTAATGACCAAGTAATTAGGAGATGTGTGCCTGATAATGAGTTTCATTCCATTTTACATTTTTTTCCATGCTTCTGCCTGTGGTGGTCACTTTGGACCCCAAAGAACTGCTAGGAAAGTGTTAGATTCTGGTTTATTTTGGCCTTCCTTGTTTCATGATTCATATCTGTTTTGCAAGTCATGTGAGAACTGTCAGAGGGCAGGGAGTATTTCCCGTAGGCATGAGATGCCCCAGCAACCTATACTGTTTTGTGAAGTTTTTGATGTTTGGGTATTGATTTTATGGGTCCATTTCCTGTTTCCCATGGTTTTACTTACATATTGCTGGCTGTTGATTATGTCTCAAAATGGGTTGAGGCGAAAGCCACCCGGACTGATGATTCTGTTGTGGTTGTAGATTTTGTCAGGTCTGACATTTTTTGCAGGTTTGGTGTTCCTAGAGCTATTATCAGTGACCAGGGCTCTCATTTTTGTAACCGAAGCATGGATGCTTTATTACGGAAGTATGGAGTGATTCACAAGGTTGCCACAGCATACCACCCACAGACCAATGGCCAAGCTGAAATCTCGAACAGAGAGATTAAGCAAATCCTTCAAAAGACTGTTAACTCTAACCGGAAAGATTGGAGCAAGAGGCTAGATGACGCTTTGTGGGCATATCGGACTGCCTACAAGACTCCGATTGGGATGTCTCCCTATCGGCTTGTCTTTGGTAAGGCATGTCATCTTCCGGTAGAGTTGGAGCATCAGGCATATTGGGCCATTAAGCAGTGCAACATGGATTTGGCCCAGTCGGGGGTGGAGAGGAAGCTGCAATTGCAAGAATTGGAAGAGCTTAGATTGGATGCCTATGAGAGTTCGCGTTTATACAAGGAAAAGACAAAGGCATTCCATGATAAGCAAATCTTAAGAAAAGAGTTTGTTGTGGGCCAGAAAGTCCTCTTATTTAACTCCCGTCTTAAATTTATGCCTGGTAAACTTAGATCTAGATGGGATGGTCCTTTTGTGATTACTAATGTTTTTCCTTTTGGTGCAGTAGAACTGTGTTATGAGCGGACCAGGAGTACTTTTATAGTGAATGGACATCGCCTTAAGCATTTTTATGAGGGACCCCAGCAGCAGCCAATGGAGGCAGAGATTAGGCTCACTGATGCCACGTATCCTCCCTCAGGAGGATAGGGAGTCTTCTTCCTCTTTTCTCTATTTTTTTTTCTTTTCTTTGCATTTTTAATTTCAACTTTGATTGTTAATAACAGGATTTTGCGAATAATACAGTCTGAACCCTCCTTGTGATAATTGTTGAGATGTACATAGTTTTCAACTTGGATATTTTGTTTTTGATGGATCATTCTGGTTGGACTGAATTTCTCAACTCTTAGATTATCTGACTTGGTAGTTGATTTTGTGATGTTGATTGCGTGCTGGTATTGACCCTTGTCAGATTTTGGGCCTGTGTGAATGGAATTTATTTTCTGCCATTCTTTCTTTCTTGTGTGCTTCTGCTCATGATTTTGTTCTCTAGAACTTGCCCTTTTTCTTTTTGAAACTGCATTTTTCACTGGCATGCATAAATATGATAGAGGCCTTCTTTCTTTTTATTCACCACTTTGGCCAGATAGCCATCCCTTGCATTATATTCCCGTTGGTTAGCCCCTTCGTGCCTTTTTGTATCATCCTTGTCTTAGCCACATTACAAGCCTAAGCGTAAAACCATTTTATTCCGCACCTTGGAAATTTATTAAGCATTGGTTTCACCTTAGTGTTGTGTTTAAGTGTGGGGGTTGCCCAGGGTGTGCAACATTTTAAGTGTGGGGGGAGGTATCCGATGCTAATTGTTATTTGGCATTAGTTTGGTCATTGTGCTTGTGTAAATAATTGTGAAATTTTTCTCAAAAAAAAAAAAAGAGAGATAAAAAAAAAGAAAAAAAAAAATCTGAAAAAAATGTATATATATGAAAAAAGAAAAGTCAATTTGAGAAAAATTTGGTGTAATAATGAGTTTTGGGGAAGGAAAAGAGTTTTGTTGAAAAAGGTGACTTGTTTGTAAAAGTGCATTTCATTTAGTTGGTTTTGAGCAAACCTTTGTGTTTTCTTGACTAATGCTCTTTTAAATTTCTTGGGTGCTTAGCCTTTCATTTCTAAACTTGTCCATGCCTTCACCATAGCCCCATTACAACCATGAATAATAAGTCCTCTTGATTTGTGCATGCATGTGTTTTGAATAGTGGAGAAGTAGAATTTGAGCAAGATTATGGTAGGGCAATTTTCATGAGTGGAATTTGAGTGATACACTTGCTACCCTATACACTTGAGAGATTGATTGAGAGCATACCTTGAGAGACCATTTTGCGTGATTAGCATCATCAATTGAGATTGCCATGTTTTATAATTTGAGACGAAGAAATTTCTGTCATGATTGGTTGATCTTTTGAAATTTTGTGTTCCTTATTCAAGTTTTGCATTCTTGACAATTGTTAGAAAGGAGAGGTTTATCTTTTAGTCTTTTATTTTTGTTTTATCATTTCTTTAGTTTTGTTTTGAGTTTTTAATTTTGCCTAGGAGTGCAAAAGGATAAGTGTGGGGGCATTTGATAATTGAATTTTATCACACTTAATTGTTGCATTTGATTAATGATTTTAGGGCTGTTTAGTGTGTAATTAATGATTTTTGGTCTAAATTGGGCTTTGGGCTTTTAATTGGATTTAATTCATTTTCGTGCTATTTTTCCAAATTTACACTGTTCCAGTATTTTGATCATAACTTTTGTTATAGGTATCCGATTAACCTCATTCTTGTTTCGTTTTGCAGATAACTCAAAGAGCTACAAATGGTATTAGAGGCTTGAAGGCCAAATTAGAACAAGAAGGCAGTCAAAATTGGAGCCAAAGTCAGTCACGAAATTCTGGAGCTATGTTTAGTTAATTGGGCTTAACTTTGTAATTAGGAGTCCAAATTACATGGGACCAAAGCCATTAGTTATATTTTTAATTGGGCCAGTTTTGGAGCCCTAACCCTGTTTAGTTTTAGGTTTAAATAGCATATTAGGGTAACATGAACAGCAGCTTTTACATTTTGTGAAATTTCAGATCTAACGCCTCTCTTCTCTTCTTTCTTCTGTTCATCTTGTTCTTCTTTTTCTTTCTTTTTCGTTTTCTGTTTGTGCACAGCCATGGTAGGCTAACTTTCCATTCAATCAACCCATGAGTTGAGGTTTCTGTTGTTGAATCCGGAGGACTCGTGCTCTCCATGAACTGAATCCGTTTTTCTTCTCCTTTTACTCGAATTGAGCAACACGATTGTGTACGTTGAATCTGAGTGGATGAGGTTTGTCTATGATTTCTGTATTTTGATCATCCAGGGGAAGGGATTAAATGTTAGATTTAATATTTAGGTTGATTAACCCAAGGGACTTAAAATCAAAACAGGTTGAAGTGAACACTGTGCGATGGCATGGGTGAACACGCCAAGAGTTTGATTAAATGCTAGGTGATTGTCTAGTAGAGAGGGTTCCTATATGAATGCAGGGATTCCGATTTGTTTAGGGTCAACCACGAGATTCAGTAATTCTTTGTCCAGTGACGGATGTCCTTGAAACCTCAATTCTGGGTTGGTTGATTGCTTTTAAATTATTAATTTCGTTTTATCTCTTGCATTAATTTTCTCTTGCTTTAATTTTAATCGAATTAAAACCCCCCCTATTTATTGTTTTGTTTTTAATTGAGAGTAATTTAGTTCTATGCAAAAATCCTTGGGAGACGATCCAGGTTGTCCTATATTACAAATTTGTTTATAAGCCTGGTTAATTTGAGTGAGTTCGACAGTTCACGTCATCTATCTTTGAGTTTATGGTCATATGGTCAAGCTTAACAAAGTTTTTGTGATCTGAAAGGCTTAGGAAATGTTTGAGTGACCCCAATTAGTCTTTAAAGCTTTATGATCAAAAGAAATCTCTACCTTCCTCGTTCTCGTATTACTCAGTGGTAAAGTTTGCTTTTTCTTGATCTATCTTTGATTTTAAGGTCAAATGGACAAATGTAGCATGCTTTTTGTCATCTGAACGGTCTAGGCAATGTTTGAGTGGCCACAAACTCACTTTAAAGCTACATGGTTTCAAATTATCTCTTGTTTCTTCGTTCTCGTCTATTTAAGACGTTAAGTTAGCTTCATTTTGATTTGTCCTTGACTTTAAGGTCAAATGATCAAACTCAACAAAGTTTTTGTGATCTGAAAGGCCTAGGCAATGTTTCACTAATTGTAAACACTCATTAAAGCTTTTAGGTTTGAAAATATCTTTAACTTTTCTACTCTTGTCTAACATAAATGCTAAGTTTGCTTCCTTTTGTCATCCAAACGACCTAGGTAATGTTTGAGTGACCCCAATTACTCCTTAAGGCTTCGTTGTTTGAAGATATCTCTAGTTTCTTAGTTCTCATCCTACTTAGTAGTTAACTTTGATCTATCTTTGACTTTACAATCAAATGGTCAAACATAGAAAAGTTTTTGAGCTTTGAATGCCCTAGGCAATGAATGAGTGACACCAATCACCGCTTATAGCTTCAAGGTTTGAAAATATCTCTAGCTTCTTCATTCTCATCAAAGTTAGCAAAGTTTTTGTGATCAGAATAGCCTAGGCAAAGTTGGAGTGACCCCAAACACATCTTAAAATTTTAAGGTTTGAAAATGTCTCTAACCTCTTCGATCTCATCTAACTTAGATGTTACATTAGCTTCCTTTTGACTTATCTTTGACTTTATGGTCAAATGATCAAACATAACAAACATTTTGTGATTTAAAGGGCTAGGCAATGTTTGCGTGACCCCAAACACTTCTTAAAGCTTCATGGTTTGAAAATATCTCTAGTTTCTTTGTCCTAGTCTAATAGAGACTTTGCTTCCTCCTGATCTGCCTTTGACTTTATGGTCAAATGGTCAAAATTAGCAAAACTTTTGTGATTCAAATGGCCTAAGCAATGTTTAAGTGATGCTAATCACTCGTTAAAGTTTCATCGTTTGAAAATATCTCTAGCTTCTTTGTACTTGTCTTACTTAGTGGTTAAGTTTGCTTCCTTTTAATCTATGATTGACTATATCGTCAAATGGTCAAACTTAGAAAAGTTTTTGTGATTAGAATGACTTAGGTAATGTTTGAGTGAGCCCAATCAGTCCTTAAAGCTTTATGATTAGAAAATATCTCTACCTTATTCTGTCTCGTCTTAATCTATCTTTGACTTTTTACTCAAATGATCGAACATAGCGAACGTTTTGTGATCAAAACAACCTAAACAATGTTTGAGTGACCCCAAATACTCGTTGAAGCTTCAAGGTTTGAAAATATCTCTAGCTTCTTCGTTCTCATCTAATTAAGACATTAAGTTTGCTTTATTTTGATCTATTTTTGACTTTACAGTCAAATGGTCAAAGTTAACAAAGTTTTTACAATATGAAAGGCGTAGGCAACGTTTGAGTAACCCTAGACACTCCTTAAAGCTTCAAGGTTTGAAAATATCTCTAGCTTCTATGTTCTCTGTTAAGTTAGCTTTCTTTTAATCTATCTTTGATTTTATGACCAAATAGTCAGCATTAGCAAAATTTTTATCATCTAATGCCCTAGGCAATGCTTGAGTGATACCAATCACTCCTTAAAGCTTCACAGTTTGAAATTTCTCCAGCTTCTTCGTTCTCTTCTAACTTAGACGTTAAGTTTGCTTCCTTTGGATTTATCTTTGACTTTATGGTCAAATGGTCAAACTTACTAAAGTTTTCGTGATTTGAATGGCCTAGGCAATGTTTGAGTGACCGCAATCACTCCTTAAAGCTTTAAGGTTTGAAAAAATTTCCAGCTTATTCATTCTCATCTAACTTAGACATTAAGTTTACTTTCATTTGATCTATCTTTTACTTTTTAGTAAAATAGTCAAACTTATGATAGTTTTTGTGATCCGAACAGCTTAGGTAATGTTTGAGAGACCCCAAAAACACCTTAAATTTCAACGTTTCAAAATATCCCAAGCCTCTTCATTCTATCTAACTTAAACTTTAAGTTTGCTCCTTTTGATATATTTTTGACATTTTGGCGAAATGATCAAACTTAGCAAAGTTTTTGTGATTCGAACAGCTTAGGCAATGTTTGAGTGGTGCCAAACACTCCTTAAAGATTCATGGTTTGAAAATATCTCAAGCTTCTTCATTCTCGTCTTACTTAGTGGTTAAGTTTGCTTCCTTTTAATCCGTCTTGTACTTTATGGTCAAGGATTGAAACTTAGCAAAGTTTTCGTGATCCAAACGGCTTAGGCAATGTCTGAGTGAGCCCAAACACTCCTTAAAGCTGCAAGGTTTGAGAAAATCTCTAGCTTCTTTGTTCTCATCCAAGTTAGACGTTAAGTTTGCTTCCTTTTAATTACTCTTTAACTTTATGGTCAAGTGGTCATACTTAGTAAAGTTTTTGTAATCCAAATGTCCTAGAAAATGTTTGAGTGACCCTAATTAGGCCTTAAAGCTTTATGATTAAAAAATACTTCTACTTTCTTCTTTCTCGTATTATTTAGTGGTTAAATTTGCTTTCTCTTAATCTATCTTTGACTTTACAGTCAGATGGTCCTACTTAGCAAACGTTTTATCATTAGAATAGCCTAGGCAATATTTGAGTGACCACAAACACTCTTTAAAGCTTCATCATTTGAAATTATCTCTAACTTCTTCATTCTCATCTAACTAATATATTACGTTTATTTCATCTTGATCTATCTTTGACTTTTATGGTCAAATGGTTAGACTTAGTAAGGTTTCTTTGATCTGAAAGGCCTAGGCATTCTTTGAGTGACTCAAAACACTCCCTAAAGCTTTAAGGTTTACTAATATCTCTAGCTTCTTTGGTCTCGTTTGACATAGATATTAAGTTTAATTCCTTTTGACGTATCATTGACTTTATGCTCAAATGGTCAAAAATTGCAAAACTTTTGTCATTTGAATGGCCTAGGCAATGTTTGAATAACCTAATCACTTATTGAAGCTTCATGGTTTGAAAATATCTCTAGTCTCTTCGTTCTCATCTTACTTAGTGGTTAACTTTGCTTCCTTTGATTTATCTTTGACTTTATGATCGAATGGTCAAACTTAACAAAGGTTTTGGGTTTTGAATGGACTAGGCAATGAATTGAGTGACCCTAATCACACCTTAAATCTTCAATGTTTGAAAATATCTTCAGCTTCTTTGTTCTCGTCTAATTTAGACATTAAATTTGCTCCTCTTTGATCTATCTTTGACATTATGGCCAAAAGGTCAAACTTAGCAAAGTTTTTATTATCAAAACAGTCTAGGCAATGTTTGAGTGACCCCAAACACACCTTGAAGTTTCATGATTTGAAAATATCTCTAGCTTCTTCGTTCGCGTCTTACTTTAACTTTACGTTTACTTGTTTTTGATCTATCTTTGACTTTACGATCAAATAGTCAAACTTAGCAAACTTTTTGTCATCTAAAAGGGTCAGGCATTGTTTGAGTGACCCCGAACAGTCCTTCAAGCTTCTTGGTTTGAAAATATCTCTTGTTTTACTCTTGTCTTACTTATGTAAGGGAGTATGAATGCACCAAAGCCCTCTTAAATTAATTCTTTTAATTGTTTTGTTGATTAACAAACTATATTGAACCGTTGATTCATTGCTCTAACATTCCTAAGTGGATTAATGTGTTCTTGTGAGATTTTCTTTAAAGCTTTATTGTTCAGACCTCAAGATTGTTGATGAGAAAGGTCATTGGATGGTTGGAGAATAACCAAGAATTAATGAGAAGATTCAAGAAGGACTTGAGAAAGTTGATCTCAGAGGCCACTATCTAGAACTTGTGAAAGGTCAAAGATGAACATGATAAAGCTTGAAGCTCTCATGAAGACAAGATTAGAAATCTGAAAAACATTCAAAGAGTAAGATTTCTCTACATATTGTGGCAAGACAACAATAAACAAGCCAAGAGAAATCAGTCTAAGAAGAGTCAAGACTTGAGAAAGTTAGTTGAGAAAGTTAGAATTGAGAAGAGTCGCGTTGAACCTTGTCAAGTTACCAATGGAAAAAGTGTACTAGACTATTGAGTCATCCAAAAGTAGCTGTTATAATAACTAGTACTTGTCCAAAGGATAACAGACTCCTCCAAAGCTCCAACAGCTAGTTTTTGAAGACTATATAAAGCTCCAAACTTAATCTTTCAGAGGTTAGAAGATTTTAAAAGGCTTAAAGTGAAAAGTTTCTTAGTAAACCTTGGAGACCACTCTTCTCATCTATCCTGAACCTAACTTAGAGAGCTTAGGTTAGCTAAAATTATTGTGTAGGTCAATATGTTGCTCTGTAACTTGTGTAAATCCACTCTGTGATTGCTTTTGAGATGAACCCATTACAAAACACTTCTTGTAACACTTGATCTAGTGAGATCTAAAGTGAGCTAGCGGGTTATGCTAGTCACTGCACTAATTTCTTAGCTTGGAGAGGCTATGACTCAAAGACTAGTTAGATTTCAGCCTGGAGAGGCTATAGTTCAAAGAATACTCGCTTCGTTTTAGATTGGAGAGGCTGTGGTTGTATTATCCTAGAGATGCTGTGGATCAAAGAATACTCTGTTTTATAGTAGAAAATCCAAGCGAGGAGCTGGAGACTGGGCGTAGCCCATGTGGTTTAGGATGAACCAGTATAAAACCTGCTGTTAAGATTTTCTCCTCCCTATCTCTTACTTTAGTTTTAGTTTTGAGCTTATTTCATGTTCATTGAGTGATTTTGTTTTGACCAAAGCTTATATATTTCTTTGAAATCAACTCAACCAACTCAAAGTATTTGAAACTTAAGCTTCTGCAAGTTTAAATTTGATATAAATCATTTTTAAAGTGTTAAAATTGATTTATAAGTTTCAATACATATTTTGAATGTTATCTGGAATTGTTTAGCATAAATACTGCACATTTGGGATAACTTGAGAAAGTTGAACCTTCTCAACTCTAATCTATACTATATTTGAACTTTCTCAACTCCAAGTTTTCAAACTTGAGAAAGCTTTGAGAAAGGCAATTCTGTTTGCAAAGAATTTGAAAATCCAAAGGAGCACAATTCAACCCCCCTTCTTATGCTAGTGCCAACTTCAACTTAGTGCCTAAGTTTACTTTCTTTTGATCTATCTTTGACTTTAATAGTCAAACTTAGCAAAGTTTTCATGATCTGAATGGCTTAGGCAATGTTTGAGTGATCCCAAACACTCCTTAAAGCTTCAAGGTCTAAAAATATCTCTAGCTTTTTTGTTCTCGTCAAAATTATACATTAAGTTTGCTTCCATTTGATTTATTTTTGACTTTATTGTCAAATGATCAAAGTTAGTAAACTTTTTGTGATCCAAATGGTTTAGCCAATGTTTGAGTGACCCAAAACAGAACTTAAAGATTTATGATTAGAAGATTTCTCTAGCTTATTCATTTTCATCTTACTAAGTAGTTAATTTGCTTCCTCTTGATCTATCTTTGACTTTATAGTCAAATGGTCAACCTTAGCAAATGTTTTGTGATCTAAATGACCTCAAAAATGTTTGAGCAAACCCAAACACTCCTAAAGGCTTCAAGGTTAGAAAATATCTCTAGTTTCTTCGTTCTCACTTGACTAAGAAGTTAAGTTTGCTTCATTTTTATCTATCTTTAACTTTACGGTCAAATGGTCAAACTTAGTAAAGTTTTTGTAATCTCAAAGGCCTTGGCAATGTTTAAGTGGCCCCAAACACTCCTTAAAGCTTCAAGGCTTGAAAATATCTTTAGCTTCTTTGTTCTGGTCTAACGTAGATGTTAAGTTTGCTTTCTTTTGATTTATCTTTGACTTTATGATCAAATGGTCAAAATTAGGAAAAATTTGTCATCTAAATGGCCTAGGCAATGCTTGAGTGACACCAATCACTCGCTAAAGCTTTATGGTTTGAAAATTTCTCCATCTTCTCTATTCTTGTCTGACTTAGTGGTTATGTTTGCTTCCTACTGATCAATCCTTGACTTTATGGTTAACTAGTCAAACTTAGCAAAGTTTTCGTGATTTGAATAGCTTAGGCAATGTTTCAGTGACCTCAATCATTCCTTAAAGCTTTAAGGTTTGAAAATATCCCTAGCTTCTTCTTTCTCGTCTAACTTAGATGTTAAGTTTATTTCCTTTTGATCTATCTTTGACTTTATTATCAAATGGTCAAACTTAGCAAAGTTTTTGTGATCCAAATGTCCTAGGCAATGTTTGAGTGACCCCAAACGCATGTTAAAGTTTCAATGAGTGAAAATATCTCTAGCTTCTTCATTCTCATCTAACTTAGTGTTTAAGTTTGCTACCTTTTGATCTATTTTTACTTTATGGTCAAATGGTCAAACTGAGCAAAGTTTTTGTGATCAAAATGGCCTAGGCAATGTTTGTGTCATGTCAATCACTTCTTAAAGCTTCATGGTTTAAATATATCTTTAGCTTTCTCGTTCTCATCCTACTTAGCAATTAAGTTTGCTTTTTTTTTTTATTAGTCAATGATTTTATGGGCAAATGGACAAACTTACAAAAGTTTTTTTGATTCAAATGCCTTAGGCAATGTTTGAGTGACCCCAATCAGTCCTTAAAGCTTTATCATTAGGAAATGTGTCTAACTTCTTTATTCTCGTCTTACTTAGTGGGTAAGTTTGCTTACTTTCGATTTACTTTGACTTTGCAGCCAAATGGTCAATCTTAGAGAAGTTTTTGTGATCCAAATAGCCAAGGCAATGTTTTAGGGACCCCAAAAGCACTTTAAAGTTTCAAAGTTTGAAAATATCTCTAGCCTCTTCATTCTCATCTAACATAGACATTAAGTTTCCTTCCTTTTAATCTGTCTTTGACTTTATCTTCAAATGGTCTAACTTAGCAAACTTTTTGTGATTTGAAAGGGCTAGGCAATGTTTTGATTGACCCCAAACACTCCTTAAAGTTTCATGATTCGAAAATATCTCTAACTTCTTTGTTTTCATCTAACAGAGACTATATGTTTGCTTCCATTTAATCTGTCTTTTACTTTATAGTCAAATGGTTAAAATTAGCAAAACTTTTGGGATCCAATTGGCCTAGGCAATGTTTGAGTGTTACCAATCACTCCTTAAAGCTTCATGGTTGAAAAATATCTCTAACTTCTTTGTTCTCATCTTACTTAGTTATTAAGTTTGCTTTCTTTTGATCTATCTTTTACTTTATTGTCAAATGGTCAAACTTAACTAAGTTTTAAAGATCCGAATGGCCTAGGCAATGTCTAAGTGACTCCAAACACTCCTTAAAGCTTTATGGTTTTAAAATATCTCTAGCTTACTCGTTTTCATCTGACATAGACGTTAAGTTTGCTTCCTTTTGATCTATCTTTTACTTTTTGGTGAAGTGCCCAAATTTAACAAAGTTTTTGAAATCTGAATGGCCTAGGCAGTTTTTGAATGACCCAAGATGCATGTTAAAGTTTCAACGTTTGAAAATATGTCTAGCCTCTTCGTTTTCATCTTAGACTTTATGTTTACTTCCTTTCGATTTATTTTTGATTTTGTCATCAAATGGTCAAACTTAGCAAAGTTTTTGTGATCTAAATAGCCTAGGCAATGTTTGAGCTTTGTTAGTCACTCCTTAAAGCATCATGGCTTGAATATATCTCTAGCTTCTTTGTTCTCATCTTACTTAGTGGTTAAGTTTGTTTTCTTCTAATCTATCTTTGACTTTAAGGACAAATGGCACATCTTTGCAAAGTTTTTGTGATCCAAATAGCCTAGGCAATGTTTAAGGGACCCCAAACATAGTTTAAAGTTTCAAGGTTTGAAAATATCACTAGCCTTTTCGTTCTTGTCTAAGATAGACATTAAGTTTCTTTCTTTTTCATCTATCTTTGACTTTATGGTCAAGTGGTCAAACTTAGCTTAGTTTTGAAGATCCAAATGGCCTAGGCAATGTTTGAGCGACACTAAACACTCCTTAAGCTTCATGGTTTGAAAATATCTTTAACTTATTCGTTGTCGTCTGGTATAGATGTTAAGTTTGCATCTTTTTTATTTATCTTTAACTTTATGGTCAAATGTGAAAGTTAGCAAAACTTTTGTCCTCTGAATGGCAAAGGCAATGTTTGAGTGACCCCAAACACTCCTTAAAGCTTCATGATTTGAGAATATCTCTAGCTTCTTCATTCTCATCTTACTTAGTGGTTAAGTTTGCTTCCTTTTGAGCTATCTTTAACTTTATGGTCAAACGGTCAAATATAGCAAAGTTTTCATTATTCGAATGGCCTAGGAAATGATTGAGTGACCGAAAGGACACCATAAACTTTCAAGGTTTGAAAATATCTCAAACCTCTTAGTTCTCGTCCAACTTAGATGTTACGATTGCTTCTTTTAATCTATCTTTGGCTTTATGGTTAAATGGTCATCCATAGTAAACTTTTTATGATCTGAAAGGGCTAGCCATTGTTTGAGTAACCCAAAACACCCCTTAAAGCTTCATGGTTTGAAAATATCTCTAACTTCTTCGTTCTTATTTGAAAGAGACTTTATGTTTGCTTCGTTTTAATCTATCTTTTACTTTATGGTCAAATGGTCAAAATTAACAAAACTTTTGTGATCCGAATGGCTTAGGCAATGTTTGAGTGACGCCAATCACACTGTAAAGCTTCATGGTTTAAAAATATCTCTAACTTTTTTATTCTTATCTTACTTTGTGATCAAGTTTGCTTCCTTTTGATATATCTTTGACTTTATGGTCACTTGGTAAAACGTAGCTAAGTTTTCAAGATTTGAACAGTCTAGGCAATCTCTGAGTCACACTAAGCACTCCTTAAAGCATTAAGTTTGCTTCCTTTTGATATATATCTTACTTAGTGGGTAAATTTGACTTTATGGTCAAATGATCAAAGTTAGCAAAGCTTTTGTCATTCGAATGGCATAGGCAATGTTTGACTGACCCCAATGACTCCTTAAAGCTTCATGGTTTGGAAATATCTCTAGCATCTTCATTCCTGTCTTACTTAGTGGTTAAGTTTGCTTCCTTTTGATTTATCTTTAACTTTATGGTCAAATGGTCAAACTTTGAAAAGTTTTTCGTTATTTGAATGGCCTAGGCAATGATTGACTGACCCCAAAGACACCTTAAAGTTTCATGGTTTCAAAATATCTATAGCCTCTTTGTTCTCGTCTAACTTAGAAGTTACGTTTGCTTCCTTTTCATCTATCTTTGACTTTATAGTCAAATGGCCATGCTTAGTAAACTTTTTGTGATCTGAAAAGGCTAGGCATTTTTGAGTGACCCTAAACACTCCTTCAAGCTTCGTGATTTGAAAATATCTCTTGCTTCTTCGTTCTCGTCTAAATTAGACCTTAAGTTTGTTTTCCTTTAATCTATCTTTTACTTTATGGTGAAATGGTCAAATATAGCAAAGTTTTTGTGATCTGAATAGCCTATGTAATGTTTAAATGATCCCAAACACATGTTAAAGATTCAACGTTTCAAAATATCTCTCGCCTCTTCGTTCTCATCTAACTTAGACTTAAAGTTTGCACTCTTTTGATCTATCTTTGCTTTATCATCAAATGGTCAAATTTAACAAAGTTTTTGTGATCCAATTGGCCTAAGCAATGTTTGAGTGATGCCAATCACTCCTTAAAGCTTCATGGTTTGAATATATCTCTAGCTTCTTCGTTCTCATCTTACTTAGTGGTTAAGTTTGTTTTCTTTTGATCTATCATTGACTTTATGGTCAAATGGATAAACTTAGAAAAGTTTTTGTGATCCGAATAGCCCAGGCAAAGTTTGAGTGACCCCAATCAGTCTGTAAAGCTTTATGATTAGAAAATATCTCTAACTTCTTCCTTCTCATCTTACTTAGTGGTTAAGTTTGCTTCTTTTTAATCTATCTTTGACTTTACGGTCAAATGGTCAATCTTAGCAAAGTTTTTGTGATCCAAATAACCTAGGCAATGTTTTAGGGACCCCAAATACACTATAAAGTTTCAAAGTTCGAAACTATCTCTTTCCTCTTTGTTCTTGTCTACTGTAGACATTAAGTTTCATTCATTTTCCTTTATCTTTGACTTTATGGTCAAGTGGTCAAACTTAGCTAAGTTTTGAAGATCCGAACGGTCCAGGCAATGTTTGAGTGACACTAGACACTCCTTAAGCTTCATGGTTTGAAAATATCTCTAGCTTATTTGTTCTCGTCTGACATAGACGTTAAGTTTGCTTCCTTTTTATCTATCTTTAGCTTTATGGCCAAATGGTGAAAGTTAGCAAAACTTTTATGATCGGAATGACATAGGCAATGTTTGAGTGACCTAATCACTCCTTAAAGCTTCATGATTTGAAAATATCTCTAACTTATTCATTCTCATCTTACTTAGTGGTTAAGTTTACTTTCTTTTGATCTATTTTTAACTTTATGGTCAAATTGGTAAACTTAGCAAAGTTTTCATTATTTGAATGGCCTAGGCAATGATTGAGTGACCCCAAACACACCTTAAACTTTTAGGGCTTGAAAATATCTGTAGCCTCTTAGTTCTTGTCTAACTTAGACGTTACATTTGCTTCCTTTTGATCTATCTTTGACTTTATGGTCAAATGGTCATCCATAGTAAACCTTTTGTGAACTAAGAGGGCTAGCCATTGTTAGAGTGACCCTAAACACTCCTTAAAGCTTTATGGTTTGAAAATATCTCTAGCTTCTTCGTTCTTGTCTATTAGAGACATTAAGCTTGCTTCCTTTTGTCTTAGACTTTATGATCAAATGGTCAAAATTAGCAAAACTTTAGTGATTCAAACGGCCTAAGCAATGTCTGAGTGAAGCCAATCACTCCATACAGCTTTAAGGTTTGAAAATGTCTCTAGAATCTTCGTTCTCTTCTTACTTAGTGGTTAAGTTTGCTTTTGTTTAATCTATCTTTGACTTTATGGTTAAATGGTCAAACCTTGTAAAGTTGTTATCATTTGGATGGTCCAGGCAATGTTTGAGTAACCCCAAACACTTCTTAAAACTTCATGGTTTGAAGATATCTCTAGATTTGTCGTTCTTGTCTAATTAGACATTAAGTTTGCTTCCTTTTAATCTATCTTTGACTTTATGGTCAAATGGTCAAACTTAATAAAGTTTTTTTGATCCGATTGGCTTAGGCAATATTTGAGTCACCATAATCAGTCCTGAAAGCTTTATGATTAGAAAATATCTCTGGCTTCTTCATTCTCGTCTTACTTAGCGGTCAAGTTTGCATCTTCTTGATCTATCTTTGACTTTATAGTCAAATGGTCAAACTTAACAAACGATTTGTAATTTCAATGACCTAAGCAAAGTTTGAGTGACCCCAAACACTACTTAAAGTATCAAAGTTTGAAATATCTCTAGCTTCTTTCTTCTCGTCTAACTAAGACGTTAAGTTTGTTTCATTTTGATCTATCTTTGACGTTATGGCTAAATGCTCAAACTTAGCAAAGTTTTTGTAATCTGAAATGCCTAGGAAATATTTGAGTCAACCCAAACACTTCTTAAAGCTTCAAGGTTTGAAAATATCTTTAGCTTCTTTGTTCTCATCTAACATAGATGTTAAGCTTGCTTCCTTTTGATCTATCTTAGACTCGATGGTCAAATGGTCAAAACTAGCAAAACTTTTGTCATCGGAATGGCATAGGCAATGCTTGAGTGACACCAATCACTCCTTAAAGATTCACGGTTCAAAAATATCTCCAGCTTCTTCTTTGTTCTCATCTTACTTAGTGGTTTTATTTGCTTTCTTTTGATCTATCTTTGACTTTGTGGCCAAATGGTCAAACTTAGTAAAGTTTTATGATCTAAATGGCTTAGGCAATGTTTAAGTGATCTTAATCAGTCTTTAAAGCTTTATGATTAGAAAATATCTCTAGCTTCTTCGTTCTTGCCTTACTTAATGGTTAAATTTGCATCTTCTTGATCTATCTCTGACTTTATGATCAAGTGGTCAGTCTTAGCGAACAATTTGTGATCTGAATCACCTAAGAAACGTTTGAATGACCCTAAACATTCCTTAAAGTATCAAGGCTTGAAGATATTTCTAACTTCTTCATTCTCGTCTAATGAAGACAGTAAGTTTGCTTCATTTTGATTTATCTTTAACTTTTAGTTAAATGGTCAAACTTAACGAAGTTTTTGTAATCTAAATGGGCTAGGCTTTGTTTGAGTGGCCCCAAACACTCCCTAATGCTTCGTGGTTTGACAATATCTTTTGCTTCTTTGTTGTCATCTAAAAGAGATGTCAAGTTTGCTTCCATTTGATCTTCCTTTGACTTTATGGTCAAATGGTGAAAATTAGCAAAACTTCTATCATGCAAAGGGCATAGGCAATGTTTGAGTGATGCTAACCACTCTTTAAAGCTTCATGGTTTGAATATATCTCTAACTTCTCGTCTTACTGTGTGGTAAAGTTTGTTTCCTTTTGATCTTGGACTTTATTGTCAAATGGTCAAATATAGAAATGTTTTTGTGATCCAAATGACCTAGGCAATGTTTAGTGACCCCTAACACTCTTAAAGCTTCATGGTTTGAAAATATCCCTAGCTTTTTCGTTCTCATCTAACTTAGCTGTTAAGTTTGCTTCCTTTTTTACTTATCTTTGACTTTATGGTCAAATAGTCAAACTTAGCAATGTTTTTCTAACATGAATAACTAGGGCAATGTTTTTGTGGCCCCACTCAGTCTTTAACACTTTATGATTAGAAACTATATCTTACTTCTTCGTTCTCGTCTTACTTAGTGGTTAGGTTCGCTTCTTCTTGAACTATCGTTGGCTTTATGGTTAAATGGTCAAACTCAGCAAACTTTTAGTGATTTGAATGATTTGGGCAATGTTTGAGTAACCTCAAATACTCCTTAAAGCTTCAAAAGTTTGAAAATATCTCTAGCTTTTTCGTTCTCGTCTAACTTAGCTGTTAAGTTTGCTTCCATTTCATCTTTCTTTGACTTTATCATCAAATAATCAAACTTAGCAATGTTTTTTTGACCTAAATGGTCTAGGCAATGTTTGAATGACCCCAATCAGTCCTTAACACTTTATGATTAGAAACTATCCCTAACTTCTTCGTTCTCGTCTTACTTAGTGGTCAAGCGTGCTTCTTCTTGATCTATCTTTGACTTTATGGTCAAATGGTCAAAGTTAGGTTTGCTTCATTTTGATCTATCTTAGATTCATTGTCAAATGGTCAAACATAATAATGTCTTCGTGATTTTAAAGGCCTAGGCAATGTTTGAGTGACCCTAAAAACTCCTTAAAGTTTTAAGTTTTGGAAATATCTCTAGGTTGTTCGTTCTCGTCTAACATAGATGTTAAGTTTGCTTCCTTTGGATCTATCTTTCACTTTATGGTCAAATAGTCAAAATTAGTAAAAATTTTGTCTTCCAACTGGCCTAGGCAATGTTTGAGTGACCCCAATCACTCCTTAAAACTTCATTTTTTTAAAATACTTTAGCATCTTCGTTCTCGTCTTACTTAGTAGCTATGTTTGTTTCCTTTTGATCTATCCTTTACTTTAAGGTCAAATGGTCAAACCAAGGAAAGTTTTCATGAATTGAATGGCCTAGGCAATGTTTGAGTGACTGTGATCACTCCTTAAAGCTTCAAGGTTTGAAAATATCTCTAACTTCTTCATTCTCATCTAACTTAAATGTTAAGTTTGCTTCCTCTTGATTTATCTTTGACTTTATGGTCAAATTGTCAAATGTAGCAAATTTTTTTGATCCGAACGGCCTAGGCAATGTTTTGTTGACCTCAAACATTCCTTAAATCTTCAAGGTCTGAAAAAATCTCTAACTTCAACATTCTTGTCTAACATAGATGTTATGTTTCCTTTTGATTTGTCTTTAATATTGAGGCTAAATGGTCAAGCTTAACAAAGTTTTTATGATCCGAATGGCCTAGTCAATGTTTCAGTGGCCCCAATCAGTTCTTAAAGCTTTATAATTAGAAAATATCTCTAGCTTCTTTGTTATGGTATTACTTAGTCATTAAGTTTGCTTCTTCTTTATCTATCGTTGACTTTATGGCCAAATAATCAAACTTAGCAAACTTTTTGCTATCTAAACGGTATAGGCAATGTTTGAGTGACCCAAACACTTCTTAAAGCTCCAAGGTTTGAAAATATCTCTAGCTTCTTCGCTCTCGTCTAAGATATTAAGTTTGCTTTATTTTGATTTATCTTTGACTTTTTGGTCAAACAGTCAAACTTAACAAAGTTTTTGTGATATGAAAGACCTAGGCAATATTTGAGTAACCCCACATACTCTGTAAAGCTTTATTGTTTTAAAATATCTCTAACTTCTTTGTTAATCCCAAAAATACAGTATTGATGTAAATCAATTCTGGAAATCTTTCAAGACAAGTTTTAAAAAACTTATAAATTGAATTTAACACCTTAAAAATGATTTTTATCATATTTGAACTCATGGAAGCTTGAGATTCAAAATCTTAAGTTAGTTGGGTTGATTTCAAAGACATATACAAAGCTTTAGTGAAACAAAATCACCCAATGAACTTGAAATAAGCTCAGAACTGAAATTAAAGTAAGAGATAAGGGAAAGAAAAGCTTAACACCAGGATTTATACTAGTTCATCCCAAACTACGTGAGCTACATCCAGTTCCCAGCTCCTCGCTGAGATTTTTCACTATAAAATTGAGTATTCTTTGAACCTCAGCCTCTCCATGATAAATCTATGAGTAGTCTTTGAGTCACAATCTCTCCAAGCTAAAAGTAATGAATGACTAGCACAACCCACTAGCTCACTTCAAATCTCACAAGATCAGATGTTATAATAAGTGTTTTGTAATGGGTTATTCTCGAAAACACTCACGGAGTGGAATAACACAACTTACAGAGTAATGTATCTACCTACACAAAGATTTTAGCTAAGCTAAGCTCTCTTAGTAGGTTTAGGATAGATGAGAAGATGGTCTTTGATGATCACCAAGAAACTTTTCACTTTGAGCTTTGTAAAATCTTCTGACCTCTGAATGTTTGAGTTTAGAGCTTTATATAGCCTCTAAAGCTAGACATTGGAGCTTTGGAGTAGTCTGTTAACCTTTGGACAAAATACTAGCCGTTAAAGGAACTTTATTCTTGGTGACTCAGCATTCTGGTGTATTTTATCCACAAAGACTTGAGAAGGTTCAAAGTGGCCTTTCTCAACTTCAACTTTCTTAGCTTTCTCAAGTCTTAACTCTTCTCAATTTGATTTCTCTTGGCTTGTATATTGTTGTCTTGTCACAATATATAGAGAAATCTTGCTCTTTGAATGTCTTTTAGACTTCTAATCTTATTTTTGTGAGATCCTCATACTTTCTCAAGTTCAGTATTGACCTTTCTCAAGTTTTGGATGTTAGCTCCTTATATCAACTTTCTCAAGTCTTCCTTGAGTGTTCTCATTAATTTTTGGTGATCCTCTAGCCATGCAATGATCTTTCTCATCAATAATCTTGAGGTCTGCACATAAAAGCTTTAAAGAAAATCTCACAAAAACGCAATAATCCACTTAAAAATGTTAAAGCAATGAATCAATATTTCAATATAGTTTGTTAATCATCAAAACTCATAGAAAGAATTAAACCAAGAGGGCTTTGGAACTTTCAAACTCCCTTACAATCTCTCTCTTTTTGATGATGACAAACTATTTGAAAATTTAATTAAACTGTATCAGTTGAGAAAGTTTACCATTCTTGCTTTGCAGGATGAGAAGGGTCAGAGTATAACATTTGAAAGGATTCAGTGGCACCCCCTTAACTTATGACTCATTTAATATCATTAGCAAAAACAGTAATCTCAATATGCATTAAACAGCTTAGTAGATTGTATTAGAGTTAGATAATTTGAATTAGATCATTGATATATGATAGCACAAAAAGATATCAAAAAAAGAGGTACATAAATTGAGTAATAAAGATCATTAGCTTCCCCTCAGAATGATCATTCAAAATAATAATAAAAATCTACCACATCTTTAGGATACTCCCCTTTTGTCATTAGATATCAAAACAAGAGGCATATAAATTTAGTAATAAAGATCATTAGCTACCCCTCAGAATTACCATTCAAAAAAAAAAAATCTACCACATCTAAAGATACTCCTCCTTTGTCATTACACAGCTTAGAAAATTTTCAAACTATACTACTCCCTTTTTTGACCTTAATCAAACAACAACAAAAATGGGGATGAGAGGAGTATTATCCATCACAAAACAACTAAGAAGCAAGAGGTTCCTGACATGAACTGTCGAACTCAATCAAATTAACCAGGCTTATAAAGAAATTTGTAATATAGGACAACCTGGATCATCTCCCAAGGATTCTTGCACAGGGCTAAATCACTCAATTGAAAATAGAACAATAAACAAAGGGGGGGGTTTTAATTCAATTGATATTAAAGCAAGATATAAAACGAAATTAGAGCAAGAAATAAAACGAAATTAACAATTTAAAAGCAATCAACCAACCCAGAATTGAGGTTTCAAGGACATCCGTCACTGGACAATTCATGGTTGACCCAAAACAAATCGGAATCCCTGTATTCATATAGGAACCCTATCTATTAGACAATCACCTGGCATTTAATCAAACACATGGCGCGTTCACTCATGCCATCGCACAGTGTTCACTTCAACCTGTTTTGATTTTTAAATCCCTTGGGTTAATCACCCTAAATATTAAATCTAACATTTAATCCCTTCCCCTAGATGATCAAAATACAGAAATCATAGACAAACCTCATCCGCTCAGATTCAACTTACACAATCGTGTTGCTCAATTAGAGTAAAGGAGGAAGAGAAACGAATCCAGTTCATGGACAGCACGGGTCCTCTGGATTCAACAACAGAAACCTCAACTCATGGGTTGATTGAATAGAAAGTTAACCTACCATGACTGTGCAGAAATAGAAAACGAAAAAAGGTAGAAAAAAAAAAAACAAGATGAACAGAAGAGAGAAGAGAAGAGAGGCGTTAGATCTAAAATTTCCCAAATGTCAAAAGCTGCTGTTCGTGTTGCCCTAATATGCTATTTAAACCTAAAAGTAAACCAGGTCAGGGGCTCCAAAACTGGCACAAATTAAAACATAACTAATGGCTTTGGTCCCATGTAATTTGGGCTTCTAATTACAAAGTTAAGCCTAATTAACTAAACATAGTTCCAGAATTTCGTGACTGACATTGGCTCCAGTTTTGACTACCTTCTTGTCCGAATTTAGCCTTCAAGCCTCTAATACCATTTATAGCTCTATGAGTTATCTGCAAAGCGAAACAAGAATGACGTTAGTAGGATACCTAGAACAAAAGTTATGATCAAAATACTGGAACAATTTAAATATGAAAAATTAGCACGAAAATGAAATAAATCCAATTAAAACCCCAAAGTCCAATTTAGATCAAAAATCATTAATTACACACTAAACAGTCCTAAAAATCATTAATCAAATGCAACAATTAAGTGTGATAAATTTCAATTATCAAATGCCCCACGCTTATCCTTTTGCACTCCTAGATAAAATGAAAAACTCAAAACAAAACTAAAGAAATGATAAAATAAAGATAAAGATTAAAAGATAAACCACTCATTTCTAACAATTGTCAATAATGTAAAACTTCAAAAGATCAACCAATCATGACAGAAATTTCCTCATCTCAAATTATAAAACATGGCAATCTCAATTGATGATGCGAATCACGCAAAATGGCCTCCAAGGTATGCTCTCAATCAATCTCTCAAGTGTATAGGGTAGCAAGTGTATCACTCAAATTCCACTCAAGAAAATTACCCTATCATAAGCTTGCTCAAATTCTACTTCTCCACTACTCAAAACACATGCATGCACAAATCAAGAAGACTTATTATTCAAGGTTGTAATAGGGCTAGGGTAAAGGTATGGACAAGTTTGGAATTGAAGGGCTAAGCACCCAAGAAATTTAAAAGAGTATTAGTAAAGAAACATAAAGGTTTGTTCAAAACCAACTAAGTGATGAAATGCACTTTTACAAATAAATCGCCGCTTTGAACAAAACTCATTTCCTTCCCCAAAACTCAATATTATACCAAATTTTTCTCAAATTGATATTTTTTTTATCATATATGTATATATATATTTTTTTTTTTTCAAATTTTTCTTCTTCTATTTTTTTTTGCTTTTTTTTGAAGACTTCCACAATTACTTACACAAGCACAATGACCAAACTAATGTCAAATGACAATTAGCATCAAATACCTCCCCCACACACTTAACATGTTGCACGCCGTGAGCAACCTCCACACTTAAACACAATACTAAGGTGAAACCAATGCTCAACAAATTTTCAAGGTGCAGACTAAAATGGTTTTGCAATTAGGCTTGTAATATGGCTAAGACAAGGATGATACAAAAAGGCATAAAGGGGCTAACCAACGGGAATATAATGCAAGGGATGGCTATCTGGCCAAAGTGATAAATGAAAGAAAGAAGGCCTCTATCATATTTATGCATGCTAGTGAAAAATGCAGTTTCAAAAAGAAAAAAGGGCAAGTTCTAGGGAACAAAATCATGAGCAGAAGCATACAAGAAAGAAAGAATGGCAAAAAAAATAAATTCCATTCACACAGGCCCAAAATCTGACAAGGGTTAATACCAGCACGCAATCAACATCACAAAATCAACTACCAAGTCAGATAATCTAAGAGTTGAGAAATTCAGTCCAACCAGAATGATCCATCAAAAACAAAATATCCAAGTTCAACACTATGTACATCTCAACAATTATCACAAGGAGGGTTCAGACTGTATTATTCACAAAATTCTGTTATTAACAATCAAAGTTAAAATTAAAAGTGCAAAGAAAAGAAAAGAAAAATATAGAAAAGAGGAAGAAGACTCTCTATCCTCCTTAGGGAGGGTACGTGGCATCAGTGATCCTAATCTCTGCCTCCACAGGTTGCTGCTGGGGTCTCTCATAAAAATGCTTAAGGCGATGTCCATTCACTGTGAAAGTCCTTCTGGTCCGCCCATCACACAATTCCACTCCACCAAAAGGAAAAACATTAGTAATCACAAAAGGACCATCCCATCTAGATCTAAGTTTACCAGGCATAAATTTGAGACGAGAGTTAAATAAGAGGACTTTCTGGCCCACAACAAACTCTTTTCTCAGGATTTGCTTATCATGGAATGCCTTTATCTTTTCCTTGTATAAACGCGAACTCTCATAGGCATCCAATCAAAGCTCTTCCAGCTCTTGCAATTGCAGCTTCCTCTCCACCCCTGACTGGGCCAAATCCATGTTGCACTGCTTAATGGCCCAATATGCCTGATGCTCCAACTCTACCGGAAGATGACATACCTTACCAAAGACAAGCCGATAGGGAAACATCCTAATCGGAGTCTTGTAGGCAGTCCGATATGCCCACAAAGCGTCATCTAGCCTCTTGCTTCAATCTTTCCAATTAGAGTTAACAGTCTTCTAAAGGATTTGCTTAATCCCTCTGTTCGAGATTTCAGCTTGGCCATTGGTCTGTGGGTGGTATGCTGTGGCAACCTTGTGAATCACTCCATACCTCCGTAATAAAGCACCCATGCTTCGGTTACAAAAATGAGAGCCCTGGTCGCTGATAATAGCTCTAGGAATACCAAACCTACAGAAAATGTGAGATCTGACAAAAATCTACAACCACAGCAGAATCATCAGTCCAAATGGCTTTCACCTCTACCCATTTTGAGACATAATCAACAGCCAGCAATATGTAAGTAAAACCATGGGAAACAGGAAATGGACCCATAAAATCAATACCCCAAACATCAAAAACTTCACAAAATAGTATAGGTTGCTGGGGCATCTCATGCCAACAGAAAATACTCCCTACCCTCTGACAGTTCTCACATGACTTACAAAACAGATATGAATCATGAAACAAGGAAGGCCAAAATAAACCAAAATCTAACACTTTCCTAGCAGTTCTTTAGGGTCCAAAGTGACCACCACAGGCAGAAGCAGGGAAAAAAAATGTAAAATGGAATGAAACTCATTATCAGGCACACATCTCCTAATTACTTGGTCATTACAGAATCTCCACAAATAAGGGTCATCCCAAACATAGTATTTAGATTCACTTTTCAATTTCAGAGTTTGGGCCCTAGTAGAATCAGTAGGTAAAACACCAGCAACCAAATAATTTACCAAGTCAGCATACCATGGAAGCTTACCTTGCAGCTGTAATAGCTGCTCATCAGGAAAATCATCCCGAATGGAAGAGAGGTCAGAAGGATGGTGAGTGATCTGACTCAAGTGATCAGCTACCCACCACTTCTATCCTTAATCTCAATGTCGAATTCTTGAAGCAACAACATCCACCGAATGAGTCGAGGCTTAGCATCTACCTTTTTCAAAAAAAACTTCAAGGCTGCATGGTCAGAAAAGACAATCACCTTAGTATCTAGCGGATATGACCTAAACTTATCAAGTGTAAAAACTACAGCCTAAAGTTTCTTTTTCAATGGTTGTGTAATTAGACTGGGTAGAATCCAAAGTCTTGGAGGCATAGGCAATGACATGAGGGGCCTTATTAACCCGCTGAGCAAGAACTGCACCAACAACATAGTTGGAGGCATCGCACATCAACTCAAATGGAAGAGACCAATCTGGCGACTGGATCACCGGAGTTGTGGTCAGGCAACGCTTCAAATGATTAAAGGCCGACTTACACTCTTGATCAAACATAAAATCCGTGTCGTTCTGCAGAAGGTTGGACAGGGGCCGGGCAATCTTGCTGAAGTTCTAGATGAAGCACCGGTAGAATGCTGCATGACCAAGAAAAGAACGCACTTCCCGCACAGACGCAGGGTAAGGTAAAACAGTAATAACATCTATCTTAGCAGGATCTACCTCAATACCCTTTCTAGACACAATGTGTCCTTAAACTATCCTTGACTCAACCATGAAATGACATTTCTCAAAGTTCAACACAAGATTGGTCTCAATGCATTTATTCAAGACTCTAGCCAAACTACCCAAGCATGCATCAAAAGAAGACCCATACACAGTAACAACATCCATAAATACTTCTATGCAATACTCTAAAAATTCAGAAAAGATGCTTACCATGCACCGCTGAAAGGTTCCAGGCGCATTGCAGAGTCCAAAGGGCATCCTTTTGTATGCAAATGTTCCAAAGGGGCATGTGAAGGTAGTCTTTTCTTGATCTTCAGGTGCAATATGGATTTGGAAGTAGCCTGAGTAGCCATCCAAGAAACAATAGTGAGACTTGCCAGCCAACCGCTCCAACATCTGATCAATAAAGGGTAAAGGATAGTGATCCTTGCGGGTGGCCTGGTTGAGCTTTCAGTAGTCTATGCAGACTCTCCAGCTGTTCTGAGCTCTTGTGGGAATTAGCTCTTTTTTCAAGTTGGCCACTACAGTCACTCCAGACATTTTAGGAACTACCTGAACTGGGCTGACCCACTGACTGTCAGAGATGGGGTAGATAATGCCAGCTTGCAGGAGCTTAGTCACTTCCTTCTTCACCACATACAGAATAAGGGGATTCAGGCGCCTCTGAGGTTGCCTCACTGGCTTAGCACCCTCTTTTAATGAAATTCAAAGCATGCACATTGAAGGGCTAATTCCAACAATGTCAGCTAAAGTCCACCGAATCGCTTTCTTATTTTCCTTCAATAATCTCAGCAGCTGCTCCTCTTGATCAGGTAGAAGGTTTCTTGCCACAATGACTGGCAGCTGCTCATTCTCCTCTAGGAAGGCATATTTTAAGTGGTCAGTCAGACATTTCAGCTCCAACTTAGGCGGCTACTCAGTAGAGGGAAGAAGCTTGGTGGGTTGCACCAATTCTGCAGCATGTACATCAGCTGAACCTGTAGTGCCTGAAAATAAATTCAAGTAAGTAGAACTTTGCCCGAACTGCACAATGTTCACATCAGAATTAACATCACCAGGCAAGCAGAACTATCACTTAAATCAGAATCACCATCACTATCTAGTGCATCACAAAAATTCAAAGAGTATCAAAATTCAGTGCAAACAGGGCACCATTCATTATCAGTACAACCACAAACAACAACGTCATTAACAGATGCAAAAATCTGGATAATCAACACACACAATTCAACATAAACATCATCAATCACATCAATGCACAAAATTGAATGCTCTTCCCTAGGATGTTTCATAGCATCAAAGATATTAAAATGCACAATACTATCACTAAATTCCATGGAAAGAGTACCAGAATGCACATCTATCTTAGTCCTAGCTATTTTCAAGAAAGGCCTCCCAAGAATAATCGGGGGTCCACTACTAGGAGACTCACCCTGCATCTCTAAAATGTAAAAATCAGCAGGGAATATTAATTCATTTATTCTAACTAAAACATCCTCAATCAGGCCAGCAGGGTGAACATTACTCCTATTAGCTAACTGGATAACAACACCAGTAGCATGCAAAGGACCGAGACCAAGAGAATTATAAACAGACTCAGGCATGACATTTATGGAAGCACCTAAGTCTAACATGCAATGATCTAATTTACAATTTTCAATTATGTAAGGAATAGTAAACGTCCCTGGATCTTTGCACTTCTTAGGCATGGGTTGGATGAGTGTTGACACATTCTGGCTCAAGCTCACTCGCTCATTCCCCTTCAGCCGCCTCTTGTTGGTACATAACTCCTTCAGAAATTTAGCATATTTGGGAATCTGCTTGATCGCATCTAAGAGAGGGATGTTAACTTCAACTTTTCTGAATGTCTCTAGGATCTCCTTCTCTTTTGTGCTTTCTCTGCCAACTTTTTGGATTGAAGGGCTTTCTGAGGGAAAGGTAGAGGGATGGGGGTTTCAGACTCATCATTGCCTTGCATCAATGTTTCGCTTTTCTTAGCATCCGTGTTCTCCTTTTCTGGGCTTGGTTCAGCCTCAACTGCAGCTTGCTTGGGCTCTTCTAGTTGCTTGCCAGACCTTAAGGATATAGCACTGACATTCCCCTTCGGATTGGGAATTGTCTGTGAAGGAAGAGAGTTGTTAGATCCCTGGGGTTGGAGCTGGTTCAGTGATGTTACTAGTTGCTCAATTTGAGTTTGCAAATTCTGAATGGAAGATTCAGTTCTCTGCTGGAATTGCAAACTGTTCGTTGCAAGCTGCTTCACCAAATCTTCCAGTGAAGGACCACTACTAGTCTGCTGTTGTGCTAGTGGCTGCTGTTGCACTGGCTATGGAGGGGCAGACTGTTGGAAATTATGTTTGTGCTACGAAGCTGCCTATGTTGGTATTGTGAAAAATTCTGCTAGTTCTGGTTCTGGTTCTGGTTCCACCTTAAGTTTGGATGATCTCTCCAGCCAGAATTATAAGTGTTTGAAATTGGATTATGTTGCGGCTGATACTGTGGCTTTCCAGGAAAGACTCCTGCTGCAGCTACTGATTGGTCTGGAGAGGTGCCCTCTTGCAGAGTTGGGCAAGCATCAGTTGGGTGGAGTGGATCAGAACAGATACCACATGGTCTGCTTATCTGTAGAGTGGGAGACCGCACTATTTGTGTCACTGCCAATTGCCTTACCAATGAGGTCAATTCGTCCAGTCTATTTTCCAGTCTCTGGTGGTCTGCACTGGACACTACTGCTGGTTTCTGGGCACTGTGATATTCGACTGGGGGCGCGCTTGAATTGAGAACACCCCACTGTTGGTTGCTCTAGTGCTGAATTGTTGGGAATTAGCTGCCATGTTTGCTATCAATTCTCTGGCCACAATAGGTGTCTTATTAACTAAAGCTCCGCCACTGGCTGCATCCACCATATTTCTGTCCATGGGTAACAAGCCTTCATAGAAGTATACTATCAGCAACTGATCAGATATCTGGTGGTGTGGACAGCTTGCACATAGCCTCTTGAACCTCTCCCAGTATTCACGCAAATTCTCTCCATTTGCTTGCCTTATGCTACATATCTCCTGTCTGATTGCAGTGGCTCTTGAGGCTGGGAAAAACTTCCCTAGAAATAGTCTCTTCATGTCGTTCCAGCTTCCAATGGATGAGGGTTGAAGGTAGTACAACCAGTCCTTAGCTCCTCCATCTAGAGAGAAAGGAAAAGCTCTCAATTTAATTTGCTCCTCATCAATTCCTTGTGGTTTCATTATGCTGCAAACCACATGGAACTCCTTCAAATGCTTATGTGGATCCTCACCTGCAAGACCATGAAACCTGGGAAGCAAATGGATAAGACCAGATTTAAGCTCAAAGTCAGCATCAAGATCAGGATATTGGATGCACAAAGGTTGATAGTTCACGTCAGGTGCAGCCAATTCCTTTAAAGTTGTATTATCCATGCTCTCAGAATTAATGAAATTACGACTAGAATAAGTAAAATCTATACTATTAGAAGAGCTAGGAAAATTAATAGATGGAACAGAATCAGAATGCTCAATATGCTGAATATGCTCAGACTCAAGATCAAATTCAGTAACAATTCTATGACTTAGCCTAGAAGCCCTTCTAACAACATGCAATGTTCTCTCTATCTCAGGATCAAAAGAAATCAGGTCATGTGCATTGCTACTACTCCTAGTCATACAGCATAAGACATAACAGCAAAAATACTAACAGCACACAAAATATGTAAACTACACTAAGAAATTAGCCAAAATAAAATCAGAAACACTATCAAATGAATTTTAAAAATTATGGGACCACCACAGTAAAATTATAAAATGTATTTTTGATTTTCTGTAATTTTTCGGTGATTTTTAAAAATCATGAAAATCAAAACAAATTGAAAAAGTGGTCTAAACGATGGAATTTCTAGATTTTGATCCTAGATTAACCCTAATGGGTTAGTGTTGCTCAGGATGATAGGTAAACTTTGGATACCAAGCCTCAACACCTAGCTCCACACGTTAGTTCAATTATGCGACACTTGCGACACTTGCGACACTTTCGACACTACTAAGCTACTCTACTCTACTCATGTGTAGAACAAGGAACAAAATGAAACGCGAATACTTGACGGGAACTGTCGAACTCACTCAAATTAACCAGGCTTATAAAGAAATTTGTAATACAGGACAACCTGGATCGTCTCCCAAGGATTTTTGCATAGGACTAAATCACTCAATTGAAAACAGAACAATAAACAAAAGGGGGGTTTTAATTCGATTGAAATTAAAGCATGATATAAAAATGAAATTAGAGCAAGAGATAAAACAAAATTAACAATTTAAAAGCAATCAACCAACCCAAAATTGAGGTTTCAAGGACATCCGTCAGTGGACAAAGAATTACTGAATTTCGTGGTTGACCCTAAACAAATCGGAATCCCTGCATTCATATAGGAACCCTATCTACTAGACAATCACCTACCATTTAATCAAACACTTGGCGCGTTCACTCATGCTATCACACAGTGTTCACTTTAACCTATTTTGATTTTAAATCCCTTAGGTTAATCGACCTAAATATTAAATCTAACATTTAATCCCTTCCCCTGGATGATCAAAATACAGAAATTATAGACAAACCTCATCCACTCAGATTCAACTTACACAATCGTGTTGCTCAATTCGAGTAAAGGAGGAAGGGAAACAGATCCAGTTCATGGAGAGCACGGGTCCTCTAGATTCAACAACAGAAACCTCAACTCATGGGTTGATTGAATGGAAAGTTAGCCTACCATGGCTGTGCACAAACAGAAAACGAAAAAGAAAGAAAAAGAAGAACAAGATGAACAGAAGAGAGAAGAGAATAGAGGCGTTAGATCTAAAATTTTCCAAATGTCAAAAGCTGCTGTTCGTGTTGCCCTAATATGCTATTTAAACCTAAAACTAAACCAGGTCAGGGGCTCCAAAACTAGCCCAAATTAAAACATAACTAATGGCTTTGGTCCCAAGTAATTTGGGCTCCTAATTACAAAGTTAAGTCCAATTAACTAAACATAACTCCAGAATTTCGTGACTGACTTTGGCTCCAGTTTTGACTACCTTCTTGTCCGAATTTAGCCTTCAAGCCTCTAATACCATTTGTAGCTCTGAGTTATCTGCAAAAAACAAGAATGAGGTTAATCGGATACCTAGAACAAAAGTTAAGATCAAAATACTGGAACAATATAAATCTAAAAAATTAGGCCGAAAATGAATTGAATCTAATTAAAACCCCAAAGTCCAATTTAGATCAAA
Organism: Castanospermum australe; assembly: GCA_019955255.1. Taxonomy (NCBI): domain Eukaryota; kingdom Viridiplantae; phylum Streptophyta; class Magnoliopsida; order Fabales; family Fabaceae; genus Castanospermum; species Castanospermum australe. The sequence goes on along the minus strand of NSJW01000279.1, from coordinate 183,048 downwards.
AACCATCAAATTACACACTAAACAGCCCTAAAAATCATTAATCAAATGCAACAATTAAGTGTGATAAAATTCAATTATCAAATGCCCCCACACTTATCCTTTTGCACTACTAGGCAAAAATTTAAAACTCAAAACAAAACTAAAGAAATGATAAAACAAAGATAAAGACTAAAAGATAAACCTCTCCTTTCTAACAATTGTCAAGAATGCAAAACTTGAACAAGGAACACAAAATTTCAAAAGATCAACCAATCATGACAGAAATTTCTTCATCTCAAACTATAAAACATGGCAATCTCAATTGATGGTGCTAATCACGCAAAATGGCCTCTCAAGGTATGCTCTCAATCAATCTCTCAAGTGTATAGGGTAACAAGTGTATCACACAAATTCCACTCAAGAAAATTGCCCTACCATAAGCTTGCTCAAATTCTACTTCTCCACTACTCAAAACACATACATGCACAAATCAAGAGGACTTATTATTCAAGATTGTAATGGGGCTATGGTGAAGGTATGGACAAGTTTGGAAATGAAAGACTAAGCACCCAAGAAATTTAAAAGAGCATTAGTCAAGAAATACAAAGGTTTGCTCGAAACCAACCAAGTGATGAAGTGCACTTTTACAAACAATTCGCCTTTTTCAATAAAAACTCTTTTCCTTCCCCAAAACTCATTATTACACCAAATTTTTCTCAAATTGACATTTTTTTTATCATATATATATATATATATATATAGATATTCAGATTTTTCTTCTTCTATTTTTTTTTGTTTTTTTTTATTTTTTTTTTCATTTTTTTTTTTAGAGAAATTCCACAATTACTTACACAAGCACAATGACCAAACTAACGCCAAATGACAATTACCATCAAATACCTCCCCACACACTTAAAATGTTGCACGCCCTGGGCAACCCCCACACTTAAACACAACACTAAGGTGAAACCAATGGTCAATAAATTTCAAAGGTGTGGAATAAAATAGTTTTACACTTAGGCTTGTAATATGGCTAAGACAAGGATGATACAAAAAGGCACAAAGGGGCTAACCAACGGGAATATAATGCAAGGGATGGCTATCTGGCCAAAGTGGTAAATGAAAGAAAGAAGACCTCTATCATATTTATGCATGCTAGTGAAAAATACTGTTTAAAAAAAAAGGCAAGTTCTAGAGAACAAAATCATGAGCAGAAGCATACAAGAAAGAAAGAATGACAGAAAATAGATTCCATTCACACAGGCCCAAAAATCTGACAAGGGTTAATACCAGCACGCAATCAGCATCACAAAATCAACTACCAAGGCAGATAATCTAAGAGTTGAGAAATTCAGTCCAACCAGAATGATCCATCAAAAATAAAATATCCAAGTTCAACACTATGTACATCTCAACAATTGTCACAGGGAGGGTTCAAACTGTATTATTCGTAAAATCCTGTTATTAATAATCAAAGTTGAAAATAAAAGTGCAAAGAAAAGAAAAGAAAAAAAATAAAGAAAAGAGGAAGAAGGCTCCCTATCCTCCTTAGGGAGGGTACGTGGCATCAGTGAGCCTAATCTCTGCTTCTGTAGGCTGCTGCTGGGGTCTCTCATTAAAATGCTTAAGGCGATGTCCATTCACTGCGAAAGACCTCGTGGTCCGCTCATTACACAGTTCCACTGCACCAAAAAGAAAAACATTAGTAATCATAAAAGGACCATCCCATCTAGATCTAAGTTTACCAAGCATAAATCTGAGACGGGAGTTAAATAAGAAGACTTTCTGGCCCACAACAAACTCTTTTCTCAAGATTTGTTTATCATGGAATGCCTTTGTCTTTTCCTTGTATAAACGCAAACTCTCACAGGCATCCAATCTAAGCTCTTCCAGCTCTTGTAATTGCAGCTTCCTCTCCACCCCCGACTGGGCTAAATCCATGTTGCACTGCTTAATGGCCCAATATGCCTGATACTCCAACTCTACCGGAAGATGACATGCCTTACCAAAGACAAGCCGATAGGGAGACATCCCAATCGAAGTCTTGTAGGCAGTCCGATATGCCAATAAAGCGTCATCTAGCCTCTTGCTCCAATCTTTCTGGTTAGAGTTAACAGTCTTCTGAAGGATTTGCTTAATCTCTCTGTTCGAGATTTCAGCTTGGCCATTGGTCTATGGGTGGTATGCTGTGGCAACCTTGTGAATCACTCCATACATCCGTAATAAAGCACCCATGCTTCGGTTACAAAAATGAGAGCCCTGGTCGCTGATAATAGTTCTAGGAATTCCAAACCTGTAGAAAATGTGAGATCTGACAAAATCTACAACCACAGCAGAATCATCAGTGTGAGTGGCTTTCGCCTCAGCCCATTTTGAGACATAATCAACAGCCAGCAATATGTAAGTAAAACCATGGAAAACAGGAAATGGACCCATAAAATCAATACCCCAAACATCAAAAACTTCACAAAATAGTATAGGTTGCGGGGGCATCTCATGCCTACGGGAAATACTCCCTACCCTTTGACAGTTCTCACATTACTTACAAAACAGATATGAATCATGAAACAAGGAAGGCCAAATAAACCAGCAACCAAATAATTTACTAAGTCAGCAAACCAGGGAAACTTACCTTGCAACTGTAAAAGCTGCTCATCAGGAAAATCATCCCGAATGGAAGAGAGGTCAGAAAGATGGTGAGTGATCCGACTCAAGTGATCAGCTACCCAGTTCTCTACTCCACTTCTATCCTTAATCTCAATGTCAAATTCTTGGAGCAACAACATCCACCGAATGAGTCGAAGCTTAGCATCTGCCTTTTTCAAAAGAAACTTCAAGGTTGCATGGTCAGAAAAGACAATCACCCTAGTATCTAGCAGATATGACCTAAACTTATCAAGTACAAAAACTATAGCTAAAAGTTCTTTCTCAGTGGTTGTGTAATTAGACTGGGCAGAATCCAAAGTCTTGGCGGCATAGGCAATGACATGAGGGGCCTTATTGACCCGCTGAGCAAGAACTGCACCAACAGCATAGTTAGAGGCATCACATATCAGCTCAAATGGAAGAGACCAATCTAGTGACTGGATCACCGGAGTTGTGGTCAAGCAGGGATTCAAATGATTAAAGGCCGACTTACACTCATCATCATTCATAAAATCTGTGTCGTGCTGCAGAAGGCTGGACAGGGGCCGAGCAATCTTGCTAAAGTTTTGGATGAAGAGCCGGTAGAATCCTGCATGACCAAGAAAAGAACGCACTTCCCGCACAGAAGCGGGGTAAGGTAAAGCAGTAATAACATCTATCTTAGCAGGATCTACCTCAATACCCTTTCTAGACACTATGTGTCCTAAAACTATCTCTGACTCAACCATGAAATGACAATTCTCAAAGTTCAACACAAGATTGGTCTCAATGCATTTATTTAAGAATCTAGCCAAACTACCTAAGCATGCATCAAAAGAAGACCCATACACAATAAAATTATCCATAAATACTTCCATGCAATCCTCTAAAAATTCAGAAAAGATGCTTACCATACACCGCTGAAAGGTTCCAGGCGCATTGCAGAGTCCAAAAGGCATCCTTCTGTATGCAAATGTTCCAAAGGGGCATGTGAAGGTAGTCTTCTCTTGATCTTCAAGTGCAATATGGATTTGGAAGTACCCTGACTAGCCATCCAAGAAACAATAGTGAGACTTGCCAGCCAACTGCTCCAACATCTAATCAATAAAAGGTAAAGGATAGTGATCCTTACGGGTGGCCTAGTTGAGCTTCCGATAGTCTATGCAGACTCTCCAGCTGTTCTAAGCCCTTGTGGGAATTAGCTCATTTTTCTAGTTGGCTACTACAGTCACTCCAGACTTTTTGGGAGCTACCTGAACTGGGCTAACCCACTGGCTGTCAGAGATGGGGTAGATAATGCCAGCTTGCAAGAGCTTAGTCACTTCTTTCTTCACCACATCAAGAATAAGGGGATTCAGGCGCCTTTGAGGTTGCCTCACTGGCTTAGCACCCTCTTCCAATGAAATTCGATGCATGCACATGAAAGGGCTAATGCCAACAATGCCAGCTAAAGTCCACCCAATCGCCTTGTTATTTTCCTTCAATAATCTCAGCAATTGCTCCTCTTGATCAGGTAGAAGGTTTCTTACCACAATGAGTGGCAGCTGCTCATTCTCTTCTAGGAAGGCATATTTTAAGTGATCAGGCAGAGATTTCAGCTCCAACTTAGGCGGCTGCTCAGTAGAGGGAAGAAGCTTGGTGGGTTGCACCAATTCTGCAGCATGTGCATCAGTTGAACCTGTAGTGCCTGAAAATAAATTCAAGAAAGCAGAACTTTGCCCGGCTTGCACAATGTTCACATTAGAATTATCATCAGCAGGCAAGTCAGAATCACCAATTAAATCAGAATCACTATCACTATCTAGTACATCACAAAAACTCGAAAAGCATGAAAAATCAGTGCAAACAGGGCACCATTCATTATCAGTACAACCACAAACAACGTCATTAACAGATGCAAAATCTGGATAATCAAACACATAATTCAACATAAACATCATCAACCACATCATCAATCACATCAATGCACAAAACTGAATGCTCTTCCCTAGGATGTTTCATGGCATCAAAGATATTAAAATGCACAATACTATCACCAAATTCCATGGAAAGAGCACCAGAATACACATCTATTTTAGTTCTACCTGTTTTCAAGAAAGGCCTCTCGAGAATAATCGGGGGTCCACTGCTAGGAAACTCACCCTCTATCTCTAAATGTAAAAATCAACAGGGAATATTAATTCATTTACTCTAACTAAAACATCCTCAATCAGACCAGCAGGGTGAGCATTACTCCTATTAGCTAACTGGATAACAACACCAGTAGCATGCAAAGGGCCGAGACTAAGAGAATTATAAATAGATTCAGGCATGACATTTATGGAAGCACTTAAGTTTAACATGCAATCATCAAATTTACAAATTTCTAATTATGCAAGGAATAGTAAACATCCCCGGATCTTTGCACTTCTTAGGCATGGGCTGGATGAGTGCTGACACATTCTGGCTCAAGCTCACTCACTCATTCCCCTTCAGTCGCCTCTTGTTGGTACATAACTCCTTCAAAAATTTGGCATATTTGGGAATCGGCTTGATCGCATCTAAGAGAGGGATGTTGACTTCAACTTTTCTAAATGTCTCTAGGATCTCCTTCTCTTGTGCTTTCTCTGCCAACTTTTTGGATTGAAGGGCCCTCTGAGGGAAAGGTAGAGGGATGGGGGTTTCAGATTCATCATTGCCTTGCTTTAATGTTTCTCTTTTCTTAGCATCAGTCTTCTCCTTTACTGGGGTTGGTTCAGCCTCAACTGTAGCTTGCTTGGGCTCTTCTAGTTGCGTACCAAACCTTAGGGTTATAGTACTGACATGTCCCTTCGGATTGGGAATTATCTGTGATGGAAGAGAGTTGTTAGATCCCTGGTGTTGGAGTTGGTTCAGTGATATCGCTAACTGACCAATCTGAGTTTGCAAATTCTGAATGGAATATTCAGTTCTCTGCTGGAATTGCAAACTGTTCGTTATAAGCTGCATCACCAAATCTTCCAGTGAAGGACTGCTACTAGTCTGCTGTTGTGCTGGTGGCTGCTATTGCACTGGTTGTAGAGGTGCAGACTGTTGGAAATTCTGTTTTTGCTGTAGAAACTGTCTATGTTGGTATTGTTTAAAATTCTGCTGGTTCTGGTTCTGGTTCTGGTTCCACCTTAAGTTTAGATGATCTCTCCAGCCAGGATTATAAGTGTTTGAAAATGGATTGTGTTACTGCTGATACTGTGGCTTTCCAGGAAAGACTCCTGCTGCAGCTACGGATTGGTCAGGAGAGGTGCCCTCTTGCAGAGTTGGGCAAGCATCAGCGGGGTGGAGTGGATCAGAACAGATACCACATGGTCTGCTTATCTACGGAGTGGGAGACTGCACTGTTTGTGTCACTGCCAATTGCCTTACTAATGAGGTCAATTCGTCTAATCTATTTTCCAATCTCTGGTGGTCTGTACTGGACACTACTGCTGCTTTGTGGGCACTGTGATATTGGACTGGGGGCACTTGGATTGAGAACACCCCACCGCTGGTTGCTTTAGTGCCAAATTGTTGGGAATTAGCTACCATGTTTGCTATCAATTCTCTGGCCGCAGCAGGTGTCTTATGAACTAAAGCTCCACCACTAGCTGCATCCACCATATTTCTGTCCATGGGTAACAAGCCTTCATAGAAGTATACTATCAGCAACTGATCAGATATCTGGTGGTGTGGACAGCTTGCACATAGCCTCTTGAACCTCCCCCAATATTCATGCAAATTCTCTCCATTTGCTTGCCTTATGCCACATATCTCCTTTCTGATTGCAGTAGCTCTTAAGGCTGGGAGAAACTTCCCTAGAAAATAATCCCTTCATGTCGTTCCAGCTTCCAATGGATGAGGGTTGAAGGTAGTATAGCCAGTCCTTAGCTCCTCCATCTAGAGAGAAAGGAAAAGTTCTCAATTTAATTTGCTCCTCATCAATTCCTTGTGGTTTCATTATGCTGCAAACCACATGGAACTCCTTCAAATGCTTATGTGGATCCTCACCTGCAAGACCATGAAACTTGGGAAGCAAATGGATAAGACCAGATTTAAGCTCAAAGTCAGCATCAAGATCAGGATATTGGATGCACAAAGGTTGATAGTTAACGTCAGGTGCAGCCAATTCCTTTAAAGTTGTATTATCCATGCTCTCAGAATTAATGAAACTACCACTAGAATAAGTAAAATCTACACTATTAGAAGAACTAGGAAAACTAACAGATGGAACAGAATCATAATGCTCAATATGCTCAATATGCTCAGACTCAGGCTCAAGTTCAGTAACAATCCTATGACTTAGCCTAGAAGCCCTTCTTACAACACGCAATGTTCTCTCTATCTCAGGATTAAAAGCAATCAGGTCATGTGCATTGCTACTACTCCTAGTCATACAGCATAAGGCATAACAAGCAAAAATACTAACTGCCCACAAAAATATGTAAACTACACTAAGAAATTAGGCAAAATAAAAACAAAAAACACTATCAAATGAATATTAAAAATTATGGGACCACTACAAAAAACACTATCAAATGAATATTAAAAATTATGGGACCACTACAGCAAAATTCTAAAATGTATTTTTGATTTTCTGTAATTTTTTTGGCGATTTTTAAAAATCATGAAAATAAAAAAAAATTGAAAAAGTGGTCTAAATGATGGAATTTGCCAAAAAAACTCATACCAGATGAAGGAATTTCAAGATTGTGACCCCAAAATGGTGGATAAACTTTGGATAACAAGCCTCAGCACCTAACGCCACAAGTTAGTCTAATTATGCGACACTTGTGACACTTTCAACACTACTAAGCTACTCTACTCTACTCAACTGTGGAACAAGCAACAAAATGAAACGCAACTACTCTTCTCTAATCTACTGTTAATATGCAATAATTGAGATCAAAAGAACAATGCAAAAATTTCTCCGGCAATGGCACCAAAAATTTGATGTAAACTGTCGAAACTCACTCAAATTAACTAGACTTATAAAGAAATTTGTAATATAGGACAACCTGGATCGTCTCCCAAGGAATTTTGCATAGGACTAAACCACTCAATTGAAAACAGAACAATAAAACAAAGGGGGGGTTTTAATTCAATTGAAATTAAAGCAAGATATAAAATGAAATTAGAGTAAGAAATAAAACGAAATTAACAATTTAAAAGCAATCAACCAACCCAGAATTGAGGTTTCAAGGACATCCATCACTGGACAAATAATTACTAAATTTCGTGGTTGACCCTAAACAAATCGGAATCCCTGCATTCATATAGGAACCCTATCTACTAGACGATCACCTAGCATTTAATCAAACACATGGCGCGTTCCCTCATGCCATCGTACAGTGTTCACTTCAACCTGTTTTGATTTTAAATCCCTTGGGTTAATCAACCTAAATATTAAATCTAACATTTAATCCCTTCCCCTGGATGATCAAAATACAGAAATCATAGACAAACCTCATCCGCTCAAATTCAACTTACACAATCGTGTTGCTCAATTCGAGTAAAGGAGGAAGAGAAACGGATCCAGTTCATGGAGAGCACGGGTCCTCTAGATTCAACAACAGAAACCTCAACTCATGGGTTGATTGAATGGAAAGTTAGCCTACCATGGCTGTGCACAAACAGAAAATGAAAAAGAAATAAAAAGAAGAACAAGATGAACAGAAGAGAGAAGAGAAGAGAGGCGTTAGATCTAAAATTTCCCAAATGTCAAAAGCTGTTGTTCGTGTTGCCCTAATCTGCTATTTAAACCTAAAACTAAACCAGGTCAAGGGCTCCAAAACTGGCCCAAATTAAAACATAACTAATGGCTTTGGTCCTATGTAATTTGGGCTCCTAATTACAAAGCTAAGCCCAATTAACTAAATATAGCTCCAGAATTTCGTGACTGATTTTGGCTCCAGTTTTGACTACCTTCTTGTCCGAATTTAGCCTTCAAGCCTCTAATACTATTTGTATCTCTTTGAGTTATCTGCAAAATGAAACAAGAATGAGGTTAATCGCATACCTAGAACAAAAGTTATGATCAAAATACTGGAACAATGTAAATCTGGAAAATTAGCACGAAAATGAATTAAATCCAATTAAAACCCCAAAGTCCAATTTAGATCAAAAACCATTAATTACACACTAAACAGCCCTAAAAATCATTAATCAAATGCAACAATTAAATGTGATAAAATTCAATTATCAGTTCCTGAGAGGATGATTCATCTGAGGATGAGATAGATAGAGAAGCAGTAGGAATAGGTTTTCAAGCAAGATAAGGGAAACGAGGTATTTTGACAGTGTTAGGCTGTATCTCATTTTTATATTTCCTTTGCCACCATTCCTCAAACACTAGAAATTTGTCCATGAACTCATGAATGGTTGAATGGATTTCCATTAATCCTTCATTCACCCCTTTCCTCAGTGTCTCTTAACCTTTTTGCAGCTTCTTAACTTGAGAGTTCAACCTCTTTAGCTCAACCTTCATGGAGTGATAGGTCTTCATGGCTGGTTTTAAGGGAGTTGCTCAAGTTAAGTGGAACCATGATGAGTTTCACTTCCTTCCATCCTTATGCCCTTGCCTATTTCTTGATTCAACTTGATTTGCTTTTCCTCCAATTGATTTAAAAATGAACCAATAGAAAATTACTTTTATGGAGAAGTGGGAGGTTCATCTTGAGTGCCTTCAAGCATAGCAGTATGAGTATTGCTCTCAGGTTGATCTTTCTGAGAAGCTCCAGGGGCAGTCATGTCAAAGACTGGAGACTCTAGGGGTAGAGTTCCAGGCCTTAGGTTCAGCAAAGGTGATTGGACACCTTGTAGATCTTGCTGTCCTTGTGCAACATCAAAGGCTTCTTTCTCTGCTTCTTTCTTTATTGTCTTCTCAACCTAAGGTTGAGAAGGTTCAGATGCTTCTCTGGGCTCATCTTTCTTAGCTTTAGCCTCAGCATGAGTTTCTTCTTCTTTTTCTTTTTCTCTTTCTTCTCATATTTTTCTTCTTCTTCTTGTGGAGTGTGAGAGATCAGGGATTCTTCAAGGAGTAGGCTTCCTATTTTAGAGACTTGGGCTATAATACTAGCAATACCCATATCATGGTCCACGTACATGCAGGGTTGAGAAGGATCAACAGTAGGCTTCTTAACTTTGCTTCCAGAAGTTTCAGTATCGGATCCGACAGGAATGTCTTCCTCACTATTGGTCTCTCTTGTTTAGCTTCAGGAATGCGTTAAGAAGGTTATTCCATCTCCTGATAATGTTAATTAGGAACTTGAGAAGTTGTTCAGCAACTTAAGAAGGTTGCCCAGATGTAGGAACGTCAAGAACTTGAGAAGGTTCATCAACATCTTTCTCAAGTGACTTTCTTTTCTTCTTTTTCTCTTCTTTGCTACCAACTTCCTTGCTTTTCCTTTTCTTTTCAGCTTTCTTTTCCTTCTTTTCTTCCTCTTCTTTCTTCTTTTCCCCTTCCTCTTGAGGCTTTGGAACCTTCTCATGTTTCTTTTTGGTTTTGACTTTAGAACCTTTCTCAGCTAGTTTACGCTTCTTCAGGTGCATTAGCTTCATGTTCTTCTTTGAGAAGAATAGGACTTTTTTTCTGTAATTCTTCTTCACTTAGGTCCAGATTGCAATGCTTAAAAATTTTGGTCAAAAGTTTCCCATAGGGTAGGCTTGCTGACTTCTTCGAATTACTCACAATAGTAATCATGTACTTTAGAATAAGTAATGAAGATTCAGCTTTTTCAACCTTTGGAGGTGATACATGATCACCAAGTCAGGCACCAAAATCTTCTCAATGCTTCCAGCTCTTAGCAAAATGATGTGGCAGGATAAGGAGTGAAAGAATTTAGCCATAGAGTTTAGCTTGTCAGCAGTGTGAGGGGGCTTTTCATCCTTGAACAAGGTTTCATGAAGATGTCATATCTGATCCACCACGCATCATTGTCATAGATGCAACTTCCTTTGTCCTTCATACTAGGACTTAAGCTAGCACTTTAGCATCCACAGTAATGGGAATGTCATTTATCTTACAAAAGATAGAAGGGGGTTTATCCACAATCTTTACAGAAGCATAGAAGCTTCTTACTAGTCTTGGGTACACACGATCAGTGATTTTAAGAAATTTCTTCTATCTAAGCTTTGAAATTTCTTTTCTGATATCCATTCCCTCTTTGGCCATATCAGTAAGGGAAATGCTCCTTCCAGGGACTATCTTTTTTTGCTTGAACTAATCTTTATTTCTTTTCTCTATCTCTTTTGTTTCAAATAGGGAAACTTCTTCAATTTCAGTAAAGGTAGTCTTTTCTTCCTTAGAGATGACAATAGGCTCTTCAGGGTAGAGGTAGAAACTCCAGACAAGATACGAGCTGATCTTCTCTTCTTTAAAGGTTTAGCTTGCTCTGCTAGTTGCGTAAGAGTAGGTTCAGTTGAAATCGGCTTAGCTTGAGGAGCATTCTCAACTTTCGATTCAACCATAGCATGAAACTACAACACGTTTTGTCTCCAAAGAGGTTTCTTGCTCAATTGGCTTCTTTTTTTGAGCTAATTTCTTGATCCTTATTATCAAATGAGCTCAAGATATGGTTTTGAAAAGTATGAGAGTGAGGGACTAGGTTCAGATTTAGGACAAGAGTGAGATAGAACAAAAAGTAGTGAGAGAGAAGGTTTCAGTTTTGAGAAAAATGAAAAACTGATTTATAGGACCTAAATACAATTAGACCCATGATTTTACCATTGGAGTGTCAGTTATAGGATTAGATAAAGAGAGAAACTAACTCAACAACTAGTCGTTATTAAGATTAGAACAGTGTAACTTTAGAAGGTTTAGACAAGAGGGATTTCAGGCAACTTTCTCACTAACTTTCTCATCTTTTGGAAACCAACCTTCTGAAATACCTATGCTTCTCTAATATTCTCATATAACTTCCTCGTCTCCATGTAAATTTTCCAAATTATATATAAAATACATAACTTACAGCATCAGAAATAATCAAACAAACAAATTTAATCATTTGAGAATGGTTATGTTCAAGTTATCTCTTATAAAATAGAATCTTTCTTCACTTAGAGGTTTTGTAAAAATATTTGCCCATTGATGGTCAGTACCAACATATTTAAGTTCGAAAACCCATTTTTGAACATGATCTCTAATAAAATGATGTTTGATATCAATGTGTTTTGATCTTGAATGTTGTATGGGATTCTTAGAGCAATTTATTGCACTTGTATTATCACAGAATATACGAACGTAGTTATTCCTCAGTGAGTAATCCTTAAGTTGGTGTTTGACCCATAAGAGTTGTGAACGACAGCTAGTAGCAGATACATATTCAGCTTCAACAGTTGAAAGAGCAATGGAATTTGGCTTCTTACTTAACCAAGTCACCAAGGCTTTGCCCAAAAAGTGAGATCCACCACTTGTACTTTTTCTTTCTACTCTATCTCCAGCAAAATCAGCATCACAATATCCTACTAGATCAAGGCTTGAACATTTCTTATACCACAAACCAAAGTTAGACGTTCCAAGTAAATATCTAAGGATTCTCTTCACAGCCTTGCAATGAGATTCTTTAGGATTTGCTAGAAAACGTGCACATAAACACACACTAAAAACAATATTAGGTCTACTAACAGTCAAGTAGAGAAGTGATCCAATCATACCACGATAGAGTCTCTCACTAACTTATTTACCTTTCTAATCTTTTTCAATTACCATTGATGGATGCATTGGTGTTTTGATTGGCTTTACATTTTCCATATTGAACTTTCTCAACTAGTCTTTTGTATACTTTTCTTGATAAATGAAAATTCTAGACTTGTCTTGTTTGATTTTCAGGCCAAGGAAAAACTTCAATTCTTCTATCATGCTCATTTTAAACTCATTTTTCATCAAATCAGAAAATTCTCTGTACAATCTTTCATTCGTAGATCCAAATACTATATCATCAACATATATTTGGACTATTAACAAATCATTCTCAAGGATTTTTCTAAATAAGGTAGTTTCCACCTTTCCTCTTGTAAAACCATTTCCATGAGAAAGTTACTCAATCTATCATACCAAGCTCTTGGGCTTGCTTAAGACCATAAAGGGCCTTTGTCAGTTTATAAACATGGTTAGAAAACTTTTCATTTTCAAAGCTAGGTGGTTGATGAACATACACTTCCTTATTTATAAAACCATTCAAGAATGCACTTTTAACATCCACTTGAAATAGTTCAAATCCTTTAAATGAAGCAAATGTAAGTAAGATTCTATTAACTTCAAGTCTAGTTATAGGGGCAAAAGTTTCATCGAAATCAACACCTTCTTGTTGATTATACCCTTAAGCTGCTATTCTTGCTTTGTTTCTTACCACATTGCCATTTTCATCTAGCTTGTTTCTAAAAAACCCATCTAGTGCCAATCAATGAATGATCTTTAGGTATAGGGACTAGAGTCTAGGCTTTGTTTCTTTCAAACTGATTAAGTTCTTCTTGCATAGCCATAATCCAAGCTTCTTCTTTGAGAGCTTCATCAATACTTATAGGCTTAATTTTAGAAAGTAGTGCAAGATTGTTGTTGTTGTTTCTAAAAGAAGATATGGTTCTAACTCTTGTAGAGGTCTCACCAATGATCAACTCCATAGGATGAGAAGGATGCAGCTTCAATTCCTTTACAAGTTCAAAAGGTTGTTGAGAAGGGTCTTGAGAAGGTTGATGACTCTTCTCAGTAGCTTTCTCATATTGCTCTTTAGATTGATCTTTCTTATCTCCCTTAACTTGGGCCTTCTCATTGATATTTAGTTGTTCCAATTCATCCTCTAGCTCTGCAATTATTCTTTTCTCGTTAAGAGGATTAGTTTCATTTGAAACAACATGCATACTCTCTTCTGCCACTAGTGTTCTAGTATTGTAAACTATATAACCTTTAGAAGGTGATGAGTATCTAAGAAAAATTCCTTTATTAGATTTAGAATCAAACTTTCCTAATTGATCTTTGTTGTTTAAAATGAAACATTCACAAACAAAAGCATGAAAATATGAAATGTTGAGTTTTCTTCCCTTACACAATTCACATGGAGTTTTCATCAATATTGGCCTAATGGAAACTTTGTTCATGGTATAACATGAAGTACTTATAGCCTCTACCCAGAAATATTTTGGCAATTCATAATCACAGAGAGGAGTCCTAGCCATTTTTTGTAGTGTATGATTTTTTCTTTCCACAACTCCATTTTTTTAAGGAGTTCTTGAACTATAGAAATTGTGCACTATTCCATTTTCATCACAAAAGGTTTTAAATGAAATATTTTCAAATTCTCCTCCATGGCCACTTCTAATGGCTGTAATACAAAAACTTTTTACATTTTGGACTTTCTTTACCAAAAGGTTCTAAACGACTCAAAAGAATTACCCTTATGGGCTAAGAAAAGTACCCATGTGAATCTAGAGAAATCATCAACTATCATAAAACCATATCTTTTTCCACCCAAACTAGCAGTCTTAGTAGGTCCAAATAAGTCAATATGCATAAGCTCTAATGGTCTGTGAGTTGTGATAACATTTTTGGGTTGAAAACTTGATTTTGTTTGCTTCTCCCTTGGCATGCTTCACACACCATATCTTTTTTAAATCTAATTTTTGGTAAACCTCTAACAAAATAATGTTTCAACAGTTTTGAAATGGTTTTCATGTTAACATGACCAACTCTGTTATGCCATAACCATTTTTCATTTTTCAAAGAGACAAGACATTCAACATTTTGACTTAAGAGGTCCTCTAAGTATATACAGTATACATTTTTATCTCTCTTGGTTGAAAAGAGAATTTTGCCATTGTTTGATTCTCTCACAATGCATTTTGTAGGTTCAGACATTACTTTATAGCCATTGTCACAGAATTGATTTTTGCTGAGAAGATTATGTTTAATCCTTTTTACATAATACATATCATTGACAATGGTAGAGTTTGTCTTACCAACTTTACCTATGCCAACAATCTTTGCCTTGCTATTGTGACCAAATGTGACTTCACCACCATCTCTTGCTTCATATGATAGGAACTTGCTTCTGTCTCTTATCTTATGCCTTGAAAACCCCTTATCCAGATACCATCTTTGCTTTATTTTCTCTGACATCATGCATATCTACATGAGAAGCAACTTCAGGTACCCAAACTTTCTTGAGTCCTCTTGGGTTAGTGGCATAAATCTTAGATGGTTTGTTTTTGTAAACATAACATGATGCCTTATGCCTAGTTTTGTTGTAACAAAAGCAAATTACACTAGATTTCTTGGCAGGCATAGCGAAATGTTTATACCATTTATATTTCACAGCTTTCTTATATCCTAGACCAGCTTTGTCAAAAATACATCTTTGACTTTCAAAAAGTCTCTCAAGATTCTTAGTGCCATTAACAAACTTGGCTAGGTCTTTAGTTAGCTTTTCAATTTTCTCCTTCAACTCTTTCGTTTCATCAGATACTTGAGAAGGTTGTTGAGAGGGAAGTTGAAAAGAGTTAACTACTTTCATCTTAGAGGAGGCAGTTAGTTTAGCATTTGGTTTCAGTAAATTTTCATTTTCCTTATTCAAAGCATCTTTCTCAGCTTTTAAAATTTGATTTTCTTTCAAGGTTTGGAAAAACCTTTTCTTTAAAGCTGTATATTTTTCAATAATAATGTTTGAATCAGTCAACAGTTCATCAAATGCACTTTCAAGTTCATTAAAAAAGAGTTGAGAAGGTTCAAAATCTGATACCTCATCATCAGTCTTAAATTCTTGCTCATTTGCTACTAGACAAAGGTTAGCTATTTCTTCTTGATCATTATCATCTGAGGAGTCTTTGTCAAGATCCTCTTATGTTGTCATCATTCCTTTCTTCTTGAAAAATTTCTTTTGAGATTTCTTTAGTATGGGATATTCAGTCCTGATGTGAATAGGTTTCCTACACTTATAGCATGTGACTTATCCTTTGCTGTTGCTAGAGTCACCCTTCTGAAGTTCTTTCTTTGACTGAAAATTCTTCTTTCCTCTGCCTTTCTTTCTCAACATTCTTTGAATTTTTCCTGAGATAAATTTCAACTCATCTCCATCCGATATATCTTCATCCTCATCACTTTCACCATCAAAACTCATTGTAGTGTTCAGTGCTGAGGATTGAGAAGGTTGCTTGTTGTGACCTTTCTGGACTGTCTTCAGAGCAATAGATTTTCCTTTTCTTAGAATATCTTCATTCATTTCTACTAGCTCTTGCCCGTGAACTTTTAGTGATCCAAGCAGCTCTTCAAGCTTTAGAGTTGAGAGATCTTTGACTTCTTGGATTTGTGTAACCTTGGGTTTCCATACCTTAGGTAAGCTTCTGAGAAGCTTCCTTACATGTTCTTGATTTGTGTATGTCTTTCCAAGTGACATTAGGTCATTGACAATGATTATGAATCTTACAAATACTCACTATTGTCTCATGCTCTTGCATCTTGAATAATTCATATTGATGAACCAGCATGCTAACTTTTGCTTCTTTGACTTGACTAGTTCCTTCATGGACTGCCATCAAGGTATCCCATATTTCTTTTGTAGTGCTGCAGTCAGCTATCTTGTCATATTCATTTCCACTCAATCCACAAGTCAGGTAGAACTTGGCCTTCAAATTCAGTATATATTTGTTTTTTTTCATCTTTTGTCCAAGTATCTCTTGGCTTTTCTTCAGTTCTTTCATCAGCATGTCTAATTGTGGGAATGAAGGGACCATTTTTAATGATTCCCCAAAGATCAATGTGCTGAGATTCAATAAATAATCCCATTTGATCCTTGCAGTATAGTAGTCTCTTCCATCGAAGGCAGGTGGTCTGTTTGCAGAGGAACTTTTAGGTATGTATGCACCTCCTTGTTGGTTTGCCATGCTTCCTTCCAGATCTTTGTCCTCTCGTGGTGTTGACGTGCTCAATCAAAGGCTGAGGTCTGATACCAATTGAAGTTGGCAAAAGCACAAGAAAGGGAGTTGAATGGTGCTTTTTTGGATTTTGAAATTTACTGCAACCACAATGACCTTTCACAAAGCTTTCTCAAATATGAATACTTGGAGTTGAGAAACTCCAAATATAGCATAGGTTAGATTTGAGAAAGTTCAACTTTCTTAACTTTATCAAGTAATCCCAAAAATATAGTATTAATGTAAATCAATTCCAGAAATCTTTCAAGACAAGTTTTGAAATTTATAAATCAAATTTAACACTTTAAAAATGATTTAAATCATATTTGAACTAATGAAAGCTTGAGTTTCAAAATCTTGAGTTAGTTAGGTTGATTTCAAAGACATATACAAAACTTTGGTTCAAACAAAATCACTCAATGAACTTGAAATAAGCTTAGAATTGAAACTAAAGTAAGAGATATGGGAAAGAAAAGATTAACACTAGGATTTATACTGGTTCACCCCACATGGACTACGTCTAATCTCCAGCTCCTCGTTGAGATTTTCCACAATAAAACTGAGTATTCTTTGAGCTGCAACCTCTCTAGGTTAATACAAAAGTATTCTTTGAACCGCAACCTCTCCAGGTTAATACAAGAGCATTCTTTGAAACGCAGTCTCTCCAAGCTAAATCCTTGAGTAGACTTTGAGTCACAGCCTCTCCAAGCTAAAAAGGTAATGCAGTGACTAGCACAGCCTGCTAACTCACTTTAGATCTCATAAGATCAAATGTTACAATAAGTGTTTTGTAATGGGTTGCTCTCGAAAACACTAACAGAATGGATTAACACAAGTTACAAAGCAATGTATCTACCTACATAGTGATTTTAGCTAAGCAAAGCTCTCTTAAGTAGGTTCAGGATAGATGAGAAGAGTGGTCTTTGAGGTTCACCAAGAAACTTTTCACTTTGAACCTTGTAAAATCTTTTAACCTCTGAAAGCTTGAGTATGGAGCTTTATATAGTCTGTTAACTTTTGGACAAATACTAGTCATTACAGTAACTACTTTTTGGATGACTCTGCATTCGGTGTACTTTGTCTAATAGTGACTTGAGAAGGTTCAGAGTGACCTTTCTCAACTCTAACTTTCTCATCTTTTTAAACTAACATTCTCAAGTCTTGACTTTTCTTAGATTGATATCTCTTGGCTTGTATGTTATTGTCTTGTCACAATATGTAGAGAAATCTTACTCTTTGAATGTCTTTCAAACGTCTAACCTTGTCTTCATGAGATCCTCAAGCTTTCTCAAGTTTAATATTAACTTTTCTCAAGTTCTGGATGTTGACTCTTGAGATCAACTTTCTCAAGTCTTCTTTGAGTCTTCTCATTAATTTTTGGTGATCCTCCAACCATCCAATGATCTTTCTCATCAATAATCTTGAGGCCTGCACATAAAAGCTTTAAAGAAAATCTCACAAGAACCCAATAATCTACTTAAGAATGTTAGAACAATGAATCAATATTTCAAATAGTTTGTTAATCATCAAAACTCATAGAAAGAATTAAACCAAGAGGCCTTTGGAGCTTTTAAACTCCATTACAACTTGGATGTTAAGTTTGCTTCCTTTTGATCTATCTTTGATATTATGGTCAGACGGTCAAACTTAGTAAACTTTTCATGATTTGAATGGCCTAGCCAATGTTTCAGTGACCCCAATCACTCCTTAAAGCTTCGAGGTTTGAAAATATCTCCAGCTTCTTCATTGTCATCTAATTTAGATGTTTAGTTTGCTTCTTTTTTTATCTATCTTTGACTTTATGGTCAAATGGTCAAAGTTAGCAAACTTTTTGTGATCTGAATGGGCTAGGCAATGCTTGAGTGACCCAAAACACTCCTGAAAGCTTCATGGTTTCAAAATATCTCTAGCTTTTTTGTTCTTGTCTAACAAAGATTTAAATTTGCTTCCTTTTGATCTGTCTTTGACTTTATTGTCAAGTAGTGAAGATTAGCAAAACTTTTGTGATTCAAATGACTAATGCAATGATTGGGTGACCCTAATCATGCCTTAAAGCTTCATGATTTGAAAATATCTCTAGCTTCTTCATTCACGTCTAACATAGGAGTTAAGTTTGCTTCCTTTTCATTTATCTTTGACTTTACGGTTAAATGGTCAAACTTAGCAAACTTTTTGTAATCCAAATAGACTAGTCAATGTTTGAGTGACCCTAAACACTCTTTAATGCTTCAAGGTTTGAAAATATCTGTAGCTTCTTTGTCTTCATCTAACAAAGAAGTTATGATTGCTTACTTTTGATCTAACTTTAACTTTATGATCAAATGACCAAACTTACCAAAGTTTTTATGATCTGAATAGTCTGCGAAATGATTGAGTGACCCCAATTAGTACTTAATTCTTTATGATTACAAAATATCTCTAACTTCTTTGTTCTCATATTACTTAGTGGTTAAATTTACTTTTTCTTGATTTATCTTTGACTGTGTGGTCAAATGGTTAAACTGAGCAAACTTTTTATGATTTGAACGACATAAGCATTGTTTGAGTGATCCCAAACACTACTTAAAGCTTTAAGGTTGGAAAACATATCTAGCTTCCTCGTCGTCATCTAACTTAGATGTTAAGTTTGCTTCCTTCGAATTTATCTTTGACTGTATAGTCAAATGGTCAAACTTAGCAAACTTTTCATGATCTAAATAGCCTAGGCAATGTTTGAGAGATCCCAAACACTCCTTCAAGCGTCAATGTTTGAAAATATCTCTATCTTCTTTGTTCTCCCCTAACTAAGCTGTTAAGTTTGCTTCACGTTTATCTATCTCAGACTTTATGATTATATGGTCAAACTTAATAAATTTTTTATGATCAGAACACCTAGCCAATGTTTGAGTGACTTCAAATACTCCTTAAAGCTTTAAGCTTTGGAAATATCTCAAACTTCTCTGATCTTGTCTAGGTAGATGTTAAATTTACTTTCTTTTGATTTATCTTTGACATTATGGTCAAATGGTCAAAATTCAAAAACTTCTGCAATTCAAATGGCCTAGGCAATGTTTGAGTGACCCCAATCACTCCTTAAAGCTTTGTGGTTTGAAAATATCTCTAGCTTCTTCATTCTTGTCTAACATTGACATTATGTTTGCTTCATGTTCATCTCTCTTTAATTTTATAGTCAAATGGTCAAACTTAGCAAAGTTTTGTGATCCAAATGGCCTAGGAAATGTTTTAGTGACTCCACTTATTCCTCAAAGCTTTATGATTAGAAAATATCTCTAACTTCTTCATTCTCGTATTACTTAGTTGTTCAGTTTGCTTACTCTAGATCTATCTTTGACATTACGGTCAAATGGTCAAACTTAGCAAACTTTTTGTGATATAAATGACCTAGACAATGTTTGAGTGACCCCAAACAGTCCTTAAAACTTCAAGATTTGAAAATATCTCTAGCTTCTTCGTTCTCGTCTAAATAACATGTTATGTTTCCTTTATTTTGATCTATCGTTGACTTTGTGGTCAAATGATCAAAATTAGCAAAGTTTTTGTGAAATGAAAGGCTTGGCAATGTTTGAGTGATCCCATACATTCCTTAAAGCTTCAAGGTTTGAAAATATCTTAAGCTTCTTCGTCCTCGTCTAACATAGATATTAACTTTGATTCATTTTGATCTATCTTTGACTTTATGGTCAAATGGTCAAATTAAACAAAGTTTTTGTGATCTGGAATGCCTAGCCAACGTTTGAGAGACCCCAAACACTCCTTAAAGCTATAAGATTTGAAAATTTCTCTAGTTTTTTCATTCTTGTCTAACACAAATATTAATTTACGTCTTTTTGATTCATCTTTGACTTTATGGTCAAATGGTCAAAATATGCAAAACTTTTGTCATCCAAATGGCCTAATCAATGTTTCAGTGATCCCAATCACTCCTTAAAGCTTCAAGGTTTAAAAATATATCCACCTTCTTCATTCATGACAAATATAGGCATTAAGTTTGCTTCCTTTTGATCTATCTTTGACTTCATGGTCTAATTGCTAGAGTTAGCAAAGTTTTCATGATCTGAATGACCTAGGCAATGTTTCAGTGACCCCAATCACTCCATAAAGATTTAAGGTTTAAAAATATCTCTAACCTTTTCGTTCTCATCTAACTTAGACGTCTAGTTTCCTTCATTTTGATCTATCTTTGCCTTAAGGTCAAATGGTCTAATTTAGCAAAGTTTTTGTCATCAGAAAGGCCCTTTAAGCTTCAAGGTTTGAAAATATCTCTAGCTTCTTCACACTAGTCTTACATAGTGGTTAAGTTTGCTTCAACTTAATCTATCCTTGACTTTACGGTCAAATGATCAAACTTAACAAACTTTTTGTGACCTGTACAGCCTTGGCAATGTTTTGGTGATCCTATATAATCCTTAAAGCTTCTAGGTTTGAAAATATCTCTAACTTCTTTGTTCTCATCTAACATAGACATTATGTTTGCTTCTTTTTCATCTATCTTTAACTTTATGATCAAATGGTCAAAATTAGCAAAACATTTGTTATTTGAATGGCCTAGACAATGTTTGAGTGATCCTAATCACTCCTTAAAGCTTTATGGTTTGAAAATATCTTTAACTTCTTTGTTTTCATCCTACTTTGTGGTTAAGTTTGTTACCTATTGATCTATCTTTGACTTTATGGTCATATGGTCAAACTTAGGAAAGTTTTCATGATCCTAATAGCCTGGGCAATGTTTGGGTGATCCCAATCACTCCTTAAATCTTTAAGGTTTGAAAATGTCTCTAGCTTCTTTATTCTTGTATAACTTAGTCATTAAATTTAGTTCTTTTTTATTTATCTTTAACTTTGCGGATAAATGCTCAAACTTAGGAAAGTTTTTGTGATCTGAATGGCTTAGACAATGTTTTAACGACCCCAATCACTCCTCAAAGTTTAAAGCTTTTAAAATATCCCTTGCCTCTTCGTTCTTGTCTAACTTAGACGTTAAGTTTGCTTCCTTTTGATTTATCTTTGACAAAAACTTGTTGATCTAAAAGTAAATATACATAAGTGCACATGTCAAATAAGTAATAATGTGAATAGATATCATTCCCTTAGAGATTTTTATCTAAACTAATGCTAAGTACTAAAATTGAGAAATCCTAACCTTATCTAAACTGACAATAAGAAAAACTAAACATATAAATTGATGAGCTTATGATTACAATATCCTCCAATATTTCATTGAAACCCCTTAATTCCTTCTTATCTTATCTAATGATTATGAATTGTTAACCTAGGGATCTAATTCTTTTATATGCATCTCTTGATAATTATATAAAATTATCCCTCTTAATTACTTCCTATATCCCTATGAGAAGAAATTGAAGAAGAAAGCATTAAAATCAAACCCTAATCAAGGTTGTACATGGTTCACAAGTATATCCCTAACTTGCAAATGAATCATCTCTTTGATTGACCAAATGATTTGAATATGTGTTATTTTATCTATGGCTTAAATGCAAACTTCCTTTCCCAAGTTCAATTCAGATTTACCAAATTACTCTAATTGGTGGCCAATCAATTAAAGGCAAGAAGAATAAGATGAAACAAATAATTTAATCCTTATTAAGATAAGAAAGAAGAAAACAAGAAAGATCCACACTATATAAAAGGTTCAATTGCAATCCTAGATAAGAAAATTTAGTTCATGATTGAAAAGAGAAATAAAAATAAGAATCCAAGGAATTCCACCATCATGATAACAAACAAGAAATCAAAGAAGGAAAGAATCAAAGAAGAAGAACAAGAAACAAATTGCGGATCCAAATCTTCAATCTTCAAACTCTTTGTCTTCAAGGTCTTGATGGCTAGACAACTTCTCTCCTAGGGCAGAGCAGATTGCTTTATTAGAAAACCCTAAAAGAAGACTTTATTTATATCTACAATTACAAGAGTCCTATTATTAATAAAACTCTCTCGCACGTTGGTCCATTGGGGTTTTAGCAGTGTTTTCCAAGTTCAAAATCCTATAGCATCTGATCGGTAAGGAACTGGCTCTCAAGCTCAAAAGAGAAGTTGTAGCTTTATGTCTCAACTTTCAATAAGCTTTCAATCACCTCAATTGGAATTAGACTTCTCTAGCTTAAGATATTTTTATTTTACTTCTCAAAGGTCTGACAGTCCTAACTGCAACATGTTTCTACTTTTTGTAATCATTTTCACCTTTGAAACAGCAGAACTATGTCTATTATTGTTGTATCTCCTTCTTAGCTTTCCATAGCCACTAAGATCATCTCAATTCGAAGTCTATAGCCTAAGATATGCTCTGAGAAAAACAGTAAGGTCTAAATGTCTTTCACCATAATTCAAGTGTTTCAATAAAAAATTTGACTAAGTGCTCAAACCTTCACGTCCTCTTATCTTTGGACCCTTCCTATCGCCATTCACTTACAAAGTACAATTTACTAACCCATAGGTTGTATCATTAATGACAAAAACTCCTATAATTTCACAAAAAATATCATGAATATACTAAATAAACATTAAAAAACTAACTTAAGAGGATTTTTATTAAAACTAGAATAAAACCAAGATCTCTAATGCAAATGCTAAGGACAAAGTCTACTTTAATGCCCAAAATGAAACTCAAATAACTCTATTTCTTGGAGTTATCATTTGACTTTAAGGTCAAATGCTCAAACTTAGAAAAGCTTTTGTGATCCGAATGACCTAGGCAATGTTTGAGTAATCCCAAAGATGCCTTAATGCTTCAAAGTTTGAAAATATCTTTAGCTTCTCTATTCTCATCTAACATTTATGTTAAGTTTGCTTCCTTTTGATCTATCTTTGATCATATGATCAAATGGTCAAACTTAGTAAACCTTTATGATCCAAATAGCCTAGGCAATGTTTGAGTGACCCTAATCACTCTTTAAAGCTTCGAGGTTTGAAAATATCTCTAGCTTCTACGTTCTCGTCTAACTTAGTGACTAAATTTACTTCCTTTTGATCTATGTTTGACTTTATAGTCAAATGATCAAACTTAGCAAAGTTTTTGAACAACCTAAGCAGTGTTTGAGTGACCTCAATGACTCCCGAAAGCTTTAAGGTTTGAAAATATCCCAAGCTTCTTCATTCTCGTCTAACTTACACGCTAAGTTTGCTTCTATTTGATCTATCATTGACTTTGTTGTCAAATGGTGAAATTGACCAAAGTTGTTGCAATCCAAATAGCCTAGGCAATATTTAAGTGACCCCAGTCACTCCTAAAAGCTTTAATGGTTGAAAAATCTCAACCTTCTTCGATCTCATCTAGTGTACATAAGAAGTTTACTTCCTTTTGACCTATTTTTGACTTTAAGGTTAAATGATCAAGCATAGCAAAGTTTTCATGATCCGAACGGCTTAGGCATTGTTTGAGCAACCCTAATCAGTCCTTAAAGCTTCAAGGTTAGAAAATATCTCTAACCTCTTTGTTCTCTTCTAACTTAGACATTAAGTTTCGTTTCTTTTGATTTATCTTTGACTTCAAAGTCAAATAGTCAAACATAGCAAAGTTTTTGTCATCCTAAAAGCCTAAGCAATGTTTTTTGTGACCCCAAACACTCCTTAAGGCTTCAAGGTTTGAAAATATTTCTAGCTTCTTTGTTTTCATCTTACTTAGTGGTAATGTTTGCTTCCTTTTTATATATCTTTGACTTTATAGCCAAATTATTAAACTTAGCACATTGTCTGTGATCTGAACAACTTAGGCAACGTTTGGATGACATCAAATACTCCTTAAAGCTTCAAAATTTGAAAATATCTCTACCTTCTTAGTTCTCAACTAACTTAGACGTTAGGTTTACTTCCTTTTCAATCTATATTTGACTTTGTAATCGAATGGATAAACTTAGCAAACTTTTTGTTATCTAAATGGCCTAGGCATTGTTTGAGTGACTCTTGTTTGAGTGACCCTAATTACACCTTACAGCGTCATGGTCTAAATAAATCTCTAACTTCTTCGTTCTTGTACTACTTAGTGGTTACGTTTGCTTTCTCTTGATCAATCTTTGATTTTATGGTCAAATGGTCAAACTTAGGAAACTTCTTTTGTTTTGAAAGGCCTAGGAAATGTTTGAGCCCAAACACTCCTTAAAGCTTCAAGGTTTGAAAATATCTCTAGCTTATTCGTTCTCATCTAACTAAGATGTTAAGTTTGCTTCATTTTGATCTATCTTTAACTTTAAGGTCAAATGATCAAACTTAGCAAAGTTCTTGTGATCTGAAAGGCTTAGGCAATATTTGAGTGACCCCAAACACTCCTTAAAGTGTCAAGGTTAAAAATATCTTTGACTTCTTCATTCTCATCTGACATACGCATTAAGTTTGCTTCATTTTGATCTATCTTTAACTTTATGGTCAAATGGTCAAAATTAGTAAAACTTTTGTCATCCGAGTGGCCTAGGCAATATTTGGATGACCTTAATCACTCGTTAAAGCTTCATGGTTTGAAAATATCTCTAGCTTCTTCATTCCCTTGAACTCAGTGGTTAAGTTCGCTTCCTTTTGATCTATCTTTGGCATTATGATCAAATGCTTAAACTTAGCAAAGTTTTAGTGATCTAAAAGACATAGGCAAAGTTTATGTGGCCTTAAACATGCCTTAACACTTTAAGGTTCGAAAATTTATTTGGCTTCTTTGTTCTTATCTTACGTAGACGTTAAGTTTGCTTCCTTTTGATCTATCTTTGACTTTATAGTCAAATGACCAAAATTAGCAAAACTTTTATCATCCGAATGGCCTAGGCAATGTTTGATTGATGCTAATCACTCCTTAAAGCTTCATGGTTTGAAAATTTCTCTAACTTCTTTGTTCTTGTCTTACTTAATAGTTAAGTTTACTTTCTTTTGATCTATCTTTAATGTTTTGATCAAATGGTCAAACTTAGCAAAGTTTTCTGGACTTGAATAGCTGAGGCAATGCTTGAGTGACCCCAATCACTCCATAATGCTTCAAGGTCTAAAAATATTTCTAACTTCTTCATTCTCGTCTAACTTAGACGTTAAGTTTGAGTGACCTAGGAAATGTTTTGCTTAGGTTTGTAAATATCTCCATTAGTTGAATAGCCTAGGCAATGTTTGAGTGACCCCAATCACTCATTAAGCTTTAAGGTTTGTAAATATCTCCATTAGTTGAATAGCCTAGGCAATGTTTGAGTGACCCCAATCACTCATTAAGCTTTAAGGTTTGTAAATATCTCTAGTTTCTTCATCCATATCTAACTTAGACGTTAAGTTCATTTCCTTTTGATCTATCTTTGACTTTTTTGTCAAATGGTTAAACTTAACAAAGTTTTTGTGATATGAAAAGCCTAGGCAATCTTTGAGTGACCCCAAACACACCTTAAAGTTTCAAGGTTTAAAAATTTCTGTAGCCTCTTTGTTCTCATCTTATTTATTGGTTTAGTTTTCTTTCCTTTTATCTATCTTTGACTTTATGGTCAAATAGTCAAACTTAGCAAAGTTTTTGTGATCCAAATGGCCTAGGTAGTGTTTGAATGCCTTAATCACGCTTTAAAGCTTTATGATTAGAAAATATGTCTAACCGTGTTACTTAGTAGTTAAGTTTGCTTTCTCTTGATCTATCTTTGACTTTATGGTCAAATAGTCAAACTTGTCAAACTTTTGGTGATTTGAATGACCTAGCCAATGTTTGAGTGACCCCAAAACTTGTTAAAGCTTTAAGGTTTGAAAATATCTCTAACTTCTTCATTCTTGTCTCACTGAGATGTTAATTTTGCTTTATTTTAATCTATCTTTGGCTTTATTTTGAAAGGCCTAGGTAATGTTTGAGTAACCCCATACTCTTCTTAAAGCATCAAGGATTGAAAATAGCAATGGCTTCTTCGTTCTTATCTAATATAAACGTTAAGTTCGCTTTATTTTGTTCTGTCTTTTACTTTATAGTCAAATGGTCAAAATTACCAAAACACTTGTCATCCAAATGACCAAGGCAATGTTTCAGTGACCCCAATCACTCCTAAAAGCTTCATGGTTTGAAAATATCCTTAGCTTCTTTGTTCTCATCTTACTTAGTCGTTAAGTTTGTATCCTTTTGATCTATCTTTAACTTTATGTTAAATGGTCAAACTTAGCAATCTTTTGACGATTTGTATGGCCTAGGTAAAGTTTGAGTGATCCCAATCATTCCTTAGTGGTTCAAAGTTTGAAAATATCTCTAGCTTATTCATTCTCGTGTAGCTTAGACAATAACTTTGCTTCCTTTTGATCTGTCTTTGACTTTGTGGTCAAATGGTTAAACTCAGTAATGTTTTCGCAATTTGAACGGCCTAGCCAATGTTTGAGTGACCCCAACCACTTCTTTAAGCGTTAAGGTTTGAAAATATTTCCAGCTTCTTCGTTCTTGTCTAACTTAGACGTTAAGTTTTCTTCCTTTTAATTTATCTTTAACTTTTTGGTTAAATAGTCAAACATAGAAAAGTTTTTGAAATCCAAACGGCCTAGGCAATGTCTGAGTGACTCCAAACACACCTTAAAGTTTTAAGACTTCAAAATATCTCTAGCCTCTTTGTTCTCATCAAACTTAGATGATAAGTTTACTTCCTTTTGATCTATCTTTGATTGTATGGTCAAATGGTCAAACTTAGCAAACTTTTTGTGGTTTGAAAGGGATAGGCAATGTTTGAGGCACCCTAAACACTCCTTAAAGCTTCATAGTTTGAAAATATCTCTAGCTTTTTCATTCTAACCTTAGTTAGTGGTTAAGTTTGGTTCCTTTTGGTCTGTCTTTGGCTTCATGGTCGAATCAAACTTAGCAAAGTTTTGTGGTTTGAGCTGCCTAGGCAATGTTTGGGTGACCCCAAAAACTTCTTAATGCTTTATGGTTTGAAAATATTTCTAGCTTCTCGGTTCTCATCAAACATAGACGTCATGTTTGCTTCCTTTTGGCCTACCTTTAACTTTACAGTCAATTGGTCAAACTTAGCAATATTTTTGTGATCTGAATAGCCTACATAATGTTAAAGTGACCCTAATCAGTCCTTAATGCTTTATGGTTAGAAAATATCTCTAACTTCTTCGTTTTAGGCTTACTTAGTTGTTAAATTTGCTTCTTCTTGATCTATTTTTAACTTTATGGTCAAATGGTCAAACTGTGCAAACTTTCTTTTGCCATCTAAACAGCCTAGACATTGTTTGAGTTGAACTCAAACACTGCTTGTAAAGCTTCAAGGTTAGAAAATATCTTTAGCTTCTTTGTTCTCATCTAATCTTAGACTTTAAATTTGTTTTCTTTTGATCTATCTTTGACTTCATAGTCAAATGGTCAAAATTAGCAAAACCTTTGTGATTCGAGTAGGGCCTAACCAATGTTTAAGTTACCCCAATCACTTCTTAAAACTTAAATGGTTTGAAAATATGTCCTATCTTACTTCATTCTTGTCTAACATAGTACTTTAAGTTTGTTTCCTTTTGATCTATCATTGACTTTATGGTCAAATGCTCAAAATTAGCATAACTTTCTGATCCGATTGGCCTAGGCAATGTTTGACTGACTCCAATCACACCTTAAAGCTTTATGGTTTGAAAATACCTACAGCATCTACATTCTTGTCTTACTTAGTTGTTATGTTTGCTTCCTTCTGATCTATCTTTGACTTTATGGTCATCAAACTTGGCAAAGTTTTTGAGTTTAGAACAACCTAAGCAATGAGTGAGTGACCCCAATCATTCCTTACGGCTTCAACATTTGAAAATATATCTAGCATCTTCATTGTCATCTAAGTTAGACGTTAAGTTTGCTACCTTTTAATTTATCTTTGACTTTAAAAAAATTATCAAAACTGGCAAAACTATTGTGATCCAAATGGCCTAGGAAATGTTTGAGTGACCCCATTCACTGCTTAAAGCTTCATAATTTGAAAATATCTCTAGCTTCTTCTTTTAGTTAGGTTTGCTTACTTTTGTTTTATCTTTGACTTTGTGGTTAAGTGGTCAAACTTAGCAAAGTTTTCATGATTCGAACAACTTAGGCAATGTTTCAGTGACCCCATTCAATTCTTAAAGCTTCAAGGTTTGAGAATATCCCTAGCCTCTTCATTTTTGTCTAACTTAGATGTTTTCCTTTTAATCTATCTATGGCTTTATTGTCAAATGGTCAAACTTAGCAAAATTTTTGTGATTTGAATGCCCTAGGCAATGTTTGAGTGACCCCAAACACTCTTTAATGCTTCATAGTTTGAAAATATTTGTAACTTCTTCGTTCTTGTCTAACATAGATGTTAAGTTTGCTTCTCTTTTATCTATCTTCGACTTTATAGCCAAATGGTCAAACTTAGCAAAGTTTTCATGAACTAAACAGCCTAGAAAATATTTGAGTGACCCTTTCACTCCTTAAAGCTTCAAAGGTTGAAAATATCACTGGCCTCTTCGTTCTTATCTAATTTACACGTTAAGTTTGCTTTGTTTTGATCTATCTTTGACATTATGCTCAAATGGTCAAATTTAGCATAGTTTTTTCCATCCAAAAGGACTAGGCAATGTTTGAGTGACTGCAAGCACTCCTTAAAGTTTGAAAATATCTCTAGCTTCTACGTTCTCGTCTTACTTAGTGGTTAAGTTTGCTTCCTGTTGATCAATCTTGGACATTATGGTCAAAATGTCACACTTAGCAAACCTTTTATGATTTGAACAACATAGGAAATGTGTAAGTGACTCCAAACACTCCTTAAAGTTTCAAAGTTTGAAAATACCTCTAGCTTCTTCGTTCTCGACTAAATTAGATGTTAAGTTTGCTTCCTTTTAATTTATCTTTGACTTTATTGTCAAATGGTCAAACTTAGGTAAGTTTTTGTCATCCAAATAGTGTAGGCAATGTTTGTGGAACCCCAATTACTAGCTTTATAGTTTGAATATATCACTAGCTTCTTCGTCCTCGCCTTAGTTGATGGTTAAGTTTGTTTTCTTTTAATCTGTCATAGACATTATGGTCAAATGGTCATACTTAGCAAACTTTTTGTGATTTGAACAACGTAGACAATGTTTAAGTGACCCTAAACACTCCTTAAAACTTTAAGATTTGAAAATACCTCTAGTTTCTTCGTTCTCAACTAACTTAGATGTTAAGTTTGCTTCCTTTTAATCTATCTTTGACTTTATTGTCAAATGGTCAAACTTAGCTAAGTTTTTGTGATCCGAATGACCGAGGCAATGTTTGACCTATCCCTATCACCCCATCTAGCTTTATGGTTTGAATATATCTCTACCTTCTTCGTTCTCGTCTTAGGTAGTGGTTAAGTTTGTTTCCTTTTAATTTATCTTTGATTTTATGGTCAAATGGTCAAGCTTAGCAAAGTTTTCATGATCTGAATAGCGCTAGCAATGTTGTTTGACCCCAAACAGTTCTTAAAGCTTCAAGACTTGAAAATATCCCTTGCCTCTTCATTCTCGTCTATGTTAGACTTTAATTTGCTTCCTTTTAATCTATCTTTGACTTATGGTTAAATGGTCAAACTTAGCAAAGTTTTGGTGATCTGAATGGCGTAGTCAATCTTTAAGGGAACCCCATCAAGGGCTTAAAGCTTTATGGCTAAAAAATATCCTAGAATTGTTGTAGAATTCAGGTTGTGGTAGCTGCCTATTCCCTAATAGTTGTCGCTGTATGCTCATAGACTCCCTTGATATCATTATTATCTATATTTGTGGTATAAACAGCATTGGTTGCAGAACATCCTTGCTTCTTGGATGCCATTTATTTCTACATTCAGAGAACAAACATGCTGAGGTGATCAAGCTCAATATCCTATTAGAATTGTTAGTCATAAATCAATAGCATTACACAAGCACATTCAAGTAATTAGCTATTCTAATGATAATCTGCCCTCAGGCCTCCTAGATAGACTACTCTGATACCAAAATTGTAATATCCTACCTTATATGAAAGGTGTCACAACCTTACTTAAGCCACTTTTAGGGTTAATTATAGAATTTAAAATTAAACTTGATATCTATGTCATTAACTATAGTATATTTCATACCTTATGTTACCCAAATTTCATTCAAACTTGATTCTTTTCTAAGTAAAAATATCTTAGTTTCTCAGCTAATGCACTGCCTAGGCGCTGGGATTTCACTGTTTGAGCACCCAAGAACCTGAAACAACATTAGGCCTCAGCCTGGTTAGCGCTATTGGGCTCTTAAGTCCCCAGTCTTGGCCAACTCATTGCCTAAGCTCCCAAAGTGGGCACTTGAGAGCCAACTGGCCTAGAAGGCCAACTTTGCTTCCTGTATCTCCTAGTTAAGGGCTTCTTGGTTCACTTCTTAGGGGTTTTTCTGCATGCATTAGGCACATGATTATCCTTATTTGAGTAAGACTAAATACACTTGTTTAGTTCTAGTTTAGTGATTCTTAAAACTAATGCATTTAAACTTTATGTTCAAACATAAAGCACACGACCAAGAGCTAGGGTTATACCATGGGTCACTTAGCCAACTATTTTACATGCAAAATGAAGGGGAACTAAATTAAGTTATTTTACATATCCCTTTTCAAAAGTGACCTCTACATAGTTTAATTAATAAACCATAACACTTTATCCCTTGTAGGGATCTTAATTGTCATTTTGAACAATCTAGATGCTGTGGATTGCTTTCACTGTGCCCACAAGGGGTATGTCAACCCAAAAGTATTGAATCTTTATTATAATCTAGAGGAAAGGAAATGTAGCTTTATCTGAAAACATTAGCAAATAAAGTAAGATAAAAATCTCATTAGAGAGTAATAACATTTTATTTTTGAACTATAATATTTTTTGTTGTATAATCATATAGAAGGGGGTGCCACACGGCACATTATCTCATCAATTTATCATTACTTAGGGTTGCTTGAGAATCTAGTTTTGTCCTTCTTAATGGGTTCATGACCATGTACTTGCAGATAAAAAGATGGGTGTCTTAAATGTTTATTTACTTTATAAGCTAAGCTATATCGTTGAAGTCTTAAATTGAACTAATATGTTGCCACTTGGCATTTTACTTTCTCACTAATGAGTAATTTTAGTTAATGCTAGTAGTTTGATGATTTCATCTTGTTTCTTTATAGTATCTAGCCGTGCATATCAAATCTCTTAGGGTTTTAATCCTTTTTATTATGTTTGCTAGCTTATCTATTCTTTCTTGCAAAATCCTCTAACTACTATTGACTTGACAAGCTAATTTATTCTTGCAAGCTAATGGATGACTGTGGGATGCATCTAGACATGGCCTTTTCTTCTCTTTTGACTATAAAGATAGCATTTATGGATTGCTACTTGATAAAGACAAATGTCTTGCCGGTCTTGTGGAAATTTATTCCTAGTATTGATTTTATTCCATTCTTAAGGAGTAAGGTCACATGGTGCATTAGCTTGGCCCTCACAAGGCAACTTGGCTGTGGGACCTTTGTCTTTTTTCTAAGACTTTTGTGTCTTTTAATAATTACTTTGAAAATGTTAGATTCCTTTCTTCCGTCCATATACTTGGTTGTGCTTTTTGACTTGTTTGCCATACTTTTAAGGACTTGCTTGTCTTCTAGTCATTTAATCATCATTAAGTGGTTCTATCTTATGTTTTATTCTATTAAATAAA
The DNA here is from genome assembly GCA_019955255.1 of Castanospermum australe. Classification (NCBI taxonomy): domain Eukaryota; kingdom Viridiplantae; phylum Streptophyta; class Magnoliopsida; order Fabales; family Fabaceae; genus Castanospermum; species Castanospermum australe. The sequence goes on along the minus strand of NSJW01000279.1, from coordinate 150,954 downwards.
ATGACTAGATTTTCCTAATTGACTTATTTGATTACTTCTGGACAAGTGTTTCTTTTTTGACTTAGGGTTGACTAGTTATTTTTAACTAATTTTTCCTAAGTTTACTTAGGGTTGACTTGAGTTCACCTAGTCTTCTTTTAACTTTTCTTTAATTTCACATTAGATTCTTTACTTTTTAATTAAACTATTCATCACTACTTTTGAATTTTCACTTTATCATTGACTTTAATGACTTAGAAGACCAACTTTGTCTCCTTAGTCTTTTACATACAGGCCTCTCAATATTGCATAAGAAATACTTATTTGTTTCTTCGTAATTTAATGTTTAGCTTACCCAATAAGTAGCTTTCTTTTGCCAACTTCCTAGAAATTTCCCAGAAACTTCATGTTCTTTTTTCCTTATAAGTCAAGTGAGTCTTCTTCTTTTATTCAAAAGATTCTTGTTTCATCAATGTCATGGAGCATATTCCGTACTTGTTCTATTTAGCTTCTCTTTTTGATTTAGAAGATAGTATATCTTCTTCCTTCTCTTTTAGTTTGTATGTATGACATTCCTAAGAGAACAATATCTTTGCCTTTTGCTCATTAATTGTTCTACTTAGTAATTAAGTAGTCAATTTTTTTTTTCTAGAGAAATCTTCTTCTTAAGTTTTCCTAGAAGCTTCTCATGTCTTTTTCTTCCTTATTGATCACGTGACCTTCTCTCTTTGTTCCAAAGATTTCCTTATCATTAATGACATGAGTTTTCCCCTTTGCATATTCCTTGTTTGGAAATTTCCTAGCATCTTTCTTCCTTTTCCTCATTCTCACGTGACCATGCTTCTTTAGAAGACAAGTTGTTTGTCTTTTTACTTTCATTATATCTTTTGGGTCATGCACTTGGACTTTTGGGTTTTGGCTTCTAAGTTACATATGAATTAGGGTGTTTAGATTGGCTTAGAGTCTCTTTATTCTAACTTACTTTATATGGCTTAGACTCTTTCTATAAATTTTAACGAGCTTTTACACTTATAACATACACTAATATAATCACACATATAATTAAGGCATAAAATATATTTTATAACTCTAGGGGATGTTACAAGTGACCCCAATCACTCCTTAAAACTTCATTGTTTGAAACTATCTATAGCTTCTTCGTTTTCGTCTTACTTAGTGGTTAAGTTTGCTTCTTTTTGATCTATCTTTGACTTTATGGTCGAAAAGTAAAACTTAGTAAAGTTTTTGTGATCCGCATGGCCGAAGCAATGTTTGAGTGACCCCAATCACTCTTTAAAGCTTCAAGGTTTGAAAATATCTCTATCTTTTTTGTTCTCATCTAACTTACATGCTAAGTGTACTTCCTTTTGATCAATCTTTGACTTTATGGTCAAATGATCGAACTTAGCAAATTTTTTGTGATCTGAAAGGCCGAGCCAAGGTTTGAGTAACTGACGTGAACTGTCGAACTCACTCAAATTAACCAGGCTTATAAAGAAATTTGTAATATAGGACAACCTGGATCGTCTCCCAAGGATTTTTGCATAGAACTAAATCACTCAATTAAAAAACAAAACATATAATAGGGAGGGTTTTAATTCGATTAAAATTAAAGCAAGAGAAAATTAATGCAAGAGATAAAACGAAATTAACAATTTAAAAGCAATCAACCAACCAGAATTGAGGTTTCAAGGACATCCGTCACTGGACAAAGAATTACTGAATCTCGTGGTTGACCCTAAACAAATCGGAATCCCTGCATTCATATAGGAACCCTCTCTACTAGATAATCACCTAGCATTTAATCAAACTGTTGGCGTGTTCACTTCAACCTGTTTTGATTTCAAGTCCCTTGGGTTAATCAACCTAAATATTAAATCTAACATTTAATCCCTTCTCCTGGATGATCAAAATACAGAAATCATAAACAAATCTCATGGACAAACCTCATCCGCTCGAATTCAACGTACACAATCGTGTTGCTCAATTCGAGTAAAGGGGGAAGAAAAACGGATTCAGTTCATGGAGAGCACGAGTCCTCTGGATTCAACAGTAAAATCCTCAACTCATGGGTTGATTGAATGGAAAGTTAGCCTACCATGGCTGGGAAAAAAAGAAAACGAAAAGGAAAGAAAAAGAAGAACAAGATGAAGAAGATGAGAGAAAAAGAGAAGAGGTGTAGATCTGAAATTTCTCCAAAATCAAAAGCTGCTGTTCATGTTACCCTAATATGCTATTTAAACCTAAAACTAAACAGGGTTAGGGCTCCAAAACTGGCCCAATTAAAAACATAACTAATGGTTTTGGTCCCATGTAATTTGGACTCCTAATTTACAAAGTTAAGCCCAATTAACTAAACATAGCTCCAGAATTTCGTGACTGACTTTGGCTCCAATTTTGACTGCCCTCTTGTTCGAATTTGGCCTTCAAGCCTCTAATACCATTTGTAGCTCTTTTTTTGTTATCTGCAAAACGAAAGAAGAATGAGGTTAATCGGATACCTTATAACAAAAGTTATGATCAAAATACTGGAACAGTGTAAATCTGAAAAAATAGCACGAAAATGAATTAAATCCAATTAAAAGCCCAAAGCCCAATTTAGACCAAAAATCATTAATTACACACTAAACAGCCCTAAAATCATTAATCAAATGCAACAATTAAGTGTGATAAAATTCAATTATCAGTGACCCCAATCACTCCTTAATGCTTCAAGGTTTCAAAATAACTCTAACTTCTTTGTTCTTGTCTAACATAGACATTAAGTTTACTTTCTTTTGATCTATCTTTGCCTTTATGGCCACATGGTCAAACTTACCAAAGTTTTTCTGATCCAAATGACCTAAGAAATGTTTAAGTAACCTCAATCAATCTTTAAAGCTTTCGGTTTGAAAATATCCCTAACTTTTTGGTTCTCGTCTAACTTAGTCATTAAATTTGTTTTCTTTCGATCTATTATTGACTTTATGGTCACATTGTCAAACTTAGTAAAGTTTTTGTGATGTAAAAGGCCTAGCCAATGTTTGAGTGACTCCAAACACTCCATAAAGCATCAAGGTTTGAAGATATCTTTAGCTTCTTTGCTCTCATCTAACAATGATATTAAGTTTACTTCCTTTTGACCTATCTTTGACTCTATGGTCAAATGGTCAAACTCAGCAAAGTTTGTGTGATCCAAATGGCCTCAGCAACATTTGAGTGTCCCCAACCACTCCTTATACTTTCATGGTTTGGAAATATATCTAGTTTCTTCATTTTCATCTTACTTAGTGGTTAAGTTTGATTCTTTTTGACCTATCTTTGACTTTTTGGTCTAATCATCAAACTTACAAAAGTTTTCATGATTTGAATGGCCAAGGCAATGTTTGAGCAACTAATCACTCCTTAAAGTTTAAAAGTTTGAAAATATTTCTAGTCTCTTCATTATCATCTAACATAGAAGTTACACTTTCTTCCTTTTGATCTATTATTGACTTTATTATCAAATGGTCACACTTAACATTGTTTGTGTGATTTGAATAGCCTTGGCAATGTTTAAGTGACCCTAATCGCTACTTAAAGCTTCTTTGTTTAAAAATATGTCTAGCTTCTTCGTTAACATCTAAGACTTTAAGTTTGCTTCCTTTCAATCTGTCTTTGACTTTATAGCCAAATGGTCAAACCTAACAAAGTTTTTGTGATTCAAATGGCATAGAAAATGTTTGAGTGACTCCAAACACTGCTTATTATTATAAGGTTTGAATATATCTCTAGCTTCTTCGTTCTCTTTTAACATAGACGTTAAGTTTGCTTTGTTTTGATCTATCATTGACTTTATGGACAAATGGTCAAACTTAGCAAAGTTTTTATGATCCGAATGGCCTAGGCAATATTTGAGTAACCCTAGCCACTCGTTAACACTTTGTGGATTGAAAATATGTCTAATTTCTTCATTCTCGTCTAACATAGTCGTTAAATTTGTTTCTTTTATATTTATCTCAGACTGAATGGTCAGATGGTCAGACTTAGCATAGTTGATGTGATTTAAATAGTCTAGAGAATGTTTACTTGACCCTAAATACTCCATAATGCTTCAAGCTTAGAAAATATCTTTAGCTTATCTGTTCTCATCAAACAATGACAGTAAGTTAGCTTCTTTTTTTTTATCTATCTTTGACTCTATAGCCAAATAGTCAAACTTAACAAAGTTTTTGAGTTCCGAACAGCATAGAAAATGTTTAAGTGACCCCAAACACTACTTAATACTGTAAGGTTTGAATATATCTCTAACTTCTTCATTCTCATTTAACATAGACATTAAGTTTGCTTTCTTTTGATTTATCATTGACTTTATGGACAAATGGCCAAACTTAGCAAAGTTTTTATGATTTGAATGGCCTGGATAATATTTGAGTCATCCCAGCCACTCGTTAAAGCTATGTGGATTGAAAATATGTCTAACTTCTTCATTCTTATCTAACATAGTCATTAAATTTGTTTCTTTTTTATTTATCTTAGACTTTATGGCCAGATGGTTAAACTTAGCAAAGTTGTTGTGATATAAATGGTCTAGGCAATGTTTCATTGACCCTAAATGCTCCATAAAGCTTAAAGCTTGGAAAATATCTTTTGCTTCTTTGTTCTCCTCTAACATTGACATTAAGTTAGCTTCTTTTTTATCTATCTTTGACTTTATGGTCAAATGGACAGACTTAGCAAACTTTTTTTGGTCCAAAGAGCCTAAACAATATTTGAGTGACCCCAATCACTCCTTAAAGCTTCATGGTTTGAAAATATTCCCAGCTTTCTCATTCTCATCTTACTTAGTAGTTAAGTTTACTTCCTTTTGATCTATCCTTGACTTTATGCTGAAATCATCAAACTTACGAAAGTTTTCGTGATCTGAAAAGCCTAGAATATATTTGGGTGACCCCAATCACTCCTTAAGGCTTAATGGTTTGATAATGTCTCTAGCCTCCCTGTTATCGTCTAACTTAGACATTACGTTTACTTTCTTTTGATGTATCTTTGACTTTATGGCCAAATGGTCAAACTTGGAAATGTTTTTGTGATTTGAATAGCCTAGACAATGTTTGAGTGACCCCAATCACTCCTTAAAACTTCACAGTTTAAAAATATCTCTAGCATCTTCGTTGTCATCTAACTTAAACGATAAGTTTGCATCTTTTTGACTTATCTTTAACTTTATGGTCAAATGGTAAAATGTAACAAAGTTTTTTTTTTATCCGAATGGCTTGGGAACTGTTTGAGCGGCCCCAAACACTTCTTAAAGCTTCAAGGTTTAAAATATCTCTAGCTTCTTCGTTCTCATCTAACATAGACTTAAAGTTTGCTTCTTATTTATCTCTCTTTGACTTTGTGGTCAAATGGTCAAACTTAGGAAAGTTTTTATGATTTGAATGGCCTAGGCAATATTTGAGTGACCCTAATTAGTCCTTAAAGCTTTATGATTAGAAAATATCTCCTGCGTCATTTTTCTTGTCTTAGTGGTTAAGTTTTCTTCCTTTTTATCTATCTTTGACCTTATGGTCAAATGGTTAAATTTTATAAAGTTTTTCTAATTTGAAAGGTCTAGGCAATGTTTGTATGACTCCAAACACTCCATAAAGCTTCATATTTTGAAAATACCTCTAGCTTCTTCATTCTCGTCTAACGTAGATGTTAAGTTCACTTACTTTTTAACTATCTTTGACTTTATAGTCAAATGGTCAAACTTAGCAAAACTTTTGCAATCCGAATGGCCTAAGCAATGTTTGTGTGACCCCAATCACTCCTTAAAGCATCATGGTTTGAAAATAGATTTAGCTTCTTCATTCCCGTTTTTCTTAGTGGTTAAGTTTGCTTTCTTTTCATTTATCATTGATTCTACAATCAAATGGTCAAACTTAGCAAATTTTTTCTGATCTAAAAGGCCTAAGCAATGATTGAGTGACCATAAACACTCTTTAAAGCATCAAGGTCTAAAATATCTCTAGCTTCTTCATTCCCATCTAATATTTACATTAAGTATACTTCTTTTTTATCTTTGACTTTATGGTCAAATAGTAAAACGCACCAAAGTTTCTGGGATCCGAATGGCCAAGACAATGTTTGAGTGACCCCAATCGCTCGTTAAAGCTTCATGGTTTGAAAATACATCTACTTAGTGGTTAAGTTTGCTTGTTTTTGATCTATTTTTAACTTTATGGGCAAATAGTCAAACTTAGCAAACTTTTCAAGATTCAAAAATCCTAGGCAATGCTTAAGTGCAATCACTTCATAAAGTTTCAAGGTTTGAAGATATCTCTAACCTCTTCATTTTCGTCTAACATAGACGTTAAGTTTGTTTCTTTTTTGTTAATATTTGACTCTATGGTCAAATGATCAAATTTAGCACAAAGTTTTTATGATCCCAATCGCCAAAGCAATGTTCGAGTGTCCTAAATCACTCCTTAAAGCTTCATGGATTCAAAATATCTCTTGCATCTTCATTCTCGTCTTTCTTAGTTGTTAAGTTTGCCTCTTTTTCATTGATCTTTGACATTATGATGGTCAAACGAAGAAATCTTCTCATGATCCGAACAGCCTAGGCAATGTTTGAGAGACCCCAATCACTCCTAGAAGTTTCATGGTTTAAAAATATCTCTAGCTTCTTCGTTCTCGTGTTACTTTGTGTTTAAGTTTGCTTCCTTTTGATCTATCTTTGAATTTGTGATCAAATAGCCAAATTTAGAAAAGATTTCACAACCCGAATGGCCTAGGCGATGTTTGAGTGACCCCAATCTCTTCTTAAAGCTTCAAGGTTTGAAAATATCTCTCGCCTTTTTGTCCTCGTCTAACTTAGGTTGTAAATTTGCTTCCTTTTGAAATATCTTTGACAATATGGTTAATTGGTCAAACTTAGCGAAGTTTTTGTGATTCAAATGGCCTAGGCAATGTTTGACGACCCTAAACACTCCTTAAAGCATCAAGGTTTGAAAATATATCTATCTTCTTTGTTCTCATCTAACCTAAACGTTACGTTCGCTTCCTTCTAATGTATCATTGACTATATGGTCAAATAGTCAAACTTTGCAAAATTTTTGTGATCTAAATAGCCTAAGCAATGTTTGAGTGACCCTAATCACTCCTCAAGGCTTCATGGTTTGAAAATATCTATAACTTCTTCATTCTCGTCGAAGTTAATCGTTAAATTTGCTTCCTTCTAGTCTATATTTCACTTTACGGTCAAATGGTCAAACCTAGGAAAGCTTTTGTGAACTAAAAGGTCTTGGCATTGTTTGAGTGACCCCAAACATGTCTTAAAGCTTCAATGTTTGAAAATGACTCTATCTTGTTCGTTCACGTCTAACATAGACGTTAAGTTTACTTCCTTTCGATGTATTTTTGACTTTATGGTCAAGTGGTTAAACCTAGCAATGTTTTTGTGATCCAAATGGCCTAGGAAATGTTTAAGTGACCCTAATCACTCCTTAAAGCTTCATGGTTTGGAAATATCTGTAGCTTCTTCATTCTCGTCTTACTTGGTGTTTAAGTTTGTTTCTTTTTTATCTATCTTTGACTTTATACATGAATAGTCAAACTTAGTAAAGTTTTCCTGATCTAAACAGCCTAGGCAATGTTTGAGCGACCTTTAAAGCTTCATGGTTTGAAAGTATGCCTAGCCTCTTCGTTCTGGTCTAATTTAGATGGTAAGTTTGCTTCCCTTTTATCTATCGTAGATATTATGGTCAATTGATCAAACTTAGCAAAGTTTTCATGATCTGAATGGCCTAGGCAATTTTTGAATGACCCCAAACACTCCTTGAAACTTCAAAGTTTGAAAATATCTCTAGCTTCTTCATTACCATCTAACACAGATATTAAGTTTGTTTCCTTTTGATGTATCAATGACTTTATAGTCAGGTAGTCAAACTTGGCAAAGTTTTTATAATCCCAATGGCCTAGGCTATGTTTGTGACCCTAATCACTCCTTAAACCGTTGTGGTTTGAAAATATCTCTAGCTTTTTTGCTCTAATCTAACTTTGTTGTTCAATTTGCTTCCTTCTGATCTATCTTTCACTTTACGGTCAAATGGTCAAACCTAGCAAAGCTTTTATGATCCGCAAGGCCTCTGCAATGTTTGAATGACTCCAAACACTTCCTATAGCATGAAGGTTTGAAATTGTCTCTAGCTTGTTCATTCACATTTAACATAGATGTTAAGGTAACTTCCTTTTGATCTATCTTTGACTTTACAAATGGTCAAACTTAGCAACGTTTTTGTGATCTGAGGGGCCTAGTTAATATTTGAGTGACTCGAATCACTCCTTGAAGCTTTATGTTTGAAAATATCTTTAGCCTTTTTGTTCTCATCTTACTTAGTGTTTAAGTTTGCTTCCTTTTGATCTATCTCTGACTTTATGCACAAATAGTCAAACTTAGCAAAGTTTTCATGTTTCGAATGGCCTAGGCAATGATTGAGTGACCTTGAAGCTTTAAGGTTTGAAAATATCTTCAACCTCTTTGTTCTCGTATAACTTAGACGGTAAATTTAATTTCTTTTGATCTATCTTTGAACTTATGGTCAATTGGTCATACTTAGCAAAGTTTTTGTGATCTAAAAGGCATAGACAATGTTTGAATGATCCAAACTCTCCTTAAAGCTTCGAAGTTTGAAAATAACTCTACCTTCTTCGTTCTCGTCTAACATAGACATTACTTTGCTTCCTTTTGATGTATCTTTGAATTTATGATCAAATGGTAAACTTAGCATTGTTTTCATCATCTGGACGGTCTAAGCAATGTTTAAGTGATGCAAATCACTACTTAAAGCTTCATGGTTGAAAAATATCTCTAGCTTCTTTGTTTTCATGCTTCTTAGTCCTTAAGTTTGTTTTATTTTGATCTATCATCGACTTTATTGTCAAATGGTCAAACTTAGCAAAGACTTCTTGTTTCGAATGGCCTAGGTAATGTTTGAGTGATCCTAATCACTCCTTTAAGCTTCACAGTTTGAAAATATCTCTACCCTCTTCGTTCTCGTCTAACTTAGATGCTATGTTTGCTTCATTTTGATCCATCTTTGACTTTGTAGTCAAATTGTCAAACTTAGCAAAGTTTTTGTGATCCGATGGCCTAGGCAATGTTTGAGTGACTCCAATTACTCGTTAATGCTTCATGGTTTCAAAATATCTCAAGCTTCTTTGTTCTCGTCTTTCTTAGTTGTTAAGTTTTCTTTGTTTTCATCTATCTTTGACTTTATTTTCAAATGGTAAAACTTAACAATGTTTTTCGTGATCTAAGTGGCCTAGGCAACATTTGAGTGACCCTAATCACTCCTTAAAGCATCATGGTTTCAAAATATCTCTAGCTTCTTCGTTCTCGTCTAACATAGATGTTAAGTTTGCTTCCTTTTAATCTATCTTTGATCCCTATCCCTGTTTAAAGCTTCACGATTGGAAAATATCTCTAACTTTTTTGTTCTCGTCTTACTTAGTGGTTAGGCTTGGTTTCTTTTGATCTATCTTTGACTTTCTAGTCAAATAGTCAAACTTAGCAAAGTTTTCGTGGTCCGATCGGCCTAGGCAATGTTTGAGTGACCTCATTCACTCCTTAAAGCTTTAAGGTTTGAAAATATCTCTAGCTTCTTCGTACTCGTCTAACTTAGATGGTAAGCTTGCTTCCTTTTAATCTCTCTTTGACCTTATGGTCAGTTAGTCAAACCAAAGTTTTTGTGATCCAAACGTACTAGGCAAGGTTTGAATAACCCCAGACATTCTTTAAAACTTCAAAGTTTGAACATATATCTAGCTTCTTCGTTGTCATCTAATGACGACATTAAGTTTGCTTCCTTTTGATCAAACTTTGACTTTTTAGTCAAATGGTCAAACTTAGCAAATTTGTGATCCAATGGCCTAGAAATGTCTCTAGCTTCTTCGTTCTCATCTTTCTTCGTTGTTAAGTTTGGTTCCTTTTCATCTATCTTTAACTTTATCATGAAATGGCCAAACTTTGCAATGTTTTCATGATTCGAACGGCCTAGGCAATGTTTGAGCGAACCCAATCACTCCTTAAAGATTCAAGGTTTGAAAATATCTCTGCCTTCTTCATTCCCGTCTAATAAAGACATTAAGTTTGCTTCCTTTTGATCTATCTTTTACTTTACGGTTGAATGGTCAAACTTAGTAAAGTTTTTGTGATCCGATTAGCCTAGGCATTGTTTGAGTGTCCCCAATCACTCCTTAAAGCTTTATGGTTAGAAAATATCTCTAGCTTCTTTGTTCTTGTCTGACTAAGTGGTTAAGTTTGCTTCCTTTTGATCTATGATTGACTTTATCGTCAAATAGTTAAACTAAGCAAAGTTTTTGTGATCTGAATGCCCTAAAAAATGTTTTAGTGACCTCAATCCTGCTTTAAATATCCAATGTTTGAAAATATCACTAACCTTTTTGTTCTAGTCTAACTTAGACGTTAAGTTTACTTCCTTTTGATCTGTCATTGACTTTATGCTCAAATCATCAAACTTAGCAAACTTTTTGTGATCTGAAAGGCATAAGCAAGTTTCAGAGATCCCAAATAATCCTTAAAGCTTCAAGGTTTAAAACTATCTCTAGACATTAAATTTGCTTTCTTTTGATCTATCTTTGACTTTATGGTCAAACGGTCAAACTTAGCAAAGCTTTTATGACCCAAATGGCCTTGGCAATGTTTGAGTGACCCCAACCACTACTTATAACTGTGATTTGAAAATATCTCTAGTTTCTTCCTTCTCGTCTAACTTAATCGTTAAATTTGCTTCCTTATAATCTTTCCTTGACTTTACGATCAAATGATCAATCCTAGTAAAGATTTTGTGATTTGAAAGCCCTCAGCAATGTTTGATTGATCCCAAACACTTCTTAAAGATTCAAGGTTTGAAAATACCTCTAGCTTGTTCTTTCATGTCTGACATAGGCATTAAGTTTACTTCCTTTTGATCTATTTTTGACTTTATGATCAAATGGTCAAACTTAGCAATGTTTTTGTGATCTGAATGGCCTAGGCAATGTCTCAGTGGCCCCAGTCACTCATTGAAGCTTTATGGTCTGAAACTATCTCTAGCTTCTTCGTTTTCATCTTATTTGGTTTTTAGGTTTGCTTCCTTATGAACTATCTCTGACTTTATAGTCAAATAGTCAAGCTTAGCAAAGTTGTTGTGATCCAAATGCCCTAGGCAATGTTTAAGTGGCCCCAATCACTCCTTAAAGCTTCAAGGCTTGAAAATAACACTAGCCTATTTGTTCTCTTCTAATTTAAATGATAAGTTAGCTTCTTTTTTATCAATCTTTGGCATTATGGTCAATTGGTCAAACTTGGCAAAGTTTTTGTGACCTGAATGGTGTAGGCAATGTTTGAATGGCCGTAAACACTCCTTAAAGCTTCAAAGTTTGAAATTATGTTTAGCTTTTTTGTTTTCATCTAACATAGGTATAAAGTTTGTTTTCTTTTGATCTATCTTTGACATTGTCGTCAAATGGTCAAACTTAGCAAAGTTTTTGTGATACAAATGGTCTAGATAATGTTTGAGTGATCCAAATCACTCCATAAAGCTTCATGCTTTGAAAATATCTCTAACTTCTTCATTCTTGTCTTTCGTAGTTGTTAAGTTTGCTTCCCTTTTATCTATCTTTGGCTTTATGATCAAATGGTCAAACTTAGCAATGTATTCGCTATTCAAATGGGCTAGGCAATGCTTGAGAGATCCCAATCATTGCTTGAAGCTTCATGATTTGAAACTATCTCTAGCTTATTCGTTCTTGTCTTACTTATTTTTTAACTTTGTTTCCTTTGATCTACTTTTGACTTTGTTGTCAAATGGTCAAAATTAACAAAGTTTTTATGATCCGAATGACTTAGGCATTTTTTGAGTGACCCAAACATTCCTTAAATCTTCTAGGTTTGAAAATATCTCTAGTTTCTTCGTTCTCGTCTAACATAGACATTAAGTTTACTTTCTTTTGATGTATCTTTGACTGTATGGTCAAATAGTCAAACTTAGAAAAAATTTTGTGATTCGAATAGCCTAGGCAATGTTTGAGTAACCCTAATCACACATTAAAGCTTCGTGGCTTGAAAATATCTCTAGCTTCTTCATTCTCATCTAACTTAGACGTTAAATTTGCTTCCTTCTAATTTGTCTTTCACTTTATAGTTAAATGGTCAAGCCTAGCAAAGCTTTTGTGATCCAAAATGCCACGGCAATGTTTGAGTGACGTCGAGGCCTTCTTAAAGCTTCAAGGTTTGAAAATGTCTCTAGCATATTCGTTCACGTCTTAAGTTCAGTTCGTTTCGATCTACATTTGACTTTATGGTCAAATGGTCAAACTTAACGATGTTCTTGTGATCCGAATGACCTTGGTGATGTTGAGTGACCTCAATCACTCCTTGAAGCTGCATGGTCTGAAAATATCACTAACTTCTTCGTTCTTGTCTTACTTAGTGTTTAAGTTTGCCTCCTTTTGATATATCTTTGACCTTTTGCTCAAATAGTCAAACTTAGCAAAAATTTTGTGATCCGAACAATAGGCAATGTTTGAGCAACTTCAATCACTCCTTAAAGCTTCAAGGTTTGAAAATATCTTTAGCCTATTTGTTCTCATCTAACTTAGATGATAAGTTTGCTTCCTTTTCATCTATCTCTAACATTATGATTAACTAGATAAACTTAGCAAAGTTTTTGTGATTCAAATGGCCTAGGAAATGTTTTAGTGGCCCAAACACTTCTTAAAGCTTCAAGATTCGAAAATATCCCTAGCATCTTTATTTTCATCTAACATAAACACTAAGTTTGCTTCATTTTGATTTATCTTTGACTTTAACATCAAATAGGCTAAAGATATTTTCAAACCTTGAAGCTTTAAGGAGTGATTGAAGTTCCTCAAACATTGCCTATTGTTCGGATCACAAAAACACTAAGTTTGCTTCATTTTGATTTATCTTTATTCAGTCTAGAAAATGTTTGAGTGACCATTATCACTCCTTACAGCTTCAAGGTTTGAAAATATCTTTAGCATCTTCATTCTGGTCTAACGTAGATGTTAAGTTTGCTTCCTTTTGATCTATCTTCAACTTTTTGGTCAAATGGTCAAACTTAACAATGTTTTTGTGATTTGAATGGCCTAAGCATTGTTTAAGTGACTCCAACTACTCTCTAAAGCTTCATAGTTTGAAAATAACTCTAACTTCTTCATTCTCGTCTTTCTTAGTTGTTACGTTCGCTTCCTTTTCATCTATCTATGTCTTTATGATCAAATTGTCAAACTTAGCAATCTTTTCCTGACTTGATTAGCCTAGGCAATGTTTGAATGACCCTAAACACTCCTTAAAGCTTCAAAGTTTGAAAATATCTCTCACTTCTTCTTCGTTCTCATCTAACACAGACGTTAAGTTAGCTTCCTTTTGATGTATCAATGACTTTATGGTCAGGTAGTCAAAACTTGGCAAAGTTTTTGTGAACCTAACGGCCTAGGCAATATTTCTGAACCTAATCACTGCTTAAAGCGTCATGGTTTGAAAATATCTCTAGCTTCCTTGTTCTCATCTAACTTAGTCATTAAATTTGCTTCCTTTTGATATATCTTTCTCTTTATGATCTAATGGTCAAACTTAGCAAAACTTTTGTGATCTGAAAGGCCTCTGCAATGTTTGAATTACCCCAAACACTTCCTATTGCATGAAGGTTTGAAAATGCCTCTAGCTTGTTTGTTTATGTTTAATATAGACATTAAGTTTACTTCCTTTTGATTTATCTTTGACTTTACAGTCAAATGGTCAGACTTAGCAAAGTTTTTGTGATCCGAGTATCCTGGTTAATGTATGAGAGACCTGAATCATTCCTTGAAGCTTCATGGTTTGAAAATACCCCTAGCCTTTTCGTTCACGTCTTACTTAGTGTTTAAGTTTGCTTCCTTTTGAGCTATCTCTGACTTTTTGCACAAATAGTTAAACTTGGAAAAAAATTTGTGATTCAAATGGCCTAGGCAATATTTGAGTAACCCTAATCACACATTAAAGCTTCGTGGCTTGAAAATATCTCTAGCTTCTTCATTCTCATCTAACTTAGACGTTAAATTCGCTTCCTTCTAATTTGTCTTTCACTTTACAGTTAAATGGTCAAGCCTAGCAAAGCTTTTGTGAGCCAAAATGCCACGGCAATGTTTGAGTGATGTCGAGGCCTTCTTAAAGCTTCAAGGTTTGAAAATGTCTTTAGCATATTCGTTCATGTCTTAATTTCAGTTCGTTTCGATCTATATTTGACTTTATGGTCAAATGGTCAAACTTAACGATGTTCTTGTGATCCGAATGGCCTTGGCGATGTTGAGTGACCTCAATCACTCCTTGAAGCTGCATGGTCTGAAAATATCTCTAACTTTTTCGTTCTTGTCTTACTTAGTGTTTAAGTTTGCCTCCTTTTGATTTATCTTTGACCTTTTGCTCAAACAGTCAAACTTCGCAAAATTTTTGTGATTCGAACAATAGGCAATGTTTGAGCAACTCCAATCACTCCTTAAAGCTTCAAGGTTTGAAAATATCTTTAGCCTATTTGTTCTCATCTAACTTAGATGGTAAGTTTGCTTCCTTTTCTTCTATCTCTAACATTGTTAAATGGTCAAACTTAACAATGTTTTTGTGATTTGAACGGCCTAAGCATTTTGTTAAGTGACTCCAACTACTCTCTAAAGCTTCATAGTTTGAAAATATCTCTAACTTCTTCATTCTCGTCTTCCTTAGTTGTTACGTTCGCTTCCTTTTCATCTATCTATGTCTTTATGATCAAATTGTCAAACTTAGCAATCTTTTCCTGACTTGAATGGCCTAGGCAATGTTTGAATGACCCTAAACACTCCTTAAAGCTTTAAAGTTTGAAAATATCTCTCACTTCTTCGTTCTCGTATAACACAGACGTTAAGTTAGCTTCCTTTTGATGTATCAATGACTTTATGGTTAGGTAGTCAAACTTGGCAAAGTTTTTGTGAACCTAAAGGCCTAGGCAATATTTGTGAACCTAATCACTCCTTAAAGCGTCATGGTTTGAAAATATCTCTAGCTTCCTTGTTCTCATCTAACTTAGTCGTTAAATTTGCTTCCTTTTGATATATCTTTCTCTTTATGGTCTAATGGTCAAACTTAGCAAAACTTTTGTGATCTGAAAGGCTTCTGCAATGTTTGAATTACCCCAAACACTTCCTATAGCATAAAGGTTTGAAAATGTCTCTAGCTTGTTTGTTTACGTTTAATATAGACATTAAGTTTACTTCCTTTTGATTTATCTTTGACTTTACTGTCAAATGGTCAGACTTAGCAAAGTTTTTGTGATCCGAGTATCTTGGTCAATGTACGAGAGACCTGAATCATTCCTTGAAGCTTCATGGTTTGAAAATATCCCTAGCCTCTTCGTTCACGTCTTACTTAGTGTTTAAGTTTGCTTCCTTTTGAGCTATCTCTGACTTTTTGCACAAATAGTCATACTTAGCAAAGTTTTTATGATTTGAATGGCCTAGGCAATGTTTGAGCGACTCCAATCACTCCTTGAGGCTTTAAGGTTTCAAAATATCTCTAGCTTCTTCATTCTCATCTAACATAGATGTGAAATTCGCTTGCTTTTGATCTATCTTCGACTTTATGGTCAAATGATAAAACTTAACAAAGTTTTTATGATCCGAATGGCCTAGGTAATGTTTGAGTGACCCTAATTACTCCTTAAAGTTTCATGGTTTGAAAATAACTCTAGCTTGTTTGTTTCGACTTACTTAGTGGTTATGTTTGCTTCTTGTTAATCTATCTTTAACTTTATGATCAAATGGTAAAATTTAGGAACGTTTTGTTGATCCAAATGACCTAGGTAATGTTTAAGTGAGCCTATTCACTTCTTAAAGTTTCAAGGTTTGAAAATATCTATAACTTCTTCGTTCTCATCTAATTTAGTCATTAAATTTGCTTTCTTTTTATCTATCTTTAACTTTTCTGCCAATTGGTCAAACTTAGTAAAGTTTTTGTCCTACAAAAGGCCTAGGCAATGTTTGAGTGACCCCAAACACTCTTTAAAGCTTCATGGTTTGAAAATATCTCTAGCTTCTTCGTTCTCATCTAACATTGAAATTAAATTTGCTTCCTTTCGATCTTTCATTGACTCAATTGTCAAATGGTCAAACTTAGCAATATTTTTATGCTTGTGTTCTGACTAGCCAAGGTAATGTTTGAGGGACCCCATGATTTGAAAATATCTCTAGCTTCCTCATTCTCACCTTACTTAGTGGTTAAGTTTGCTTTCTTTTGATCTATAGTTAGCTTTATCGTCAAATCGTCAAATTGAGCAAAGTTTCTGTGATTCAAACAGCTTATGCATGATTTGAAAATATCTCTAGCTTCTTCGTTCTCGTCTAACATTATCATTAGGTTTGCTTCTTTTTAATCTATCTTTGACTTTGTGGTCAACTTGAGAAAGATTTGCATCAGTATTGCATATTTGAGATTACCTGAGAAAGTTGAGAACTTTAAACCTTCTCAGCTCTAACCTGTGATGTATTTGAACTTTCTCAACTCCAAGTATTCGTACTTGAAAAAGTTTTGATAATGCTGATTGTGTTTGCTGTGAATTTCAAAATCCAAAGGAGCACAATTCAACCTTCCTTCTTGTGCTTTTGCCAACTTCAATTGATATCAGAGCTTAACCTTTAGTTAAGCACATCTTTCACTGTGAAAGGAGGACAAAGATCTAGAAGGAGGCATGGTAAACTGACGAAGAGGTGCATACATACTAGAAGGTTCCTCTACAAATAGACCATCTGCCTTTGATGGAAGAAACTACTACTACTGGAAGGATCAGATAAGGTTTTTTATATAATCTTAGCACATTGATATTTTGGAAATTATTAAAAATGGTCTCTTCATCCCTACAACTAGATATGATGATTGAAGAACTGAAGAAAAGCCAAGAGACACATGGACAGAATATGAAAAGAATAAATACATATTGAACTCCAAGGCCAAGTTCTTTCCAACTTGTGCATTAAGCATAAATGAGTATGCAAGATAGCTGGCTACAGTACTGCAAAGGAAATATGGTATACCATGATGGTAGCTAAGGAAGGAACAAGTCTAGTCAAAAAAGAAAAAGTCAGCATGTTGGTTCATCAATACGAATTATTCAAGATGCAAGAGCATGAGACAATAAGATGTTTGTAAGATTCACAATCATTGTGAATGACCTAAAGTCACTTGGGAAGACATACACAAATCAAGAGCATGTCAGAAAGCTTCACAGATGCTTACCTAAGCTATGGGGACCTAAGGTTATAGCAATCCAAGAAGCCAAAGATCTCTCAACTTTGAAGTTTGATGAGCTACTTGGATCACTAAAAGTTCATGAACAAGAGCTAGAAGAAATGAATGAACAAATTCTAGCGAAAAGAAAGTCAATTGCTCTTACAGTTCAGAAAGGTCAGAGCAAGCAACCTTCACAAATGGAGATGAGTTGGCATTCATCTCAAGAAAGATTTAGAGAATGTTGGGAAAGAAAGGTAGAGGAAAGAAGAATTTCTAGTCAAAGAATGAACTTTAGAAGGGTGACTCTAGTAGTAGTAAAGGACAAATCATATGCTATGAGTGCAAGAAACCTAGTGACATCAGGACAAAATGTCCCTGCTAAATAAATCTCAAAAGAGATTCTTCAAGAAGAAAAGAATGATGGCTTCATGGGAGGATCTTGATGAAGATTCATCAAATGTTGGTGATCAAGAAGAAACAGCCAACCTTTGTCTAGTAGCAAATCAACAAGAAGTTAAGACTGATGATGAAGTATCCGATTCTGAACCTTATCAACTTTCTTATGATAAACTTGAAAGTGCATTTGATGAACTGTTGTCTAATTCAAACATCATTATTGAAAAATATACAGCTATAAAGAAAAAGTTTTTTGAAACTTTGAAATAAAATAAAATTTTAAAAGCCGAGAAAGATGCTTTGAATCAGGAAAATGAAAATTTATTGAAGCTGAATGCTGATTTGACTTCCTTTTTTAAGTTGATAGCAGTTAACTTTTCTCAATCCTCCTCTCAACAACCTTCTCAAGTATCCAATGAAACAAAAAAGTTGAAGGAGAAAGTTGAAGAGCTAACTAAAGACCTAGCCAAGTTTGTTAATGGTACTAAAAATTTTAAGAGACTTCTTGGAAGTCAAAGATATGCTTTTGATAAAGCTAATCTAGGATATAAAAATGTTATCAAACAGAAATGGTATAAACATTTTTTTGTACTTGCTAAGAAATCTGGTGTAACTCATTTTTGTTGCAATAAAACTGGCCATAAGGCATTATCCTGTGTTTACAATAACAAACCACCTAAGATTTAAGCCACTAACTTGAGAAGACCCAAGAAAGTTTGGGTATCTAAGTCTAAAGTTGCTTCTCATGTAAATGTGCATGATGCCAAAGAAAAGGAAGCAAAGATGGTACTTAAACAATAGGTGTTTAAGGCACATGATAGGAGACAGAAGCAAGTTCTTATCACTTAAAGTAAGAGATGGTGGTGAAGTCACATTTGATGATAAGAGCAAGGCAAGGATTGTTGGCATAGGTAAGGTTGGTAAGACAAACTTTACCATTGTCAATGATGTGTTTTATGTGAAAGGGTTCAAACATAACCTTCTTAGCATAAGTCAGTTTTGTGATAATGGTTGTAAGTAATGTTTGAACCTACTAGATGCATTGTGAGAAAGTTAAATAGTGACAAAATCCTCTTTCCAGCCAAGAGAGACAAAAATGTCTATAGTGTAGAATTAGAGGACCTCTAAAGTCAAAATGTTGAATACTTTGTCTCTTTGAAAAATGAACAATGGTTATGGCATAAAAGAGTTGGTCATATTAACATGAAAACCATTTCAAAACTATTGAAACATGATCTTGTTGGAGGCTAGCCAAGAATTAGATTTGAGAAAGATATGGTGTGTGAAGCATGCCAAAGAGGCAAGCAAACAAAATCAAGTTTTCAACCTAAGAATGTTGTCACAACTCACAGACCATTAGAGCTTTTATATATTGACTCATTTGGCCCTACTAAGGCTGCTAGTTTTGGTGGAAAGAGACATGATTTTATGATAGTTGTTGATTTCTCTAGATTCATGTGGGTACTCTTCTTAGCTCACAAGAATGATTCTTTTGAGGCCTTTAGAACCTTCTATAAATGAGTACAAAATGAGAAAGGCTTTTGTATTACAGCCATTAGAAATGATCATGGAGGAGAGTTTGAAAATATTTCATTTAAAAACCTTTTGTGATAAAAATGGGATACTGGAAATTTCTCTTGTCCAAGAGCTGCTCAACAAAATGGTGTTGTGAAAAGAAAAAATCATACACTACAAGAAATGGCAGGACTCTTCTTTGTGATTCTGATTTGCCAAAATATTTTTGGGTAGAGGTTGTGAGTACTTCATGTTATATCATGAACAAAGTTTTCTTAAGGCCAATATTAAAGAAAATCCTATATGAATTGTGGAAGGGAAGAAAACCCAACATTTCATACTTTCATGCCATTGCCTGTGAATGTTTCATCTTAAACAACAAAGATTAATTGGGAAAGTTTGATTCCAAATCTAATAAAGAAATTTTTCTTAGATACTCAATATCTTCTAAAGCTTATAAAGTTTACAATACTAGAACACTAGTTGTGGAAGAGAGTATACATGTTGTTTTCAATGAAACTAATCCTTTTGATGAGAAAGGAAAAGTTGCAAACTTAGAGGATGAAATGGGATAGTTGAATATCAATGAGAAAGCCCAAGATAAGAGAGATAAGAAAGATCAATCTAAATAGCAACATGAGAAAGTTGCTGAGAGTAGTCATCAACCTTCTTAAGACCCTTCTCAACAACCTTCTTAACTTCCAAAGGAATGGAAGTAGCATTCTTCTCATCCCAAAGAGTTTATCATTGGTTAGACCTCTGCAGGAGTTAGAACCAGATCTTCTTTCAGACATAACATCAACAATCTTGCACTACTTTATTAAGTTGAGCTTACAAGTATTGATGAAGCTCTCAAAGAAAAAGCCTAGATTAAGGCTATGCAAGAAGAACTGAATCAGTTTGAAAGAAAAAAATTCTAGACCTTAGTCCCTACACCTAAGGATCATTCATTGATTGGCATTAGATGGGTTTTAAGAAACAAGCTGGATGAAAGTGGCAATGTGGTGAGAAACAAAGCAAGACAAGTGGCCCAAGGGTATGATCAATAGGAAGAAAATTTTCTAATTTGATGAAAAGTGAGAATCAGTTCTTCCTTGGCTTGCAAATCAAAGAAGACAAGTCTGGAATTTTCATTTATCAAGAAAAATATAGTAAAGACTTGTTGAGAAAGTATAATATGAAAAATTCAAAGCCAATGGGAAAACCAATGCATCCATCAATAGTCATTAATAAAGATGAGAAAGGTAAATCAGTCAGTGAGAAACTTTATTGTGGTATGATTGGATGACTTCTCTACTTGACTGCTAGTAGACCTGATATTGTTTTTCAGTGCATGTTTATATGCACGTTTTCAAGCAAGTCCTAAAGAATCTCATCTCAAGGCTGTGAAGAGAATCTTTAGATATTTACTTGAAACTTCTAACTTTGGTTTGTGGTATGAGAAATGTTTAAGCTTTGATCTAGTAGGATATTGTGATGCTAATTTTGCTGGAGATAGAGTAGAAAGAAAGAGTACAAGTGGTGGATGTCACTTTTTAGGCAAAACCTTGGTGACTTGGTCAAGCAAGAAGCAAAATTCCATTGCTCTTTCAACTACTGAAGTTGAACATGTATCTGCTACCAACTGTTGTTTATAACTCTTATGGATCAAACATCAACTTGAGGATTACTCATTGAGGTACAACCACATTCCCATATTTTGCGATAATACAAGTGCAATAAACCTATCTAAGAATCCTATACAGCATTCATGATCAAAACACATATCAAACATCATTTTATTAAAGATCATGTTCAAAAAGAAAACTTTGAACTTAAATTTGTTGATACTGTCCACCAATAGGCAGATATTTTTACAAAACCCCTTAGTGAAGAAAGATTATGTTTTATAAGGAATAACTTGAACATGACCATTCTCAAATGATAAAATTTGTTTGTTTGATTATATTTAATATTGTATGTTGTGGTTCCATAAAAATCTGTGCATTTTATATGATTTGGGAAAATTATTGGAGATGATAAAGTTATCTGAGAACATTAGAGAAGCATGGAGACTTGAGAAAGCTGGTTCCCAACAGATGAGAAAGTTGGTGAGAAAGTTGCCTATAATTCCTCTTGTGCAAACCTTCTCAAGTCATGCATTTCAAATCCTATTAAGGGTTAGATGCTGAGTCAGTTTCTCTCTCTATCCAATCCTGTAACTGACACTCCAACAGTAAAATCCTGAATCTAACGGTAATATTTCAGATCCTATAAATCAATTTTTCATCTATCCACTGTAGATTGTACCTCACCCCTCAAAACTAAAGCCCTATCTCTCTCTAACCTCTATTTTCTTTCATTTCTACCATGGTTTCTCACTCTCATACTTCTCAAACCCTTACTTTGAGATCTTTCGGCCATATAAGAATCAAGAAATCAGACCAGAAAAAGAAGTCAACTGAACAAGAAACCTTATCTAAGATAAAACGCATTATGGTTTCCATTATGGCTGAGTCAGAAGCTAAAGATGTTCCTCAAGCTAAACCTATTCCATCTAAACCAGCTCCTGCATAACCAACAGAGCAAGCTAAACCCTTAGAGAGGAGAAGATCAGCTTGCATCAAGTTTGGAGCTAATACCTCTAATATTCTAAGAAAAAGGGCCAGAGTTAAAGAGCTCATTGTTATTTCTGAGGAAGAAAAAGTTGCCCCTGCTACGATTGATGGAGTTTCTTTCTTTGAATCCAAAGAGATTGAAGTTATATATGAAGTTAGTTAAAGGCAAAGAAGATAGTCCTTTGAAGGAGTATCTCCCTCACTGATATGGCTGAAGAGGGAATGGAAGTGAAAGAAGTTTCAAAAATTAGGTGGAGAAAATTTCTCAAGATCACTAACCTTGTGTATCCAAGGTTTGTGAGAAGCTTCTATACTGCAGTGAAGATCATAGATGAGCGCTTTTCTCTTTCTTGCAAGCTAAATGGCATTCCCATCACTATAGATGCTAAAGTACTAGCTCAAGTCACAGGTGTGGAGGACAAAGGAATCTGTATATATGCCAATGATGCTTGGTGGATCAGAATGGCATATGAGAGAAAGATATCCATGATACGCTGTTCAAAGATGAGGAGCCACCTCACACTATTAACAAGCTAAATTCTGTGGCCAAGTTCTTTCACTGTTTATCCTGCTACTAAAGGCTGGAAGCACTGAGAAGATTTTGTTGCCTGACATGGTGATCATGTATCATCTTAAAGAGATGAAGAAATTGAATCTTCACTACTTGGTGCTAAAGTACATGATTGCTACTATAAGGAATCCCAAGAAGTTAGCAAGCTTGCCCTATAGGATGCTTTTGACAAAGATTTTCAAGCACTACAATCTGTGCCTACTTTAAGAAGAATCTGAGAAAGAATGTCCTATCTTCTCAAAGAAAAACTAAAAAGCTATGCACTTGGAGAAGCGTGAACCAACTGAAAATGGTCCTAGAGACACAACCAAGAAAAAGCATAACAAGGCTCCAAAGCCTTAAGAGGAAGAGAAGAAAGAAGAAGGAGAAAAGAAGGAAGAGATAGTTGAAAAGAAAAGCAAGGAAGGAGGAAGCAAAGAAAAGAAAAAGAAGAAAAAAAAAGAAAAGAAAGTGATTTGAGAAGGGTGGTGGCAAACCTTCTCAAGTCACTAATCAACCTGCTCTAACGTCAGAGCAGCCTTCTCAAGCTGCTGAACAACCTTGCTGAGGTCCTTGATCAACCTTGTCAAGAGATGGAACAACTTTCTCAGGACATTCCTAAAGCTGAACAAGAGAGACAAATGCATGTAGAAGACATCTGCATGTTAGCTAAAGACATTCCTATAGGATTTGATGCTGAATATTCTAGAAGTAAAGTTGAGAAACCTGTTGTTGACCTTTCTCAACCCTACATGTATATGGATCTTGATGTGGCTATTGCTGATATCATAGCCCAACTCTCTCAAGAAGGAAACCTACTCCATGAAGGCCCCCTGATCTCTCCCACTCCACTCCATAAGAAAAAGAAGAAAAACAAAAAGAAAGAAAATAAGAAGGAAGAGAAAAAGAATAAAAAAAGATGAAGTTGAATCTAAGAAAGATGAGTCTAATGAAGCATCTAAACCTTCTCATCCTCAGACTAAGACGACAACTGAGAAAGAAGCAAAGAAAGAAGTTTTTGATGCTAAACAAGGACGACTAGAGTAACAAGGTATGGAATCACAAATGCTGAGCCTAAAATCTTGAACTCCTCGCTTGGAATCTCTAATCTTTAATGATGACTGCCCTGGAGACTTAAAAAGATTAACCTGATAGCAGTACTCACACTATTGTGCTTGAAGGCATTCAAGATGAGCCTTCTACATCTCCAAAAAAGTAATTTTCTATTGGTTCTTTTTTTAATCAATTGGAAAAGGAGAAAATTAAGTTGAATCAAGCAATGGGCATGGCTACAAGGATGGAAGGAAGTGAAACTTATCATGGTTCCACTCATCCTGAGCCAACTCCCTCAAAACCAGTGATGAAGACCTACCACTTCACAAAAGATGAGTTGAAAAGGCTTAACTTCCAAGTTAAGAAGCCGCAGAAAGGTCAAGAAACACTGAGGAAAGAGATGATGAAGGTCTGAAGGAGATTCACTCAACTATTCATGAGTTTTGTTGAAAAAGGCGACTTGTTTATAAAAGTGCATTTCATTTAGTTGGTTTTGAGTAAACCTTTGTGTTTCTTAACTAATGCTCTTTTAAATTTTTTGAGTGCTTAGCCTTTCATTTCCAAACTTGTCCATGCTTTCACCATAGCCCCATTACAACCATGAATAATAAGTCCTCTTGATTTGTGCATGCACGTGTTTTGAGTAGTGGAGAAGTAGAATTTGAGCAAGCTTATGGTAGGGCAATTTTCTTGACTGGAATTTGAGTGATACACTTGCTACCCTATACACTTGAGAGATTAATTGAGAGCAAACCTTGAGAGGCCATTTTTCGTGATTAGCATTATCAATTGAGATTGTCATGTTTTATAATTTGAGATGAAGAAATTTCTGTCATGATTGGTTGATCTTTTGAAGTTGTGTTCCTTGTTCAAGTTTTGCATTCTTGACAATTGTTAGAAAGGAGAGGTTTATCTTTTAGTCTTTTTCTTTGTTTTATCATTTCTTTAGTTTTGTTTTGAATTTTTAATTTTGCCCAGGAGTACAAAAGGATAAGTGTGGGGGCATTTGATAATTGAATTTTATCACACTTAATTGTTGCATTTGATTAATGATTTTAGGGCTATTTAGTATGTGATTAATGATTTTTGATATAAATTGGGCTTTGGGCTTTTAATTGGATTTAATTCATTTTCGTGCTATTTTTTCATATTTATACTGTTCCAGTATTTTGATCATAACTTTTGTTATAGGTATCCGATTAACCTCATTCTTGTTTCGTTTTGCAGATAACTCAAAGAGCTACAAATGGTATTAGGCTTGAAGGCCAAATTTGGACAAGAAGGCAGTCAAAATTGGAGCCAAAGTCAGTCACGAAATTCTGGAGCTATGTTTAGTTAATTGGGCTTAACTTTGTAATTAGGAGTCCAAATTACATGGGACCAAAGCCATTAGTTATGTTTTTAATTTGGGCCAGTTTTGGAGCCCTGACCCTGTTTAGTTTTAGGTTTAAATAGCATATTAGGACAACATGAACAGCAGCTTTTGATTTTTGAGAAATTTCAGATCTACACCTCTCTTCTTTTCTCTCTTCTATTCACCTTGTTCTTCTTTTTTTTTCCTTTTCGTTTTCTATTTTTTCCAAGCCATGGTAGGCTAACTTTCTAATCAATCAACCCATGAGTTGAGGTTTTTGCTATTGAATCCAGAGGACCTGTGCTCTCCATGAACTGAATCCGTTTGTCTTCCCCCTTTACTCGAATTGAGCAACACGATTGTGTACGTTGAATCCGAGCGGATGAGGTTTGTCCATGAGGTTTGTTTATGATTTCTGTATTTTGATCATTTAGGGGAAGGGATTAAATGTTAGATTTAATATTTAGGTTGATTAACCCAAGGGACTTAAAATCAAAACAGGTTGAAGTGAACACTATGCGATGGCATGAGTGAACGCGCCATGTGTGTTTGATTAAATGCTAGGTGATTGTCTAGTAGAGAGGGTTCCTATATGAATGCAGGGATTCCGATTTGTTTAGGGTCAACCACGAGATTCAGTAATTCTTTGTCTAGTGACGGATGTCCTTGAAACCTCAATTCTTGGTTGGTTGATTGCTTTTAAATTGTTAATTTCGTTTTATCTCTTACTTTAATTTTTCTCTTGCTTTAATTTTAATTGAATTAAAACCCCCCCTGTTTATTGTTTTGTTTTTAATTGAGTGATTTAGTTCTATACAAAAAAATCCTTAGGAGACGATCCAGGTTGTCCTATATTACAAATTTCTTTATAAGCTTGGTTAATTTGAGTGAGTTCGACAGTTCACGTTAGAGAGACAGTGTTAAAGAAAGACTACTCGTTTTCTAGCTTGAATAGGTGAGTGTTGAAGAAAGGATACTCATGTATAAGCCTGGAGAGGCTGGGAGGAAAAGAATACTCAGTTATTTATTAGAAAATCTCAGAGTTGGGGCTTGGATATTGCCCATGAGGTTTGGGGTGAACCAATATAAATCTATGTGTTTAACTCTCTTTTCTTTTATCTCTTACTTTGGTTTTAGTTCTGCATATATTTAAAGCTCATTAAGTGATTTTGTTTGAACCAAATTCATATATTTTTTGAAAATCAACGCAACCTATTCAAGTTTTTGAAACTTAAGCTTCAGCAAGTTTAAATTTGATAAAAATCATTTTTAAAGTTTTAAATTTAATTTATAAGTTTCAAAACTTGTTTTGAAAGATGTCTGGAACTGATTTGCATCAACACTGCATATTTGGCATTACTTGAGAAAGTTAAGAAAGTTGAAGCTTCCCAACTCTAACCTATGGCGTATTTGAACTTTCTCAACTCCAAATATTTAAACTTGAGAAAGTTTTGAGAAGGGTGATTGCATTTGCAAAGAATTTGAAAATCCAAAGCAGCACAATTCAACCCCCTTCTGTGCATTTGCCAACTTCACTTGAAGCTTTAAGAAGTGATTAGGGTCACTCAAACTTTACCCAGGCCATTCGGATCATGAAAAATTTGCTAAATTTGACCAAAAAGTCAAAGATATATCAAAAGAAAACAAACTTAACCACTAAGTAAGATGAGAACTAAGAAGTTAGAGATATTTTCAAATCTTGAAGCATTAAGGAGTGATTGGAGTTACTCAAATATTGCCTAGGCCTTTTGGATCACAAAAACATTGCTAAGTTTGACCATTTGACCGTCATCTCAAAGATAGATCAAAACGAAGCAAACTTAACTATTAAGTTAAACAAGAATGAAGAAGCTAGATATATTTTCAAACCTTGAAGCATTAAAGAGTAATTAGGATCACTCAAACATTGCCTACGATATTCGGATCGCAAAAGCTTTGTTAAGCTTGACCATTTGACCGTCATCTCAAAGACAGATCAAAAGGTAGCAAACTTAATGTATAAGTTAGACGAGAACGAAGAAGCTAGAGATATTTTCAAACCTTGAACCTTTAAGGTCTCTTTGAAGTTACTCAAATATTGCCTAGGCCTTTTAGATAACAAAAGCTTTTCTATGTTTGACCACTTTACCGTAAAGTCAAAGATAGATCAAAAGAAAGTGAACTACATCACTAAGTAAGATGAGAACAAAGAAGCCAGAGATATTTTCAAACCAGGAACTTTTAAGGGGTGATCGAGGTCACTCAAGCATTACCTAGGCCATTCAGCTCACAAAAACTTTGCTAATTTTGATCATTTGACCTTAAACTCAAAGATAGATTAAAAAGAAGCAAACTTAACGTCTATGTTAGACGAGAACAAAGAAGCCAGAGATATTTTGAAACCTTGAAACTTTAAGGAGTGTTTGGTGTCACACAAACATTGCCTATGCCCTTTGGATCACAAAAAACTTAGTAAGTCAAAGATAGATCAAAAAAATGCAAATTTACCCACTAAGTAAGATGAGAACAAAGAAGTTAGAAATATTTTGATACCTTGAAGCTTTAAGGAGTGATTGGCATCACTTGAGAAGGTTGAGATATATTCAAAGATGGATCTAGAGGAAGCAAACTTGACCACGAAGTAAGTTAAGAAGGAAGAAGCTACGGATGTTTTCTAACTTTGAAACTTTAAGGATTGATTGGGGTCACTCAAATATTACTTAGGCCTTTCGAATAACAAAAACATTGCCAAGTTTGAGCATTTGACATAAAGACAAAGATAGATTAAAAGGAAGCAAACTTAACGTCTATGTTAACTGAGAACGAAGAAGTTAGAGATATTTTCAAAGCTTGATTCCTTAAAGAGTGATTGGGTTCACTCAAACACTACCAAGGCTGTTTGGGTCACAAAAACTTCGCTAAGTTTTACCATTTGACCATAAATTCAAAGATAGATTAAAAGAAAGCAAACTTAACCACTAAGTAAGATGGCAACAATGAAGATTGAGATATTTTCAAACCATGAAGTTTCAAGGAGTGATTGGGGTCACTCAAACATTTCCAAGCCATTCGAATCACAAAAGCTTTACTAACTTTAACCATTTGGCCATAAAGTCAAAGATAGGTCAAAAGGAAGCAAACTTAATGTTTAAGTTCGATAAGAACAAAGAAGTTAGAGATATATTCAAACCTTGAAACTTTAATGAGTGTTTGGGGTCACTTAAACATTGCCTAGGGCTTTTGGATCACAAAAATTTTGCCAAACTTTGACCATTTGATTATAAACTCAAAGATAGATCAAAAGGATGCAAACTTAACCACTAAGTAAGATAAGAATGAAAAAGGTAGAGATATTTTCAAATCTTGAAGCATATGATTGGGGTCACCAAACATTGCCTAGGCATTTGGGATCGTAAAGACTTTACTAATGACCATTTGACTGTAATATCGAGGATAGATCAAAAGGAACGAGAATGAAGAAGCTAGATATATTTTCAAACCTTTGAACTTTTACGAGTGCATTACCTAGGACTTTCGGATCACAAAAAGTTTGCTAAGTTTGATCATTTGACCATAAACTCAAAGATAGATCAAAAGGATTCAAACTCAACCACTAAGTAAGACGAGAACAAAGAAGATAGAGATATTTTCAAATCTTGAGGCATTAATGAGTGAATAGGGTCACTCAAACATTGCCTAGGCCCTTCGGATCACAAAAACTTTGCTGAGTTTGACCATTTGAGCGTAATATCAAAGATAGATAAAAGGAAAGCAAACTTAATGCATAAGTTGGATGAGAAAGAAGAATCTAGAGATATTTTCAAATGTTGAAGCTTTAAAGACTGTTTGGGGCCACTCAAACATTTCCCAAGTCTTTCACATCACAAAAGTTTTACAATGTTTGACAATTTAACCGTAAAGTCAAAGATAGATCAAAATGAAGCAAACTTCACTACTAACTAAGATGAGAACGAAGAAGCTAGAGATATTTTCAAACCATGAAGCTTTAAGGAGTGATTGGGGTCACTCAAGCATTGTCTAGGCCATTTGGATCACAAAATTTTTATAAGTTTGACCATTTGACCTGTAGGTCAAAAATAGATTAAAAGAAAGTGAACTTAACATCATGTTAAACGAGAACAAAGAAGCCATAGATATTTTCAAACCTTGAAACTTTAGGGAGTTTTTGATGTCACACTGATAATTGAATTTTATCACACTTAATTGTTGCATTTGATTAATGATTTTTAGGGCTGTTTAGTGTGTAATTAATGGTCTTTGGTCTAAATTGGACTTTGGGGGTTTTAATTGGATTTAATTCATTTTCGTGCTAATTTTCCATATTTACATTGTTCCATTATTTTGATCATAACTTTTGTTCTATGTATCCGATTAACCTCATTCTTATTTCATTTTGCAGATAACTCAAAGAGCTACAAATGGTATTGAAGGCCAAATTCGGACAAGAAGGTAGTCAAAATTGGAGCCAAAATCAGTCACAGAATTCTGGAGCTATGTTTAGTTAATTAGGCGTAACTTTGTAATTAGGAGTCCAAATTACTTGGGACCAATGCCATTAGTTATGTTTTAATTTGGGCCGGTTTGGAGCCCCTAACCCGGTTTAGTTTTAGGTTAAGTCAGTAGATTAGGGAAACAAAAAAAGACAGCTTGACATATGGGAAATTTTGGATCTAACAACTCTCTTCTTTTGTCTCTTCTGTTCATCTTGTTCTTTTTTGTTTCTTTTTCATTTTCTGTTTGTGCACAACCATGGTAGGCTAACTTTCCATTCAATCAGCCATGGTAGGGTCAACCACGAAATTTAGTAATTCTTTGTCCAGTGACGGATGTCCTTAAAACCTCAATTATGGGTTAATTGCTTTTAAATTGTTAATTTTGTTTTATCTCTTGCTTTAATTCAATCGAATTAAAACCCCCCTGTTTATTGTTCTGTTTTCAATTGAATGATTTAGTCCTATGTAAAAATCCTTGGGAGACGATTCAGGTTGTCCTATATTACAAATTTCTTTATAAGCCTGGTTAATTTGAGTGAGTTCGACAGTTCACGTCACACACAAACATTGTCTAGGCCTTCCGGACCACAAAAACTTTGGTAAGTTTGACCATTTGACAATAAAGTCAAAAACAGATCAAAAGGATGCAAACTTAACAACTAAGTAAGATGAGAACAAAGAAGATAGAGAAATTTTCAAATCTTGATGCATTATGGAGTGATCAGGGTCACTCAAACCTTGCCTAGGCCTTTCGGATCACTAAACTTTGCTAAGTTTGACTATTTAACTGTAATGTCAAAGATATATCAAAAAGAAACAAACTTAACAACTAAGTTAAACGAGAACAAAAAAGCTAGATATATTTTCAAACCCTAAAGCATTAGGGAGTAATTGGGGTCATTCAAACATTGCCCAGGCCATTCGGATCATAAAAGCTTTGCTAAATTTGAACATTTGATGATG
Source organism: Castanospermum australe (assembly GCA_019955255.1). Classification (NCBI taxonomy): domain Eukaryota; kingdom Viridiplantae; phylum Streptophyta; class Magnoliopsida; order Fabales; family Fabaceae; genus Castanospermum; species Castanospermum australe. The sequence goes on along the minus strand of NSJW01000279.1, from coordinate 120,788 downwards.
AAGTCAAAGATAGATAAAAAAGAAGCTAACTTAGTGTCTAAGTTAGACACGAACGAAGAAGCTAGAGATATTTTCAAACCTTGAATCTTTAAGGAGTGTTTGGGGTCACTCAAACATTGCCTAGGCCTATCGGATCACAAAAGCTATGTTATGTTTGGTATAATATCCCAAATTAGCCTAAATGAATGGGAAATGATAAGGTTATGAAAAGATTAATGTGGACTAAGAAGTTAAAATTTTCGTTAGGACTAATTGGGGTCAAAATGTAATTATGTGAAGTTATAGGGGTCAAAGTGCAAATATTAAAATTTTTAGGGCAAAAGTATAATTAAGCAAAAGTTGCCAAAACTTTAGAATTAATCTTGTGTAAGCCATCCTATATTAGTCTTGTGAGCCCTAATTTGATGGCTATTGGATGAAAATTTGATGGTATGATGAAAAGGTTGCAAGTTGCCAAAAATAAGAATGGAAGTATGGGATTAAAGTAGGATATTTTAAGACATCCTTGAACTTGGTCAACCATTTGCTTCATCTTCTTCCTTGTGATGGCCGAGAGTTTCTTTCTCTCATTCCTTCATTTGTGCTCCACCTTTCTTAGCCAAAAATATACCAAGTTTTGAAGCTTTCAAAACCACAAAAGCTTAGGTTTTTCTTACCCTAGATAACCCAAAGTTTAGGAGAAGAAAAAGAACCCTTTTGCCCTCTCTTGGAGCCTTTGTGTGCCATCCATGAGGTGGGAAGAAAGTATGATTTTTCACCTTAGAAGCTAGGAATCTTGTTGTTCTACCAATTCAAGAGTGTTTAAGGTGAGTAGGACTTGATTCCTTTGCTTTTCATGGATTAAACATAGGGTTTTGATTTATGTGCATAATGGGTTTATGTTTCTCCTATGGTTTTTGATATGTATGTATTGTTGTACGGAAAAGGTTTGTTGGTGATATTGAAGGTGGAGGAAGAATGGTTGAAATACCATTGGAATCAAGTTTGGCTTAGGTGGTGTGTATTCTTGAATTTTTCAAGAATAGGGGTAAGAGTTCTAACCTTGGAATTTTAGAAATTGTGATCCTTGGTTTGATGATTTTGTGTGTGAATTGAGTGTATTGCCTTTAATAGGTGATATTGGTGACTTTGTTAATTGTGATTGTGTGAAACGAAAAGGAAGAACTTAGAGAGTTAAGCTTCAAGAGATAAACTCTTGGACCTTCAGATAATTCCCACTTGTTGTTCTACCATTTTATTTGGAATTATGGTTATTACCTTGGATGCAAAATTGGTGTGTTAGCTTATGGTATAATATGCAATTGTGGGAATATTATGATGTGTTTGAGCCATTGAGGCATTGTTTGTATTGATTGGGGAGATTTCCTGGTAAGGTGAATATTGGGCACTCACTTTCAGGTATGGCTCATTGGAGTGGCCCGAGTGTGTGTATTGATTGTGTAGGTTCCCTAGCCAGGAGAATAGTGTGTATGGTTTGTCCTAAGAGGTACGGCTCTTGGAAATTCCATACCGATACTCACTTTGAGGTACGGCTCAATAGAGTAGTCCTATTGCTATTGCTGTGTGCTCACTTTGATATAGGCGGTGTATTATATTATAAATTGCCTAATGCTTGTATTGAGGAAAGTGAACTCAAGGGTGGAGGGGTCTTCAAGGGCCCTGGGGTTTACTGAGATTTATTTCTCACCCCTATTTGGGGCTATGTTTTCAGGTCCTCAAGCAGGAGGGATTAGCTCTTCCAAGGGAAAGAAGCATGTGTAGCCCTCTTGAAAAAGAGGAAAGATGACATGTAGATATTTTGGGATCATATGTATGGATAACCATTTTGAGATGTATAATCACTTGTAACCCTTTTTGTCAACTTCTTAGTACTCTTGATTTAGAGGCATTGTGAATGTTGAATATGCCATATGAATCAAGTGCTTAGTATGTGTATGTACTCCAAGTGATGATATTCAATTTAGTACCAAGCAAATTATGTAAATGTGAGATGGTATGATATGATTGAGCATGTATGCAAATTATGCAAATGTGCTATGTTTTGGTCCAATTAATAAATTGTGTGTCATGTTGGTTAAATGTAAATTAGGGGTATACATGGATGGATTTTAGGGAAAATGGTTGTGTATTAGGTGAGTGGACATTCAATATATGCTTTGAGGCTAATTAGGTACCTAAATTGTCCATGAATGTGCCCCTACACATGCAAAAACCGAGGCTGTCCTGTTTTCGGATTCACTGTTTTGGCTGATGAACATGTTGTGGTAAAATAAACATAACTTGAGCTAGAGTGGTCCAAATGAGGTAAAATTTGAACCCACGTGAACCTAACTTAGAGATCTTTAAGTCTAAAAAGTTTTATAATTTATGGACAAGTGACCGTTTCCCAGTTTCCCTGTAAAGTTCGCTGCTCTGTTTCCAGGAGTCCAGTCTGGACAGTTAGCTTGGGACAAGCATAAATCGAGTTATACTAATCCAAATGGTGCAAATAATATATCATTGGAAAGATTAGATTGTCTAGTTTAACATATTAAAAATTTAGAATTTTTAGCCTAGTGGTTAATTCCCAGAAAGTCGTGAATGTGACGGACTCGAATGCGATGGCCAGTATAGCACAGCCATTTGGTAAGATGCATAACTTGGATTATACTTAACCAAATGGCTCATAATATATACCTTTTTAGAAGCTTATGATGTCTACTTTATCCTAATAGAATATGAGATTTTTTTGGTGAAGTAGATTAGTCCCAGTTATCGAGATATTTAAGGCTATTCATGGTTGAATTATGGTGGAAACTCTGTCTTCTTGTTTCTCTTGAAGAACAACTTGTGGACTCTTATAAGTTATGGTTTGAGCTTTTCTTAGCTAATCCACCTCGAGAATTATATGAGTGGTTATTGTTGATGTATGTTTTTATTCCTTCTGCTGTGTTGCTTAATTAAATGTTGCGCTTAGAGACCATAAAGGTTAATCGGTCCGGATGCATACGGGGCGTTACATTTGGCTTTTTGACTAAAAAGTCAAAGATAGATCAAAAGGAAGCAAACTTCACCATTACGTAAGATGAGAACGAATAAGCTAGAGATTTTTTGAAACTATGGAGCTTTAAGGAGTGATTGGGTTCACTCAAACATTGCCTAAGACATTTGGATTATAAAATCTTTACTAAGTTTAACCATTTGACCTTAAAGTCAAAGATAGATTAAAAAGAAGCGAGCTTAACGTCTATGTTAGACGAGAAGGAAGAAGCTAGAGAAATTTTCAAAGGTTGAAACTTTAAGCAGTTTTTGGTGTCACACAAACATTGCCTAGGCTTTTCGGATCACTAAAACTTTGGTAAGTTTCACTATTTGACCATAAAGTCAAGGATAGGTCAAGAAGAAGCAAACTTAACCATTAAATTGATGATATCTTGAGCTACAAGGGTCGAAATCATGTGATTCCAAAGCCTATGGTTAGATAAGAAATAGAGCTTCAATTTCATGTTCAAGTCGAGTCTAATTCTACTTCTAGAGAGCTATACATTCAAGAGAAAAATTGTACGGCCCCATGTAATTAGTTAAAAAAGAGTTTGAAATAGTTTTAAATACTAATTAGCCTAGCCTTTTTGAGTTATAATGCATAAAGACCCCTAATCCTAATGGAAAAGACATATTATAATAAAAGACTCACTTTTAGAGAGACTTGGGAATAATTAGGGTCCAAGCCGAGAAGCTATTAAGCGTGCAAGTAAGAAAAGATTGAAGACTTGAAGATTGAAGATCTTTTCATCTTTTCTTCTACTCTTTTTTTTGTTTTGTTTTGTTCTTGATAGTAGAACTTATTTAGTTTTTAGTTGTATTAATTTCATTTTTATTAGCATAAACTAATTTAATTTCGTTTCTCTAGGATTGCAATTGAACCCACATATAGTTTAGATCTTTTGATTTCTTTCTTTCTTATTTTAATAATTTTTGAGTTGTTTATTTTATCTTGATCTTAATGCTTCTAATTACTTGATCACCAATTATGTTGATTAGGTAAATCTAAATTGAACTTAGGAAAAAGAATATGGGTTTAAGTCATAGATGAAATAACATATGTCCAAGGCATTTGGGCATCAAATGAACTGATTCATTTGTAAGATAGGAATATACTTACAAACTGTATGTAATCATGATTAGGGCCTGTTCTTAATACTTTCTTCTTATATTTGATCTCACAGGAATATAAGGAATAGAATAAGGGGGACTCACTCAAGCATTTCTTAGGCCTTTCGAATCACAAAAACCCTGGTAAGTTTCAACAGTTGACCATAAAGTCAAAGATAGATCACCAAAGCTTTACTAAATTTGACCATTTCACTGTAAAGTCAAAGATAGATCAAAATAAAGCAAACTGAACATCTAAGTTAGATGAGAACGAAGAAGCTAGAGATTTGTTCAAACCCTAAAGCTTTAAGGAGTGTTTGGGGTCACTCAAACTTTGCCTAGTCTATTCAAATGACAAACACTTTGCTATATTTGACCAATCGACTATAAAGTCAAACATTGATAAAAAAGAAGCAAACTTAACCACTAAGTAAGTTGAGAATGAAGAAACTAGAGATGTTTGCAAACCATGAAGCTTTAAGGAGTGTTTAGAGTCACTCAAAGATTGCCTAGGCCATTTGGATCACAAAAACTTTTCTAAGTTTAACTATTTGACCATAAAGTGAAAGATAATTCAAAAGGAAGTAAACTTAATGTCTATGTTAGATCAAAACAAAGAAGCTGGAGATATATTCAAACTTTGAAGCTTTATGGAGTAATTGGGGTCACTGAAACATTACCCTGGCCATTCAGATGAAAAAAACATGAGTAAGTTTGACCATGGACCTCAAAGTCAAACATAGATTAGAAGGTAGTAAGTTTATTATCTAAATTAGATGAGAACAAAAAAGCTAGATATATTTTTAAACCTTTGAAGCAATAAAGAGTGTTTGGGTTCACTCAAACAATGCCTAGGCCCTTCGGATCACAAAAACTTTGCTAAGTTTTACTACTTGACCATAAAGTCAAAGATAGATCAAAAACACTTTTTAAGAAGTAATTGGAGTCACTGAAACATTGCCTAGGGCATTTGAGTCAAAAACACTTTGCTATATTTGACCATTTGACCTTAACGTCAAAGATAGATAAGAAAGAAGCAAACTTAATACTAAGTTAGACAGAAACAAAAAAGCTAAAGATATTTTCAAACCTTCGAAGCATTAAGGAGTGTTTAGGGTCACTCAAACACTGCCTAGGCTCTTCGGATCACAAAAACTCTAGTAAGTTTTACCATTTGACCATAAAGTCTAAGATAGGTAAAAAGGAAGTAAACTTATCATCTGAGTTAGATGAGAATGAAGAAGTTAGATATATTTTCAAAACATTAAGCTTTAAGGAGTGTTTGCGGTCACTCAAACATTTCCTAGGCCATTTGGATCACAAAAACTTTGCTAAATTTAACCATTTGACCATATAGTCAAACATAAATCAAGACAATACAACTTAACCACAAAGTTAGACAAGAATGAAAAAGATAGTGATATTTTCAAACCATGAAGCTTTAAGGATTGATTTGGGTCACTTAAATATTGCCTTGACCATTTGGATCAAAAAAAATTTACTAAGTTTGACCATTTGATGATAAAGTCAAAGATAGATCAAAAGGAGGCAAACTTAATGTTTATGTTAGTAGGAACGAAGAAGTTAGAGATATTTTCAATTCTTAAAGCTTTATGGAGTGTTTGGTGTTAGTAAAACATTGCCTACGAGAACGAAAGGAAGCAAACTTATTGTCTAAGTTAGACGGGAACAAAAAACTTAGAGATATTTTCAAACCATGAAGCTAGAGACATTTTCAAAAGAAAGCTAACTTAATTGCAAAGTTAGACGAGAACAAAAAAGCTAGAGATATTTTCAAACCTGTGAAGCATTAAAGAGTGTTTGGGGTCACTCAAACATTGCTTAGGCCCTTCTAATAACAAAAACTTTGCTAAATTTAATCATTTGACCATAAAGTCAAAGATAGATCAAAAGAAAGAAATTTATCATCTAAGTTAGATGAGAACAAAGAATTTAAAGATATTTTCTATGCTTCAAGCTTTAAGGAGCATTTGGGGTCACTCAAACATTTCCAAAGCCTTTTGGATCACAAAAACTTTGTTAAGTTTAAACATTTGTCCATAAAGTCAAACATAAATCAAGATAAAGCAGACTTAACCACTAAGTTAGAAGAAAACAAAAAAAGTTAGCGATATTTTCTAATGATGAAGTTTTAAGGACTAATTGGGGTCACTCAAACATTGCTTAGGTCATTCGGATCACAAAACTTAGGTAAGCTTGACCATTTGATGATAAAGCTAACGATAGATCAAAAGCAAGCAAACATAACGTTTATGTTAGACTAGAATGAAGAAGTTAGAGATATTTTCAAACCTTGAAGCTTTAAGGAATGATTAGTGTCAGTCAAACATTGCCTAGGCCATTCGGATCAAAAAAACTATGTTAAGTTTGACCATTTGGCCATAAATTCAAAGATAAATCAAAAGGAAGCAAACTTATTCTCTAAGTTAGATGAGAACAAAAAAGCTAGACATATTTTCATACCACGATGCTAGAGATATTTTCAAAAGAAAGCAAACTTAAACACAAAGTTAGATGAGAATGAAGAAGTTAAAAATGGTTTCAAACCATGAAGCTTTAAAGAGTGTTTAGGGTCACTCAAACATTCCTTAGATCATTCGAATCACAAAAACTTTTCTAAGTTTGACCATTTGACCATAAAATGAAAGATAGAACTAAAGAAAGCAATCTTAATGTCTACTTTAGACAAGATCAAAGAAGTTTGAGATATATTCAAACCTTGAAGTCTTGAGGAGTAATTGGGATCACTGAAACATTGCCTTGGCCATTCAGGTCAAAAAAATTTCGCAAAGTTTGACCAATTGACCTTAAAGTCAAAGATATATAAAAAAGAAGCAAACTTCTTGCCTAAGTTAGACGAGAACAAAAAAGCTAGCGATATTTTCTAACTATGAAGCTGCAAGAACTAATTGGGGTCACTCAAACATTACCTTGGCCATTGGGATCACAAAAACTTTGCTAAGCTTGACCATTTGACAAATAAATGCAAAGATAAATCAAAAGGAAGCAAGCTTAAGTTTATGTTAGACGAGAATAATGAAGTTAGAGATATTTTCAAACATTAAAGCTTTAAAGGAGTGATTGGTGTCAGTCAAACACTGTTTAGGCCATTTGGATCAAAAAAACTATGCTAAGATTGATCATTTGGCCATAACGTCAAAGATAGATTAGAAAGAGGCAAACTTATTGTCTAAGTTAGACGAGTACAAAAAATATAGATATTTTCAAAATATGATGCTAGAGATATTTTTAAAAGAAAGCAAACTTAACCACTAAGGTAGACAAGAACAAAAAAGTTAGAGATACTTTCTAACCTTAAAGCTCAAACATTGCTTAAGCCATTCGCATCACAAAAATTTTGCTAAGCGTGACCATTGAACCTTTATTTCCAAGATCGATCAAAAGGATGCAAACTTAGCATCTATGTTAGATGAGAACAAAGAAGTTACAATTATTTTCAAAACTTGAAGATTTAAGAAGTAATGGAGCCCACACAAAAACTTTGCTAAGTTGGACTATTTGACCATAAGTGAAAGATAAATCAAGAGGATGCAAACTTAACCACTAAGATAATAACCAAGAAACTAGATATGTTTTCAAAAATTGAAGCTCTAAGGAATGTTTAGGCTCACTAAAACAATGCATAGACCATTCAAATCCTAAAAACTTTTCTAAGTTTATCCATTTGACCATAAAGTGAAAGATAGATCAAAAGGATGCATACTTAATGTGTTTGTTAGACGAGAATGAAGAAGTTGGATATATATTCAAACCCTGAAGCTTTAAGAAGTAATTTGGGTCACTGAAACATTGCCTAGGCCATTTGAGTCAAAACAACTTGGTTAAGTTTGACCATTTGACCTTAAACTCAAAGATAAATTGGAGGGAACTAAACTTGTTAGATGAGAACCAAAAAGGTAAAGATATTTTCATACTTTTGAAACATTAAGGAGTGTTTGGGTCACTCAAACATTGTCTAAGCCCTTCGGATCACAAAACTTTGCTAAGTTTGACCATAAAGTCAAATATAGATCAAAAGGAACCAAACTTAACGTCGATGTTAGCCGAGAACGAAAAAAGTTAGAGATGTATTCAAGCCTTGAAGCTTTAAGGAGTAATTAGGGTCACTGAAACATTGCCTAGGCTATTTGATTCATAAAAACTTTGCTAAGCTTGACCATTTGATGATATAATCAAAGATAAACCAAAAAGAAGCAAATTTAACGTCTATGTTAGACGAGAATGAAGAAGTTAGAAATATTTTCAAATTGTGAAGCTTTAAGGAGTGATTGGTGTTAGTCAAACATTGCCTAAACCATTCGGAACAAAAAAACTTTGCCAAATTTGACCATTTGGCCATAATGTCAAAGATATGTTAAAAGGAAGCAAACTTGTTGTCTAAGTTAGATGAGAACGAAAATGCTGATGATATTTTCTAACCATGATGCTAGAGTTATTTTCAAAAGAGAGCAAACTTAACCACTAAGTTAGACGAGAACGAAAAAGATAGAGATATTTTCAAACGATAAAGCTATAAGGATTGATTGGGGTCACTCAAACATTGCCTAGGCCATTTGAATCACAAAAACTTTGCTAAACGTTATGATTTAACCTTAAAGCCAAAGATGTAAGGAGTAATTAGGGATACACAAACATTTCCCAGGTCGTTAGAATCACAAAAGCTTTGCCAAGTTAGATCATTTGACCATAAAGTCAAAGACAAATCAAGAGGAAGCAAACTTAACTACTAAGTAAGACGAGAATAAAGAAGCAAGAGATATTTTCTAACTATGAAGCTTTGAGAACTTATTGGGGTCAGTCAAACATTACCTAGGCTATTCGGATCATAAAAACTTTGTCAAATTAGACAATTTGATAAAAAAGTTAAAGATAGATCAAAGGAAAGCAAACTTAACGTCCATGTTAGACAAGAACAAAGAAGTTAAGAGATATTTTCAAATTAAAAAGATTTAAGGAGTAATTGGTATCATTCAAACAGTGCCTAGGCCATACAGATCACAAAATATTTGCTAAGTGTGCCTATTTGACCTTAAAGTCAAAGAGATCAAAAGCAAGCAAGCTTAATGTCCATGTTAGATAAGAATGAAGAAGTTATAGATATTTTCAAACCAGGAAGTTTTAAAGAGTAACTAAATTATACAAACATTGCCTAGCCCGTTTGAATCACAAAAACTTTGCTAAGTTTGACCATTTGACTATAAAGTCAAAGGCAGATCAAGAGAAAGCAAACATAACAACTAAGTAAGATGTTAACGAAGAAGCTCGAAATATTTTCTAACCATAACACTTGAAGGACTAATTTGGGCCACTCAAACATTGCCTAGACCATTTAGAACACAAAAACTTTGCTATGATTGATGATTTGACCATAACGTCAAAGATAAGATAAAAAAGAAGCAAATTTAATGCTCATTAAATGAGAATGAAGAAGCTTGAGATATTTTTAAGCCTTGAAGCTTTAAGGAGTGTTTGGCGTCACTCTAACATTGCCAAGGCTGTTTAGGTCAGAAAAACATTGCTGAGTTTGACCATTTGACAATAAAGTCAAAGATAAATCTGGATGAAGCAAACTTTACTACTAAGTAAGATGAGAACAAAGAAGCTACAAATATTTTCTAACCCTGATGCTAAATGGACTGATTGGGGTCACTCAAACATTGCCTAGGCCACTCAGATCACAAAAATTTTGTTAAGTGTGACCATTTATCCTTAAAGCCAAAGGTAGACCAAAAGATAGCAAACTTAACATCTTTGTTAGACGAGAATGAAGAAGTTACAGATAGTTTCAAACCTTGAAGATTTAAGGAGTAATTGGGGTCACATAAACATTACCTCGGTCGTTTGAATCACAAAAACTTTGTTAACTTTGACTATTTGACCATAAAGTCAAAGATAGATAAAGAAGTAGCAAACTTTAACACTAAGTAAGATGAGAATGAAAAAGTTAGGAATATTTTCCAACAATAAAGCTTTAAAGACTGATTGGGGTCAGTTAAATATTGCCTAGTCCATTTGAATCACTAAAACTTTAGTAAATTTGACCATAAAGTCAAATATAGATCAAAAGAAAACAAACTTAACGTCTATGTTAGATGTGAATGAAGATGTTAGAAATATTTTCAAACCATAAATCTTTAAGGAGTAATTGGTATCACTCGAATAGTGCCTAGGCCATTCGAATCACAAAAACTTTCCTAAGTATGGCCATTTGAACTTAAAGTCAAAAATATATCAAAAGGAAGCAAACTTAATGTCTATGATAGACAAGAATGAAGAAGTCATAAATATTTTCAAACCTTGAAGCTTTAAAGAGTAATTGGGGTCACACAAACATTGCCTAGGCCATTTCAATCACAAAGACTTTGCTAAGTTTGACCATTTGATTATAAAGTTAAAGATAAATCAAAAGAAAGCAAACTTAATATCTAAGTTAGACATGAAGAAAAAAGATAGAGATATCTTCAAACCTTGAAGAATGAAGGAGTGATTAGGCCACTTAAACATTGTCTAGGCAGTTCGGATCACAAAAACTTTGCTAAGTTTGAACATTTTACCATAAAGTCAAAGATAAATAAACAGCAAGCAAACTTAACCACTAAGTAAGACGAAAACGAAGTAGCTAAAGATATTTTTGAACCATTAAACCATAAGGACTGATTCGCATCACTAAACAATGCCAAAGTCATTTGGATCCTAAAAACTTTGCTAAGTGTGACCATTTGACAATAAAGTCAAATAGAGATCAAGAGGAAGCAAACTTAGCTACTAGGTAAGATGAGAATGAAGAAACTAAATATATTTTCAAACCATTAGGCTAAAAGGATTGATTGGAGTCATTCAAACAATGCCTAGGCCATTCGGATCGCCAAAACTATGCTAAGTGTGACCATTTGACCATAAAGTCAAAGATAGATAAAAAGAAAGCAAACTTGACATCTATGTTAGCCAAGAACGAAAAAGTTAGAGATATTTTCAAACCATTAAGCTTTAAGGAGTAATTGGTGTCACTCAAACATTGCCTAGGCCATTCGGATCAAAATAACTTTGCTAAGTTTGATCATTTGACCATAAAGTCAAGATAGATCAAAAGGAAGCAAACTTATTGTCCAAGTTACACGAGAATAAAAAAGCTAGACATATTTTCAAACCATGAAGCTAAAGATATTTTGAAATCATGAAGGTAGAGATATTTTCAAAAGAAACAAAACTTAAGCACTAAGTTAGACAAGAATGAAAAAGCCAAAGATGTTTTCAAACCGTGAAGCTAGAGATATTTTCAAAAGAAAGAAAACTTAACCACTAAGTTAGATGGGAATGAAGAAGCTAGATTTATTTTCAAAGCATCAAGCTTTAAGGAGTGTTTAGGGTCACTCAAACATTTCTAATTTCTTTTGGATCACAAAAATTGTGTTAGGTTTGACCATTTGACCATCAATTCAAGCATAAATCAAGACAAAGCAAACTTAACCACTAAGTTAAACCTAAACAAAAAAGCTACCAATATTTTCTAACCATGAAACTTTAAGGACTGATTAGGGTCACTCAATGCCTAAGCCATTCGAATCTCAAAAACTTTTCTAAGCCTGACCATTTGATAATAAAGTTAAGGCAGATCAAAAGCGAGAATGAAGAAGTTAGAAATATTTTCAAATATTGAAACTTAAAGGAGTGATTGGTGTTACTCAAACATTGCCTAGGCTATTCGGATAAAAAAATACTATGCTAAGTTTGACCATTTACCCATAAAGTCAAAGATAGATCAAAAGAAAGCACACTTATTATCTATGTTAGACGAGAATGAAGAAGTTAGAGATAGTTTCAAACCATGAAGCTTTAAGGAGTGTTTAGGTCACTTAAATTTTCCTTAGGCCATTTGGATCATAAAAACATTTCTAGGTTTAACCATTTGACTATAAAGTGAAAGACAGATCAAAAGAAAGCAAACTTAACATCTATGTTAGACGAGAACGAAGAAGTTTGAGATATATTCAGACTTTCAAGCTTAAACGAGTAACTAGGATCACTGAAACACTACCTTGGCCGGGTCAAAAAAACTTTGCTAAGTTTTGACCATTGGACGTTAAAGTCAAAGATAGATCAGAATGAAACAAACTATTGTCAAAGTTAGATGAGAACGAAAAAGTTAGAGATATTTTCAAGCCTTTGAAGACTAAGGAGTGTTTGAGGTCACTCAAACATTGCCTAGGCCATTCGGATAAAAAAAAACTTTGCTAAGTTTGACCATTTGACTATAAAGTCAAAGATATATCAAATGGAAGCAAACTTAGCATCTATGTTAGGCAAGAACGAAGAAGATGGAGATATATTCAAACCTTGAAGCTTTAAGAAGTAATTGAGGTCACTAAAACATTGCCTAGGCCATTCGGATCCAAAAAACTTGGTTAAGTTTGACCTATTTGACCTTAAAGTCAAAGATAGATCAGAAGAAAGTAAACTTATTGTCTAGGTTAGACAGGAACGAAAAAGTTAAAGATATTTTCAAACCTTTGAAGCATTAAGAAGCGTTTGGGCTCACTCAAATATTCCTAGGCTTTCGGATCACTTAAACATTGTTAAGTTTAACCATTTGACCATAAAGTCAAAGATGGATTAAAAGGAAGCAAACGTAACGTCTATGTTAGACGTGAACGAAGAAGTGAGAGATATATTCAAACTTGAAGCTTTAAGGGGTAATCGAGGTCACTGAAATATTGCTTAGACCATTCAGATTAAAATAACTTTGTTATGTTTGATCATTTGACCTTAAAGTCAACGATAGATCATAAGAAAGCAGTTTTGTTGTCTAAGTTAGACAAGAACAAAAATGTTAGAGATATTTTCAAACCTTGGAATCATTAAGAAGTATTTGTGGTCACTCAAACATTGCCTAGGCCCTTCGGATAAAAAAAAAACTTTGACTATTTGACTATAAAGTCAACGATATATCAAATAGAAGCAAACTTAACGTCTATGTTAGACAAGAATGATAATTGAATTTTATCACACTTAATTGTTGTATTTGATTAATGATTTTAGGGGTGTTTAGTGTGTAATTAATGGTTTTTGGTCTAAATTGGACTTTGGGGTTTTAATTGGATTTAATTTATTTTCGTGTTAATTTTCCAGATTTACATTGTCACAGTATTTTGATCATAACTTTTGTTCTAAGTATCCGATTTACCTCATTCTTGTTTCGTTTTGAAGATAACTCAAATAGCTACAAATGGTATATTAGAGGCTTGAAGGCTCAATTCGGACAAGAAGGTAGTCAAAACTGGAGCCAAAGTCAGTCATAAAATTCTGGAGCTATGTTTAGTTAATTGGGCTTAACTTTGTAATTAGGAGCCCAAATTACATGGGATCAAAGCCATTAGTTATGTTTTAATTTGGGCCAGTTTTGGAGCCCCTGACCTGGTTTAGTTTTAGGTTTAAATAGCATATTAGGGTAACACGAACAGCAGCTTTTACATTTTGTGAAATTTCAGATCTAATCCCTCTCTTCTCTTCTCTCTTCTGTTCATCTTATTCTTCTTTTTCTTTCTTTTTCGTTTTCTGTTTGTGCACAGCCATGGTAGGCTAACTTCCATTCAATCAACCTATGAGTTGAGGTTTCTGTTGTTGAATCCAGAGGACCCGTGCTCTCCATGAACTGGATCCATTTCTCTTCTCCTTTTACTCGAATTGAGCAACACGATTGTGTACGTTGAATCTGCGTGGATGAGGTTTGTCTATGATTTCTGTATTTTGATCATCCAGGGGAAGGGATTAAATGTTAGATTTAATATTTAGGTTGATTAACCTAAGGGATTTGAAATCAAAACAGGTTGAAGTGAACACTGTGCGATGGCATGAGTGAACGCACTAAGGGTTTGATTAAATGCTAGGTGATTGTCTAGTAGAGAGGGTTCCTATATGAATGCAGGGATTCCGATTTTTTTTAGGGTCAACCATGAAATTTAATAATTCTTTGTCCAGTGACGGATGTCCTTGAAACCTCAATTCTGGGTTGGTTGATTGCTTTTAATTTTTTTAATTTTGTTTTTATCTCTTGCTCTAATTTTGTTTTATATCTTGCTTTAATTTCAATCGAATTAAACCCCCCCTTGTTTATTGTTTTGTTTTTCAATTGAGTGATTTAGTCATATGCAAAATTCCTTGGGAGACGATTCAGGTTATCCTATATTATAAATTTCTTTATAAGCCTGGTTAATTTGAGTGAATTCGACAGTTCATGTCAAATTTTACCGCCGTTGCCGGGGAATTTTTGCATTGTTCTTTTGATCTCGATTATTGCATATTAATAGTAGATTAGATTAGAGTACCTGCGTTTCATTTTGTTCCTTGTTCCACACTTGAGTAGAGTAGAGTAGCTTAGTAATGTAGAAAGTGTCGAAAGCGTCGCATTATTGGGCTAACCTGTGGAGTTAGGTGTTGAGGCTTGGTATCCAAAGTTTATCCACCATCCTGAGCAAAACTAACCCCTTTGGGACTAATCTGGGATCAAAATCTTGAAATTCCTTCATCTGGTATGAGCTTTCTTGCCAAATTCCATCGTTTAGACCACTTTTTTGATTTTTTTTTTATTTTCGTGATTTTTAAAAATCACCAAAAAATTACAGAAAATCAAAAATTTATTTTAGAATTTTACTATGGTAGTCCCATAATTTTTAAAATTCATTTGATAGTGTTTTCTGATTTTATTTTGGCTAATTTCTTAGTGTTGTTTACATATTTTGAATGTTGTTAGTGTTTTTACCTATTATGCCTTATGTTGTATGACTATGAGTAGTAGCAATGCACATGACCTGTTTGCTTTTGATCCTGAGATAGAGAGAACATTGCATGTTGCTAGAAGGGCTTCTAGGCTAAGTCATAGGATTGTTACTGAACTTGATCCTGAGTCTATGCATATTGAGCATTTTTGATTCTATTCCATCTATTAGTTTTCCTAGTTCTTCTAATAGTATAGATTTTACTTATTCTAGTGGTAGTTTCATTAATTCTGAGAGCATGGATAATAGAACTTTAAAGGAATTGACTGCACCTGACGTTAACTATCAACCTTTGTGCATCCAATATCCTGATCTTGATGCTGATTTTGAGCTTAAATCTGGTCTTATCCATTTGCTTCCCAAGTTTCATGGTCTTGCAGGTGAGGATCCACATAAGCATTTGAAGGAGTTCTATGTGGTTTGCTGCACAATGAAACCACAAGGAATTGATGAGGAGCAAATTAAATTGAGAGCTTTTCCTTTCTCTCTAGATGGAGGAGCTAAGGACTGGCTGTACTACCTTCAACCCTCATCCATTGGAAGCTGGAACGACATGAAGAGATTATTTCTGGAGAAGTTTTTCCTAGCCTCAAGAGCCACTGCAATCAGAAAGAAGATTTGTGACATAAGGCTAGTAAATGGAGAGAATTTGCATGAATACTGGGAGAGGTTCAAGAGGCTATGTGCAAGCTGTCCACACCACCAGATATCTGATCAGTTGCTGATAGTATACTTCTATGAAAGCTTGTTACCCATGGACAGAAATATGGTGGATGCAGCCAGTGGTGGAGCTTTAGTTGATAAGACACCTGCTGTGGCCAGAGAATTGATAGCAAACATGGCGGCTAATTCCCAACAGTTCGGCACTAGAGCAACCAGTAGTGGGGTGTTCTCAATTCAAGCGCCCCCAGTCCAATATCAAAGTGCCTAGAAACCAGCAGTAGTGTCCAGTGCAGACCACCAGCGACTGGAAAATAGACTAGACAAATTGACCTCATTAGTAAGGCAATTGGCAGTGACACAAATAATGCAGTCTCCCACTCCACAAATAAGTAGACCATGTGGTATCTGTTCTGATCCACTCCACCCCACTGATGCTTGCCCAACTCTGCAAGAGGGCACCTCTCCAGACCAATCAGTAGCTGCAGCAGGAGTCTTTCCTGGAAAGCCACCGTATCAGCAGCAACATAATCCATTTTCAAACACTTATAATTCTAGTTGGAGAGATCATCCAAACTTAAAGGTGGAACCAAAACCAGAACCAGATTCAGAACCAGAACCAGCAGAATTTTTCACAATACCAACATAGGCAGTTTCCATAGCACAAACAAAATTTCCAACAGTCTGCACCTCCACAGCCAGTGCAACAGCAGCCACCTGCACAACAGCAGAGCAGTAGTAGTCCTTCACTGGAAGATTTGGTGAAGCAGCTTGCAACGAACAGTTTGCAATTCTAGCAGAGAACTGAATCTTCCATTCAGAATTTGCAAACTCAGATTGGACAGTTAGCAACATCACTGAACTAGCTCCAACCCCAGGGATCTAACAACTCTCTTCCTTCACATACAATTCCTAATCCGAAGGGGAATGTCAGTGCTATATCCCTAAGGTCTGGCAAGCAACTAGAAGAGCCCAAGCAAGCTGCAGTTGAGGCTGAACCAACCCCAGAAAAGGAGAAGATTGATGCTAAGAAAAGTGAAACATTGAAGCAAGGCAATGATGAGTCTGAAACTCCCATCCCTCTACCTTTCCCTCATAGAGCCCTTCAATCCAAAAAGTTAGCAGAGAAAGCACAAGAGAAGGAGATCCTAGAGACATTCAGAAAAGTTGAAGTCAACATCCCTCTCTTAGATGCGATCAAGAAGATTCCCAAATATGCCAAATTTCTGAAGGAGTTATGTACCCACAAGAGGCGACTGAAGGGGAATGAGCGAGTGAGCTTGAGCTAGAATGTGTCAGCACTCATCCAGTCCATGCCTAAGAAGTGCAAAGATCCAGGGATGTTTACTATTCCTTACATAATTGGAAAATTGTAAATTTGATGATTGCATGTTAGACTTAGGTGCTTCCATAAATGTCATTCCTCAATCTGTTTATAATTCTCTTGGTCTAGGTCCTTTGCGTGCTACTGGTGTTGATATCCAGTTAGCTAATAGGAGTAATGCTCACTCTACTGGTCTGATTGAGGATGTTTTAGTTAGAGTAAATGAATTAATATTCCCTGCTGATTTTTACATTTTAGATATGGAGGGTGAGTCTCCTAGCAGTGGATTCCCAATTATTCTCCGGAGGCCTTTCTTGAAAACAGCTAGGACTAAGATAGATGTGCATTCTGGTACTCTTTCCATGGAATTTGGTGATAGTATTGTGCATTTTAATATCTTTGATGCCATGAAACATCCTAGGGAAGAGCATTCAGTTTTGTGCATTGATGTGATTGATGATGTGGTTGATGATGTTTATGCTGAATTGTGTGTTGATTATCCAGATTTTGCATCTGTTAATGACGTTGTTGTTTGTGGTTGTACTGATAATGAATGGTGCCCTGTTTGCACTGAATTTTCATGCTTTTCGAGTTTTTGTGATGCATTAGATAGTGATGGTGATTCTGACTTGCCTGCAGATGTTAATTCTGATGTGAACATTGTGCTGTCCGGGCAAAGTTCTGCTTCCTTAAATTTATTTTCAGGCACTACAGGTTCAACTGATGTACATGCTGCAGAATTGGTGCAACCCACCAAGCTTCTTCCCTCTACTGAGCAGCCCCCTAAGTTGGAGCTAAAATCTCTGCTTGATCACTTAAAATATGCCTTCCTAGAGGAGAATGAGCAGCTGCCAGTCATTGTGGCAAAAAACCTTCTACCTAATCAAGAGGAGCAGCTGCTGAGATTATTGAAGGAAAATAAGAAGGCGATTGGGTGGACTTTAGCTGACATTGTTGGCATTAGCCCTTCCATGTGCATGCATCGAATTTCATTGGAAGAGGGTGCTAAGCCAGTGAGGCAACCTCAGAGGCGCCTGAATCCCCTTATTCTGGATGTGGTGAAGAAGGAAGTGACTAACCTCCTGCAAGCTGGTATTATCTACCCCATCTCTGACAGCCAGTGGGTCAGCCCAGTTCAGGTAGTTCCCAAAAAGTCTGGAGTGACTGTAGTGGCTAACCAGAAAAATGAGCTAATTCCCACAAGAGCTCAGAACAGCTGGAGAGTCTGCATAGACTACGGAAGCTCAACCAGGCCACCCGCAAAGATCACTATCCTTTACCATTTATTGATCAGATGTTGGAGCGGTTGGCTGGCAAGTCTCACTATTGTTTCTTGGATGGCTACTCAGGCTACTTCCAAATCCATATTGCACCTGAAGATGAAGAGAAGACTACCTTCACATGCCCCTTTGGAGCATTTGCATACTGAAGGATGCCTTTTGGACTCTACAATGCACCTGGAACCTTTCAACGGTGCATGGTAAGCATCTTTTCTGAATTTTTAGAGGATTGCATGGAAGTATTTATGGATGATTTTACTGTGTATGGGTCTTCTTTTGATGCATGCTTGAGTAGTTTGGCTAGAGTCTTGAATAAATGCATTGAGACCAATCTTGTGTTGAACTTTGTTTTTGAGAAATGTCATTTCATGGTTGAGTCAAGGATAGTTTTAGGACACACAGTGTCTAGAAAGGGTATTGAGGTAGATCCTGCTAAGATAGATGTTATTACTGCTTTACCTTGCCCCGTGTCTGTTCGGCAAGTGCGTTCTTTTCTTGGTCATGCAGGATTCTATCGGCGCTTCATCCAAAACTTCAGCAAGATTGCTCGGCCCCTGTCCAACCTTCTGCAGCACGACACATATTTTTTGTTTAATGATGAGTATAAGTCGGCCTTTAATCAATTGAAGCGCTGCCTGACCACAACTCCGGTGATCCAGTCGCTAGATTGGTCTCTTCCATTTGAGCTGATGTGCGATGCCTCCAACTATGCTGTTGGTGCAGTTCTTGCTCAGCGGGTCAATAAGGTCCCTCATGTCATTGCCTATGCCTCCAAGACTTTGGATTTTGCCCAGTCTAATTACACAACCACTGAGAAAGAACTTTTGACTGTAGTTTTTGCACTTGATAAGTTTAGGTCATATCTACTAGATACTAGGGTGATTGTCTTTTCTGACCATGCAACCTTGAAAAAGGCAGATGCTAAGCCTCGACTCATTCGGTGGATGTTGTTGCTCCAAGAATTCGACTTTGAGATTAAGGATAGAAGTGGAGCAGAGAACTGGGTAGCTGATCACTTGAGTCAGATCACTCACCATCCTTCTGACCTCTCTTCCATTCGGGATGATTTTCCTGATGAGTAGCGTTTACAGCTGCAAGGTAAGCTTCCATGGTATGCTGACTTGGTAAATTATTTGGTTGCTTGTGTTTTATCTGCTGATTCCACTAGGGGCCCAGACTCTGAAATTGAAAAGTGAATCTAAATACTATGTTTTTGGGATGACCCTTATTTGTGGAGATTCTGTAATGACCAAGTAATTAGGAGATGTGTGCCTGATAATGAGTTTCCTTCCATTTTATATTTTTGCCATGTTTTTCTGCCTGTGGTGGTCACTTTGGACCCCAAAGAACTGCTAGGAAAGTGTTAGATTCTTGTTTATTTTGGCCTTCCTTATTTCATGATTCATATCTATTTTGTAAGTCATGTGAGAACTATGAGAGGGTAGGGAGTATTTCCCGTAGGCATGAGATGCCCCAGCAACCTATACTGTTTTGTGAAGTTTTTGATGTTTGGGGTATTGATTTTATGGGTCCATTTCCTGTTTCCCATGGTTTTACTTACATATTGCTGGCTGTTGATTATGTCTCAAAATGGGTTGAGGCAAAAGCCACCCGGACTGATGATTCTGCTGTGGTTGTAGATTTTGTCAAATCTCATATTTTCTGCAGGTTTGGTATTCCTAGAGCTAGTATCAGCGACCAGGGCTCCCATTTTTGTAACCGAAGCATGGGTGCCTTATTAAGGAGGTATGGAGTGATTCACAAGGTTGCCACAGCATACCACCCACAAACCAATGGCCAAGCTAAAATCTCGAACAGAGAGATCAAGCAAATCCTTCAGAAGACTGTTAACTCTAACCATAAAGATTGGAGCAAGAGGCTAGATGACGCTTTGTGGGCATATCGGACTGCCTACAAGACTCCAATTGGGATGTCTACCTATCGGCTTGTCTTTGGTAAGGCATGTCATCTTTCGGTAGAGTTGGAGCATCGGGCATATTGGGCCATTAAGCAGTGCAACATGGATTTAGCCCAGTCGGGGGTAGAGAGGAAGCTACAATTGCAAGAGCTGGAAGAGCTTAGATTGGATGCTTATGAGAGTTCGCGTTTATACAAGGAAAAGACAAAGGCATTCCATGATAAGCAAATCTTGAGAAAAGAGTTTGTTGTGGGCCAGAAAGTTCTCTTATTTAACTCTCGTCTCAAATTTATGCCTGGTAAACTTAGATCTAGATGGGATGGTCCTTTTATGATTACTAATGTTTTTTCCTTTTAGTGCAGTGGAACTGTGTGATGAGCAGACCAGGAGGACTTTCACAGTGAATGGACATCGCCTTAAGCATTTTTATGAGGGACCCCAGCAACAGCCTGTGGAGGCAGAGATTAGGCTCACTGATGCCACGTACCCTCCCTAAGGAGGATAGGGAGTCTTCTTCCTCTTTTCTCTATTTTTCTTTTCTTTTCTTTGCACTTTTGATTTCAACTTTGATTGTTAAGAACAGGATTTTGAGAATAATACAGTCTGAACCCTCCTTATGATAATTGTTAAGATGTACATAGTATTGAACTTGGATATTTTGTTTTTTAATGGATCATTCTGGTTGGACTAAATTTCTCAACTCTTAGATTATCTGACTTGGTAGTTGATTTTTGTGATGCTGATTGCGTGCTGGTATTAACCCTTGTCAGATTTTGGGCCTGTGTGAATGGAATTTATTTTCTGCCACTCTTTCTTTCTTGTGTGCTTCTGCTCATGATTTTGTTCTCTAGAACTTGCCCTTTTTCTTTTTGAAACTGTATTTTTCACTGGCATGCATAAATATGATAGAGGCCTTCTTTCTTTCATTTACCACTTTGGCCAGATAACCATCCCTTGCATTATATTCCCGATGGTTAGCCCCGTTGTGCCTTTTTGTATCATCCTTGTCTTAGCCATATTACAAGCCTAAGTGTAAAACCATTTTATTCCGCACCTTGAAAATTTATTGAGCATTGGTTTTACCTTAGTGTTGTGTTTCAAGTGTAGGGGTTGCCCAGGGCGTACAACATTTTAAGTGTTGGGGGAGGTATTTGATGCTAATTGTCATTTGGCATTAGTTTGGTCATTGTGCTTGTGTAAGTAATTGTGGAAGTCTTCAAAAAAAAGAAACAAAAAAAGGAGAAAAAAAAGAAAAAAAAATGAAAAAAAATAGAAGATGAAAAATCTAAAAATATATATATATATATATATATGATAAAAAAATTGTCAATTTGAGAAAAATTTGGTGTAATATTGAGTTTTGGGGAAGGAAATGAGTTTTGTTGAAAGAGGCGATTTGTTTGTAAAAGTGCATTTCATCACTTAGTTAGTTTTGAGCAAATCATTGTGTTTCTTGACTAATGCTCTTTTAAATTTCTTGGGTGCTTAGCCCTTCATTTCTAAACTTGTCCATACTTCACCATAGCCCCATTACAACCTTGAATAATAAATCTTCTTGATTTGTGCATGCATGTGTTTTGAGTAGTAAAGAAGTAGAATTTGAGCAAGCTTATGGTAGGGCAATTTTCTTGAGCGGAATTTGAGTGATACACTTGCTACCCTATACACTTGAGAGAGATTGATTGAGAGCATACCTTGAGAGACCATTTTGCGTGATTAGCATAATCAATTGAGATTGCCATGTTTTATAATTTGAGATGAGGAAATTTCTGTCATGATTGGTTGATCTTTTAGAGTTTTACATTCTTGACAATTGTTAGAAAGTAGTGGTTTATCTTTTAGTCTTTATCTTTATTTTATTATTTTTTTTAGTTTTGTTTTGAGTTTTTAATTTTGCCCAGGAGTGCAAAAGGATAAGTGTGGGGCATTTGATAATTGAATTTTATCACACTTAATTGTTACATTTGATTAATGATTTTAGGGCTGTTTAGTGTGTAATTAATGGTTTTTGGTCTAAATTGGACTTTGGGGTTTTAATTGGATTTAATTTATTTTCGTGTTAATTTTTCAAATTTATATTGTTCCAGTATTTTGATCATAACGTTTGTTCTAGCTATCTGATTAACTTCATTCTTGTTTCGTTTTTCAGATAACTCAAAGAGCTACAAATGGTATTAGATTAAAGGCTAAATTCGGACAAGAAGGTAGTCAAAACTAGAGCCAAAGTCAGTTATAAAATTCTGGAGCTATGTTTAGTTAATTGGGCTTAACTTCGTAATCAGGAGCCCAAATTACATGAGACTAAAGCCATTAGTTATGTTTTAATTTAGGCCAGTTTTGGAGCCTTTGACCTAGTTTAGTTTTAGGTTCAAATAGCATATCACGGCAACAAGAACAGCAGCTTTTACATTTTGTAAAATTTCAGATCTAACGCCTCTCTTCTCTTCCTCTTCTGTCATCTTATTCTTCTTTTTCTTTCTTTTTCGTTTTCTGTTTGTGCACAGCCATGGTAGGCTAACTTTCCATTCAATCAACCCATGAGTTGAGATTTTTTGTTGTTGAATCCAGAGGACCCGTGCTCTCCATGAACTGCATCCGTTTCTCTTCTCCTTTTACTCGAATTGAGCAACACGATTGTGTACGTTGAATCTGAGTGGATGAGGTTTGTCTATGATTTCTGTATTTTGATTATCCAGGGGAAGGGATTAAATGTTAGATTTAATATTTAGGTTGATTAACCCAAGGGATTTAAAATCAAAACAGGTTGAAGTGAACACTGTGTGATGGCATGAGTGAACGCACCAAGGGTTTGATTAAATGCTAGGTGATTGTCTAGTAGAGAGGGTTCCTATATGAATGCAGGGATTCCGATTTGTTTAGGGTCAACCACGAAATTCAGTAATTATTTGTCCAGTGACAGATGTCCTTGAAACCTCAATTCTGGGTTGGTTGATTGCTTTTAATTTGTTAATTTCTTTTTATCTCTTACTCTAATTTCGTTTTATATCTTGCTTTAATTTCAATCGAATTAAACCCCCCCCCTTGTTTACTGTTTTTTTTTTCAATTGAGTGGTTTAGTCCTATGCAAAATTCCTTGGGAGACGATTCAGGTTGTCCTATATTACAAATTTCTTTATAAGCCTGGTTAATTTGAGTGAGTTCGACTGTTCACGTCAAAGAACGAAAAAAATGGAGATATATTAAAACCTTGAAGCTTTAAGAAGTAATTGGAATCACTAAAACATTGCCTAGGCCATTCGGATCTAAAAAACTTGGCTAATGTTTCGACCATTCGACCTTAAAGATAAAGATAGATAAGAAGAAAGTAAACCTATTGTCTAGGTTAGACAGGAACAAAAAAGTTAGAGATATTTTCAAACCTTTGAAGCATTAAGGAGCGTTTGGGGTCACTCAAATATTGTTTAGGCCCTTCTGATCACAAAAACTTTGCTAAGATTAACCGTTTGACCATAAAGTCAAAGATAGATCAAAAGGAAGCAAACGTTCACATCTATGTTAGACGTGAACAAAGAAGTTAGAGATATATTCAAACTTAAAGCATTAAGGGGTAATCGGGGTCACTGAAACATTGCCTAGGCCTATTCGGATCAAAAAAACTTTGTTATGTTTGTCTATTTGACCATAAAGTCAAAGATAAATCATAAGGAAATAAACTTGTTGTTTGAGTTAAACGAGAACAAAAATGTTAGAGACATAAACCTTTGAAGCATTAAGGAGTGTTTGGGGATCACTCAAACATTGCCTAGCCCTTTCGGATAAAAAAAAACTTTGCTAAGTTTGACCATTTGACTTTAAAGTCAAAGATATATCAAATGGAAGCAAACTTAATGTCTATGTTAGACAAGAACGAAGAAAATTGAGATATATTCAAACCTTAAAGCTTTAAGAATGTAATTGGGGCCAATGAAACATTACCTAGGCCATTCGGATGTAAAAAACTTAGCTAAGTTTGACCATTTGACCTTAAAGTCAAAGATAGATCAGAAGAAAGTAAACTTATTGTCTAGGTTAGACAGGAACGAAAAAGTTATAGATATTTTCAAACCTTTGAAACATTAAGGAGTTTTGGGGTCACTCAAATATTGCTTAGGCCCTTCGGATCACAAAAACTTTGCTAAGTTTGACCGTTTGGCCATAAATGTCAAAGATAGATAAAAAAAAAAGAAGCAAACGTAACGTCTATGTTAGACGTTAATGAACAAGTTAGAGATATATTCAAATTTGAAGCTTTAAGGGGTAATCGAGATCATTGAAACATTGCTTAGGCCATTCAAATCAAAAAAAAAAAACTTTGTTATGTTTGACCATTTCGACCATAAAGTCAAAGATAGATCAAAAGAAGCAAACTTATTGTTTGAGTTAGACGAGAACAAAAAAGTTAGAGATATTTTTAAAACCTTTGTAGCATTAAGGAGTATTTGGGGTCACTCAAGCATTGCCTAGGCCATTTGGGGCACAAAATCTTTACTAAGTTTGACCATTTGACTATAAAGTCAAAGATGGATCAAAAGAAAGTAAACATAATGTCTATGTTAGATATGAACAAAGAAGTTGAAGATATATTCAAATGTTAAAGCTTTAAGGAGAAATAAGGGTCACTGAAACATTGCCTAGGCCATTTGAATCAAAAAAACTTCATTATGTTTGACCGTTTGACGTTAAAGTTAAAGATAGATCAGAAGGAAGCAAATTTATTGTTTGAGTTAGACGAGAATGAAAATGCTAAAGATATTTTCAAGCCTTTGAAGCATTAAGGAGTGTTAAGGGTCACTCAAACATTGCCTAGGCTCTTCGGATCACAAAAACTTTGATAAGTTTAATCATTTGTCCACAAAGTCAAAGTTAGATGAAAAGGAAGAAAATTTATGATCGAAGCTAGATGAGAACGAAGAAGCTAGAGAGATTTTCAAAGCATGAAGCTTTAGGGAGTGTTTGGGGTCACTTAAACATTTCTTAGTCCTTTTGGATCACAAAAACTTAGCTAAGTTTGACCATTTGACCATAAAGTCAAACATAAATTAAGACAAAGCAAACTAAAACACTAAGTTAGATGAGAACGAAAAAGCTAGTAATATTTTCTAACCATGAAGCTTTAAGAACAAATTAGGGCCACTTAAACATTGCCTTGGCCATCCGGATCACGAAAACTTGTTGAGCTTGACCATTTGACGATTAAGTCAAAGATAGATAAAAAGGAAGTAAAGTTAAGTTTTTGTTAGACGAGAACGAAGAAGTTAGAGATATTTTCAAACCTTAAACTTTAATGAGTGATTGGTGTCAATCAAACCTTACCTAGGCCATTCAAATCAAAAACACTATGCTAAGTTTGACCATTTAGCGATAAAGTGAAAGATAGATCACAAGGATGCAAACTTATTTTCAGAATATGATGCTAGAGATATTTCCAAAAGCTAGAGTTTTTGGGGTCACTCAAACATTGTCCAAGCCATCTGGTTACAAGAACAACTCTAAGTTTGACCATTTGGCCGTAAAATCAAAGATAGAATAAAGGAAAGGAAACTTAACCACTAAGTAAGACGAGAACGAAGATGCTAGAGATATTTTATAACCATGAAGTTTTCAGGACTGATTGGAGTTAGTAACATTGCCTAGGCCATTTGAATCACTACAACTTTGTAAGTATGACCATTTGACCATAATGTCAAAGATATATAAAAAAGATGCAAACTTAACCACTAAGTAAGACGAGAACAAGGAAGCTAGAGTATTTTCAAACCTTAAAGCTTCAAGGAGTAATTGGGGTTATTTAAACATTAGCTAGGACATTTGAATCACAAAAACTTTTCTAAGTTTGACCATTTGACCATAAAGTTAAAGATAGATCAAAAGGAAGCAAACTTAATATCTATGTTAGACGAGGACAAAGAAGTTAGAATTATTTTCAAACCATGAAGCATTAAAGAGTAATTGGTTTCACTCAAACATTGTCTAGGTCATTTGAATCAAAAAAATTGTGCTATGCTTGACTATTTGGCTATAAAGTAAACTTAATCTCAAAGTTACACGAGAACGAAAAAGCTAGATATATTTTCAAAACTTGAAGTGTTATGGAGTGCTTGGGGTCACTCAAACATTGCCTAGGCCTTTTGGATCAGAAAATTTTACTAAGCTTGACCATTTGAACATAAAGTCAAAGATAGATCAAAAGGATGCAAACTTAACCACTAAGTAAGATAAGAACAAAGAAGTTAGAGATATTATCAAACCTTGAAGCTTTGAGGAGTGACTGGGGTCACCTAAATGTTGCCTAGGCCATTAGGATCATAAAAAGTTAGCCAAGTTTGACCATTTGATCATAAATCCAAAGATAGATTAGAAGGAAGCAAACTTAACTTCTAAGATAGACAAGAATGTATAAGTTGGAGATATTTTTAAATCTCAAAGCATTAAGGAGTGCTTGGGGTCACTCAAACATTGGCCAGGCTATTTGGATCACAAGAACATTGCTTAGTTTGACCATTTAGCCGTAAAGTCAAAGATAGATTACAAAGAAACAAACTTAACCATTAATCTAGACGAGAATGAAGATGTTAGAGATATTTTTTGACCATGAATCTTTAAGGACTAATTAGGGTCAGAAACATTGCCTAGGCCATTTGGATCAACTTTGCTAAGTTTGACCGTTTGACCATAAATTAGAAAGATATTTTGAAAGAAAGCAAACTTAACGTCTATGTTAGACGAGAACGAATAAGTTAGAGACATTTTCAAACCATGAAGCTTTAAGCAGTAATTAGTGTTACTCAAACATTGCCTTGGCCATTTGGATAAAAAAAAAACTTTGCTAAGTTTGACCTTTTGGCCATGAAGTCAAAGATAGATAAAAAATCAGTAAACTAATTGAATAAGTTAGATGAGAATGAAAAAGTTAGAGATTTTTTCAAACTATGAAGTTTTAAGGGGTAATTGGTGCCACTCAAATAATGCTTAGGCCATTTGGACCAAAAAAACTTTGCTAAGTTTGACTATTTTGCCATAAAGTCAAAGATAAATAAAAAAGAAGCAAACTTAATGTATAAGTTAGACGAGAACGAAAAAGCTAGAGATATTTCCAAAACTTGAAGTACTGAGGAGTGATTGGGGTCATCCAAACATTGCCTAGGCCTTTTGGATCACAAAAATTTTGTTCAGCTTGACCATTTGAACATAAAGTCAAAGAGAGATCAAAAGGATGCAAACTTAACCACTAAGTAGGACGAGAACGAAGAAGCTTCAGATATTTTTAAAGCTTGAAGCTTTAAGGAGTGATTGGGGCTAGTTAAACATGGCCTAGGCCATTTGGATCACAAAAACTTTGCTAAATTTGACCATTTGACCAATAAGTCAAAGATAGAAGAAAAGGAAGCAAACTTAATTTCTATGTTAGACGAGAACAAAGAAGTTAGAGATATTTTGAAACCATAAAGCTTTAAGGAGTAATTGATGCCACTCAAACATTACCTAGGCTATTCAGATAAAAAACTTTGCAAAGTTTGACCATTTGGCCATAAAGTCAAAGATAGATAAAGTGGAAGCAAACTTAATGTCTAAGTTAGTTGAGAATGAAAAAGTTAGAGATATTTTCATAATTTGAAACATTAAGGAGTGATTGGGGTCACTCAAACATTGCTTTGGCCTTTAGGATCACAAAAATTTTGCTAAGCTTGACCATCTGAACATGTACTCAAAGATAGATAAAAAGGATACAATCTTAACCACTAAGTAATATGAGAATGAACATGCTAGAAATATTTTCAAACCTTGACACTTTAAGAATTGATTGCGGTCACTTAAACATTGCCTAGGCCATTTGGATCACAAAAACTTTGCTAACTTTGACCATTTGACCATAAAGTCAAAGATATATAAAAAAGAAGCAAACTTTAGACAAGAAAGAAGAAGGTAGTGATATTTTATAATTATGAAGCTTCAAGGAATGATTGTGGTCACTCAAATATTGCCAAGCCTTGTTAGATCACAAAAACTTTGCAAAGCTTGACCGTCTGATCATAAAATCAAAGAGAGATTAAAATGAAATAAACTTAATGTCTATGTTAGATGAGAATGAAGAAGCTAGAGATATTTTCAAACCTTAAAGCTTTTAGGAGTATTTGGGCTAACTCAAACATTGCCTATGCCTTTAGGATCACAAAAACTTTGCTACAGCATTTGACCATATGGTCAAAGATAGATAAAAAAGATGCAAACTTAACTACTAAATAAGATGAGAACGAAGAAGCTAGAAATATTTTTAAACCTTGTAGCTTCACGAAGTGATTGGGATCAGTCAAACATTGCCTTGGCCATTCGGATCACAAAAGCTTTGTTATGTTTGACCATTTTACCGTAATGTGAAAGATAGATAAAAAAGAATCAAACTTAACGTCTATGTTAGGTGAGAACAAAGAACCTAGAGATATTTTCAAACCTTAAAGTTTTAAGAAATGATTAGGGTCACTCAGACATTGCCTAGGCCTCCAGATCACAAAAAACTTTGCTAAGTTTATCCGTTTGCCCATAAAGTCTATGATGAATCAAATCGAAGCAAAATTAATGACTAAGATAGACGAGAACAACTAAGCTAGAGATATTGTTAAATAATGTTGCTTTATGGAGTGATTAGGGTCACTCAAACATTGTGTAGGCCATTTGAATCACAAAGACTTTGCTAAGTTTGACCATTTGATCACAATGTCAAAGATAGATAAAAAGAAAGAAAACTTAACATCTAACTTACACAAGAACGATGAAGCTAGAGACATTTTTAAACCTTGAAACATTAAGGAGTCATTGGGGTCACTCAAACGTTGCCTACACGTTTAGGATCATAAAAACTTTGCTACACCATTTGACTATTTCGTCAAAGATAGATAAAAATGATGCAAACTTAACCACTAAACAAGACGAGAACGAAGAAGCTAAAAATATTTTCAAACCTTAAAGCTTTACGGAGTGATCGAGGTCACTCAAAAATTGCTTGGACATTCAAATCCCAAAAACTTTGCTATATTTGACCATTTTACCATAAAGTCAAAGATAGATCAAAAATAATCAAACTTAACATCTATGTTACACGAGAACAAAAAAGCTAGAGATATTTTTAAACCTTGAACCTTTAACATATGATTGGGGTCACTAAGACGTTGCCTAGGCCATCCGGATCATAAAAAACTTTGCTAAGTTTGTCCATTTGTCCAAAAAGTCAAAGATAGATCAATGGAAGCAAAATTAATGACTAAATTAGACGAGAACAACCAAGCTACAGATATTGTTAAACGAAAATGCTTTGCGAAGTGATTAGGGTCATTCAAACTTTGTGTAGGCCATTTTAATCACAAAGACTTTGCTAAGTTTGAACATTTGACAATAATGCCGACGATAGTTTAAAAGGAAGCAAACTGAACAAGAACGATGAAGCTAGGAACATTTTCAGACCTTCAAGTATTAAGGAGTGATTAGGGTCACTCAAACACTGCCTAGGCCATTCTGATCATAAAAACTTTGCTAAGTTTAACTATTTGACCATAAAGTCAAATATAGATCAACAAGAAGCAAACCTAATAACAAAGTTAGGCGAGAACGAAGAAACTAGAGATATTTTCAAACTTTGACGCCATAAGAAGTAATTGGGGTCACTTAAACATTGCTTGAGCTATTTGAATCACAAAAAGTTTGCTAACTTTGACCATTGGACAATAGGGTCATAGAAAGATCATAAGGAAGCAAGCATATCGTCTAAGTTTGATGAGATAGAAGAAGCTAGAGATGTTTTCAAATCGTAAAGCTTTAAGGAGTGTTTGTGGTCATTCAAACATTGGCTAGGTTGTTTAGATCGCAAAAACATTGTTAAGTCTAACCATTTGATTGTAAAGCCAAAGATAGATCAAGAGGAAGCAAACTTAACCACTAAGTAAGACGAGAACAAAGAAACTAGAGATATTTTCTAACCATGAAGCTTTAAGGACTGATTATGGTCACTCAAACATTCTCTAGGCCATTCAAAACACAAAAATATTACTAAGTTTGACTAATTGATCATAAAGTGAAAGTAAAAGGAAGCAAACTAAATGTCCATGTTAGATGAGAACGAAAAAGCCAAAGATATTTTCAAACCTTAAAGCTTTAAGGAGTGTTTCGGCTTACTCAAACATTGCCTACATCTTCAGGATCATAAAAACTTTGCTAAGTTTGATCATTTGACCTTAAAGTCAAAGATAGATCAAAAGGATACAAACTAAACCCATAACTAAGACGAAAATGAAGAAGCTAGACATATTGTTAAACCTTGAAGCTTTAAGTAGTGATTAGGGTCACTCAAACATTGCCTTGGCCATTCGAATCAGAAAAACCTTGCTATGTTTGACAATTTGACCATAATGTCGAAGATAGATCGTGAGAAATCAAACTGAACGTCTATGTTAGACGAGAACCAATAATCTAGAAATATTTTCAGACCTTAAAGGTTTAAGCAGTGATTGAGGCCACTCAGATGCTGCCTAAGCCTTTTAGATACCAGAAAACTTTGCTAACTTTGACCATTTGCCCATAAAGTGAAAGATATATTAAAAGGAAGCAAAATAAATGACAAAGTTAGATGAGGATGACGAAACTAATATATTTTTAAACCACGATGCCTTAAGGAGTGATTGGGTCACTCAAACATTGTGTAGGCCATTTGAATCACAAAAACTTTGCTGAGTTTAACTATTTGACAAAAAAGTCAAAGATATTTAAAAAGGAAGCAAACTTAACGTCCACGTTAGACAAGAATGATGAAGATAGAGATCTTTTCAAACCTTGAAGCATTAAGGAGTTGGGGTCGCTCAAACATTGTTTAGGCTATTCAGATCACAAAAGCCTTGCTAAGTTTAACCACTTGACCTTAAAGTCAAAGATAGATCAAAAGGAAGTAAACTTAATGACTAATTTAGAAGAGAACGAATAAGTTAGAGATATTTTCAAACCTTGAAGCCTTACGATGTAATTGGGGTTATTCAAACATTGGATAGGCCATTCAAATCACAAAAAGTTTGCTGTGTTTGACCATTTGACCATAAAATTAAAGACAGATCAAATAGAACGAAATATATCATCTAAGTTAGATAAGATGGAAGAAGCTAGAGACATTTTTAGACTTTAAAGTTTTAAGGCGAGTTTGCGGTCACTCAAACATTGGCTAGGATGTTCAAATCATAAAAACTTTGTTAAGTTTGACCATTTGACCATAAAGTCAAAGATAGATCAAGAGAAACTAAATTTTACCACAAAGTAACACAAGAATGAAGAAGCTAGAGATATTTTCTAATTGTGAAGCTTTAAGGACTGATTATGGCTACTCAAACATTGTCCAGACCTATCGGATTACAAACATGTTGATAAGTTTGATCATTTGACTATAAAGTCAAAGGTATTTTAAAAAGAAGCAAACCTAACATCTATGTTAGACTAGGATGAAGAAGTTATAGATATTTTTAAACATTAAAGCTTTAAGGAGCGTTTTGGCTCACTCAAACTTTGGTTACACCTTTCAGATCACAAAAACTTTGCTAAGTTTAACCATTTGACCATAAAATCAAAGGTAGATCAAAAGGATGCAAACTTAAATACTATCTAAGGTGAGAATGAAGAAGTTAGAGATATTTTCAAACCTTATTGCCTTAAGGAGTGATCGGGGTCACTTAAACATTGCCTTGGCCATTTGGATCACAAAACATTCGCCATATTTGACCATTTCACTGTAAAGTCAAAGATAGATCAAAAGGAATCAAACTTAGCGTCTATGTTTGACGAGAACGTAGAATGTAGAGATATTTACAAACATCATAGCTTTAAGGAGTGTCTGGGCTTACGCAAACATTCCTTACGCCTTTAGGATCACAAAAGTTTTGCTAAGTTTGATCATTTGACCATAAGGTCAAAGATAGATCAAAAAGATACAAACTTAAACTCTAACTAAGACAAGAATGAAGAAACTAGAGATATTTTCAAACCTTGAAGTTTTAAGGAGTGATCAGGGTGGCTCAAACATTGCCTTGGCCATTCGGATAGCAAAAACTTTGTTATGTTTGACCAATTGACTGTAATGTCAAAGATAGTTGAAAAGGAAGCAAAACTAATGAAAAAATAAAATAACACAAAGTAACACAAGAACAAAGAAGCTAGAGATATTTTCTAATTATGAAGCTTTAAGGACTGATTGCGGCTACTCAAACATTATCCAGACCCGTCAGATTACAAACACGTTGATAAGTTTGACCATTTGACCATAAAGTCAAAGATATTTTTAAAAGAAGCAAACTTAACATCTATGTTAGACTAAAACGAAGAAGCTTAAAGCTTTAAAAAGTTTTTTGGCTCACTCAAACTTTGGCTACACCTTTTGGATCACGAAAACTTTGCTAAGTTTGACCATTTGACCATAAAATCAAAGGTAGATCAAAAGAATGCAAACTTAAACAATAACTAAGGTGAGAACGAAGAAGCTATAAATAATTTCAAACCTTGATGCCTTAAGGAGTGATAGAGGTCATTGCTTTGGCCATTTGGATCACAAAAACTTTTCCATGTTTGACCATTTGCTGTAAAGTCAAAGATAGATCAAAAGGAATTAAACTTAATGTCTATGTTTGACGATAACGAAGAAAGTTGAGATATTTTCAAACATCAAAGCTTTAAGGAGTGTTTGGGCTCACTCAAACATTCATTATGCCTTTAGGATCACAAAAGTTTTACTAAGTTTGATCATTTGACTATAAGGTCAAAGATAGATCAAAAAGATGCAAACTTAAACCCTAACTAAGACGAGAACGAAGAAGCTAGAGATATTTTCATACCTTGAAGCTTTAAGGAGTGATCGGGGTGGCTCAAACGTTGCCTTGGCCATTTGGATATCAAAAACTATTATGTTTGACTATTTGACTGTAATGTCAAAGATAGTTCAAAAGGAAGCAAAACTAACGACTAAATTAGATGAGAACGACAGAGCTAGAGATATTTTCAAACCTTGAAGCCTTAAGGAGTAATTGGGGTTACTCACACATTGCCTTGGCTTTTCGGATTAGAAAAAAACTTTGCTGAGTTTGACTTTTTTCCTATAAAGTCAAAGATAGATCAAAAGAAAGTAAAATTAATGACTAAGTCAGATGAGAACGGTGAAGCTAGAGATATTTTTTGAAAACAATGATGCTTTAAGGTGTGATTGGGATCACTCAAACATTGTGAAGACTAATGAAATCATACAAAATTTGCTAAGTTTGACCATTTGACCACAATGTGAAAGATATATTACAAGAAAGCAAATTTAACGTCTAAGTTTGACAAGAACAATGAAGCTAAAGATATTTTCAAACCTTGACGCATTAAGAGGTGATTGGGATCAATTAAACATTGCCTAGGCTATGCAGATCACAAAAGCTTCATTAAATTTGACCATTTGACCCTAAAGTCAAAGATAGATCAAAAGGAAGTAAAACTAATGACTAAGTTAGATGAGAACAAAGAAGCTAGAGATATTTTCAAATCTTGAAGCCTTAAGAAGTAATTGGGGTTACTCACACATTGCCTTGACTTTTTGGATCAAAAAAAACTTTGCTGAGTTTGACCTTTTGCCATAAAGTCAAAGATAGATTAAAGAGAAGCAAAATTAACGACTAAGTTAGACGAGAACGACAAAGCTAGAGATATTTTTTTAAACAATGCTGCTGTAAGGTGTGATTGGGATCACTCAAACATTATGTAGGCCAATCAAATTATAAAGAATTTGCTAAGTTTGACCATTTGACCACAATGTGAAAGATAGATTACAAGAAAGTAAACTTAACGTCTAAGTCTGACAAGAACAATGATGCTAGAGATATTTCAAACGTTGATGCATTAAGGAGTGATTGGGGTCAATCAAATGTTGTCTAGGCTATTCAGATCACAAAAGCTTCGCTAAATTTGACCATTTGACCCTAAAGTCAAAGATAGATCAAAAGGAAGCAAAACTAATGACTAAGTTAGATGAGAATGACGAAGCTAGAGATATTTTCAAACCTTGAAGCCTTTCGGAGTAATTGAGGTCACTTAAACATTGGCTAGGCCATTCAAATCGTAAAAAGTTTGCTAAGTTTGACCATCTGGCCATAAAAT
Organism: Castanospermum australe; assembly: GCA_019955255.1. Lineage (NCBI taxonomy): Eukaryota > Viridiplantae > Streptophyta > Magnoliopsida > Fabales > Fabaceae > Castanospermum > Castanospermum australe. The sequence goes on along the minus strand of NSJW01000279.1, from coordinate 86,510 downwards.
CAAAGATAGATAAAAAAGAAGCAAACATATCGTTTAAATTAGACAAGATGGAAGAAGCTAGAGATGTTGTCAAACTTTAAAGCTTTAAGGAGTGTTGGGGTCACTCAAACATTTTTTAGGCTCTTAGAATCACAAAAACCTTGCTAAGCTTGGCCATTTGACTATAAAGTCAATGATAGATCAAGAGGAAGCAAATTTAACCACTAAGCAAGATGATAACAGAGAAGCTAAAGATATTTTCTAATCATGAAGCTTTAAGGACTGATTTTGATCACTCAAACATTCTCTAGGCAATTCAAATCACAGAAACATTGCAAAGTTTGACTGTCTGACTATAAAGTCGAAGATAAATCAATAGGAAGCAAGCTAAACGTCTATGATAGATGAAAGCTATAAGGAGTGTTTAGGCTTACTCAAAGATTGCCTATGCCTTAATGATTACAAAAGCTTTGCTAAGTTTGACTTTTAACCACAAAGTCAAACATACATCAAAAGGATGCAAACTTAACCACTAGCTAGGATGAGAACAATGAAGCAAGAGATATTTTCAAAGCAATGTTTTTACTGATCCAAAAGGCTATAGTGATGTTTGAATGACCCCAATCTCTCCTGAAAGCTATAAAGTTTGAAAATATCTTTAGCTGCTTCATTCTCATGCAGCAGAGATGTTAAGTTTTATTACTTCTGATCTATCTTTGACTTACCATCAAATGGCCAAACTTAGCAAAGTTTGTGATCTGAATGTCCTACGCAATGTTTGAGAGACCCCAATCACTACTTAAAGCTTCAAGGTTTGAAAATATCTCTAGCATCTTCATTCTAGTCTTACTTAGTGGTTAAGTTTGAATCCTTTTGATCTATCTTTGACTTCCTAGTCAAATGGTCAAACTCACAAAGTATTTGTGATTCAAATGGCCTACACAATGTTTGAGTGACCCAATCACTGCTAAAAGCATAATGGTTTAAACATATCTTTAGCTTCGTCATTCTAGTATAACTTAGTCCTTAATTTTGCTTTCTTCTGATCTATCTTTGACTTCACGATCAAATGGACAAACTTAGCAATGTTTTTGTGAACCAATTGGCCTGGGGAATTTTTGAGTGACCATAATCAGTCCTTAAAGCTTTATGGTTAGAAAATATCTCTAGCTTCTTCGTTCTAGTCTTACTTAGTGGTTAAATTTGCTTCCTCTTAATCTATCTTTGACTTTATGGTCAAATGGTCAAACTTAGCATTGTTTTTTGTAATCCAAAAGGCCTTACCATGTGAGTGAAACCAATCACCTTTTAAAGCTTTAAGGCTTGGAAACTTCTCTCGCTTCTTAGTTTTCATCTTACTTAATGGTTAAGTTTGCTTCCTCTTGATCTATCTTTGACTTTATCGTTAAATAATTAAACTTAGCAAATTTTTTTTGATTCAAAAGGCTGAAGTAGTGTTTGTATGACCCCAATCTCCCCATAAAGCTTTAAATTTGAAAATATCTTTAGCTTATTCGTTCTCATGTAGCATAGATGTTAAGTTTTATTGCTTTTAATCTATCTTTGACTTTATCGTCAAATGGCCAAACATGGCAAAGTTTATGTGATCCAAATGGCCTAGGCAATGTTTAAGAGACCCCAATCACCACTTAAAGCTTCAAGGTTTGAAAATATCTCTAATTTCTTTATTCTCGTCTTACTCAATGGTTAAGTTTGCATTTGATCTATCTTTGACTTTCTAGTCAAATGGTCAACTTAGCATAGTATTTGTGATTTGAATGGCCTATACAATATTTAAGTGACCTAATCACTACTGAATGCATCATGGCATAAACATATCTTTAGATTTGTTGTTCCGGCCTAACTTTGTCATTAATTTTGCTTTCGTTTAATTTGTCTTTGACTTTATGGGCAAATGGTCAAAGTTAGGAAAGTTTTTTATGATCCAAAAGGCCTAGGCAATGTCTGAGTGACCCCAAACACACATTAAAGCTTTAAGGTATGAAAACATCTCTAGCTTATTTGTTCTCGCCTAACATAGACGTTAAGCTTGATTCCTTTTCACCTATCTTTGACTTTATGGTCAAATGGTCAAACCTAGCAAAGTTTGTGTTGCCCTAAACACTCCTTAAAGCTTCAAGGTTTCAAAATATCTCTAGCTTCTTCGTGCCCATCTTAGTTATTGGGTAAGTTTACATCCTTTGATCTACCTTTGAACTTATGGGCAAACGGTCAAACTTAGCAAAGTTTTTGTGATCTGAAAGGTGTTTATAATGTTTAAGTGAGCCCAAATACACCTTAAAGCTTTAATATTTGAAAATATCTATAGCTTCTTCGTTCTCATCTAACATAGATGTTAAGTTTGCTTCCTTTTAATCTTTCTTTAACTTTATGGTTAAATGGTCAAACTTAGCAAAGTTTTTGTAATCTAACTACTCTATGCAATGTTTGAGAAACCTTAATTAGTCCTTAAAGCTTCATGGTTAAAAAATATCAATAACTTCTTCGTTCTCATCATACTTAGTGGTTAAGTTTGCTTCCTCTTCATCTATCTTTGACTTTATAGTCAAATGGTTAAACTTAGCAAAGTTTTTACATCTGAAAGGCCTAGGCAATATTTGACTGAGCCCAAATGCTCCTTACAGCTACAAGGTTTGATTATATCTCTAGCTTCTTCGTTCTCGTCTAACATAGATGTTCAGTTTGCTTCTTTTGGATCTATCTTTGACTTTATGGTCAAATGATCAAACTTAGTAAAGTTTTTGTGATTCAAATGGCCTAAGGAATGTTTGAGTGACCACAATCTATCCTTAAAGTTTCATGGTTAGAAAATATTTCTACCTTCTTCGTTCTCATCTTACTTTGTGGTTATGTTTCCTTCCTTTTGATTTATCTTTGACTTTTTGGTCAAATGGTCAAACTTAACAAAGTTTTTGTGATTCAAATTTGAGTGACCCCAAACACTCCTTAAAGCTTTAAAGTTTTAAAACATCTCTAGCTTCTTTCATCTTATCTAACTTAGACGATATTTTGCATCCTTTTGATCTATCTTTGACTTTATAGTGAAATGATCAAACTTAGCAATGCTTTTACGAAACAAATGGCTTATGCAATGTTTGAGTGACCCCAATCACTCCTTAAAGCTTAAATGTTTGAAAATATCTATACCTTCTTTGTTCTCGTCTATCCTAGATATTAAAATTGCTTCTTTTTTTTTTATCTATCATTGACTTTATGGTGAAATGGTCAAACTTAACACTACTTTTGTTATCCGAATGGCCTAAGCAACATTTGAGTGACCCTAATCACTCCTTAATGATTCAAGATTTGAAAATATCTCTGACTTCATCGTTCTCATCTAACTTTGATGTTAAGTTTGTTTCTTTTGATCTATCTTTGACATTGTGGTTAAATGGTCAGATTATTTAATGATAAAGTCAAAGAAAGATTAAAAGGAAGCAAACTTAACCACTAAGTAAGACGAGAATGAATAGGTGAGAGAGATTCCAAACCTTAAAGCTTTAAAGAGTGATTGGTGTCACTCACACATTTCCTAGGCCTTTCGAATCACAAAAACTTTTGCCGTAGGTTTGACCATTTAACCTTAAAGTCCAAAATAGATTCAAAAGGAAGCAAATTTAATGACTTAAGTTAGATGAGAATGAAAAAGGTGGAGATATTTTCTAATCCTTTAAGGCATTGAAGGGAGTACTTGGGGTCAATCTAAACATTTCCTTAGGTCATTCGAATCCCATAAAAGCTTTCCTAGGTTTGATAATTTGACCATAAAGTCAAATATAAATCAAAATGAAGCAAACTTAATGACCAAGGTTAGATGATAATGGAGAAGGTAAAGATATTTTCAAATCTTGAGGCTTTAAGGAGTGCTTGTGGTCACTTAAACATTCCCTAGACCTTTTGATTCTCAAAATCTTTGCTATGTTTAACCATCTGCCACCACATCTGTCCCAAGGATGTTTATGTAACCCAAGAATATAAAAATTCCTTAGTGATATATTTTTTATTAATATGTTGAGATATTAAGTCATAATTTATTTTCTTTCTAGCAACATAAGTTTTTTAAATTTTAAAAAATAGTAGAACTATTAACACTCCTATTTGTCTATCTACATTCTTTTTAAGTTTTTTTTAGTTTTTATTTTGTTAATTACCCTTAAGAAGTTTTATTTTAAGAAGTTAAACTTTTTTTATTATCCCTTTTTACGTAATTTATTTATACTCTTTATTATTTTAATTTAATTTGTAATATATTATATTTTTCTTTTAAAATAAGACAAGACAATATTTTTTTAAATATGTCTTAATGATATTATCTTTTAATTATGATAATATTTATTGGAATTTGTTAAGTTCACTTGTTGAAAAATTTAAAGCATTTGAAATAGCATTAAGCAAAGATATCTTTAAAATTACTTTATGGTCTAATTTTTCTTTTTAGTATTATCTATTAAAAATTTTAATGTTTATAAAATATAGGCATTGGTGATTATTTTTAAATTATAACAAAGATTATATATATATTTTTTACTAATTAAAATATTTGATCCATGGACTCTCTCTTATTGGGAATATGAAATCATAACATATCAATTACTCTATGACAATAAATACATTACAGATGGTCAAATATTAATACAATTGCCAGATGTTAGACAAGGATCGATGGAGTCAGAATAGCCAATTGTCAAAACATATTTTCAAATGACATAATTAATTTTCACATAATAAACTCAAACCATTATTATCCTTTTAAATATTGTAAGAGATTAGTCTTTAAAGAGTGACATTAAATTGATCTTAAAAGGAATGAAACTGATAATATTAATTGTTATTAAATAACTAATTTAATGTTTTATCTATTTATCTTCATTTCCCTTCACGTAAATAACTTTTTTACTTTTTATCTTGTTTGACTTATCAATCATTTTATCATATTAATATTTAAAAAAAATAAAGAGAAATAGTAATGCTAAAGTAATAGCATAATATATAATATATATTGATCAATAAAGAAATACAATGAGGTGCTTGCAGTGAAGTTTACATATCTTTCATGAAAAAAGTACTGGACCTTAACCCAAGGTATCAAATTTGCATTGCCTAATATTGTGTATGAAAAAGGTTCATACTTCATAATTTGCCACTATCTTTTATAGGAATTATCCTTTTTTTTTTCAAACTGTTTTATGAATTTGTACGCTATTTTAAAAAGAGGAAAATTTTCCTTTTGATTAAATAAAGAGGACTACAATTCCTATATTCAATGGAAGTTATTACATCTTCATAAATACAGCACATAAGTTCATAAAGACATGTTCATTAACATATATGATCTGACAAAAACAAGAGCAAATTGGAAAAGAGGTGAAAATGCTCTAAAGTCTGACATGATACATCCTTATGTTTGAATAGTTATCAAAGCAATGCTATAGCCACATATGAATACATCATTCTTATTTAAAAAAGAGAAATTCATATAAGTTTAAGTTTAATTATGGTTAATTTTAAAAAACAAAAAAAGCACTATTATTAAAAAATTCTCTTAATAAAATTTTAATTATAAATTATTTCGAATACAAAATAAGCTAATTAAATCACACACTAAAACTTTAATTCTAACCATTTTCATTAGGATTCATTTTACTTTTGTTGTCTTTGCAGCTCATAAAAGAATCTTTATCTTGAAAAGCAGCAAATTTCTCACTAATTGTCCACACTATTGCCAAGTTTCACTTATGGTTGCAAATATTATATTATAATATTAATTTTTTTAATGATGAATATATCTTTGAGTCAATTTTCATGTAAATCAAAAGTAAATCTTTTTTTAGATAATCTTAAAAGTACACCCCTTATGTCCGTTGAATTCAAGTAATCAAGATAAAGAACACATCTCCTTAACCATTAGGCCAACCTCTTGAGTTATATTAACGGATGTTTTTCAATGAGAGGGGGAGGGGGGATGGAGCGAGAAGGAAATGAGAGGAAAAAGAAGGAAGGGAATAGAAGGGGAGTTATTTCTCTTTACTTGGATGTTTAAGTAAATAAATGAGAGAAAATGAGGGGAATAAGAATTATTTTTCGTTATTTAATTTAAAATTAAACCTTTCCTCCTCATTATCTCCCAATTTGAGAGTGAAGAATTTTGAAGCTTTGAGAAGGAAAGAATGGGAAGTGTTTCCCCTCCTTATCCCTCCCTCCCCCTCATTGCAAATCATCATAACAATAGTTTATATCACTTTTTCCCTTCTCTTCCCCCTCCTTATCTAACATCTAAACATAGTATAAGAGTAAACTTATTTTTTAAATTTTGTAAAAATATAAGTGTTATCATTTTACTTCTCCAAAGAATTTTTTACCTTTGAATTATGAAAATGATATCAAAATTATTCTTTTATATACAGATAAGAACTAAATTGATTGAAATAATTTTTATGATTGAAAAATTAAATTAATGATATTTTTGATAATTAAAGGACTAAATTAATATCTTTTTAAAGATCAAAATGATATCACTTTTTATAATTTAAGAATAAATTAAAGTTAAAATTCTTTATAAGACCAAAATGACGACATTTATACTTTTAGAGGACTGAAAATAAGGTTTACTCAATACTATAAATACATGTAAGTAAATCTTTTGAACATAATTCATTTGAATACAAAAAAAAAAAGAAGAAAATCTAACTACGATTTTTTTTTTCATGAAACCTAAACAACGATGAGAATGAGAATGCATGGTTGAGAACAAAAAAAAAAGTTGTCCATGAGCCAGAACATCCCAAAAGCCCAATAATAATAAGAAAGAAGGTCACACAATGAGGTCAAAGAGTGAGAAGTTCATTGGGTTTGAGGCCCAAGTAATAAGAGTTGAACTTTCTATCAAAGAGAAAAACGAAAAGAAAGAGGAGGAGAAAGTGTAAAAAGAAGTTGGACTAATACAAAAAAAAAAGTAAAGTTGGAGTCGCAAAAGGAATTTTGAGTTAAACTTCTTAAGAACTAATTTTACCTCAAATTTTGTTTACAGAAGAACTTGTTTTTTAAAATTTAAACACTTTAAATTTAAAAACCGATCATAATGTATCAAAATATCTAATCTTTGAGAGATGTTGGTCAAAGTTAAGAAAAAAACTAGATAATTACGTACAATGGGATCGATTTAAAATCTTTAAGCGTTCAGTAAGTATTAAAATTCAAAAAAATAATTCTTATCAAGTTTATTTTCAACAAAAAAAAACAATGCAAAGTTAGTTTTGTTGTATTACCTTTTCATTAAAGGTTCTTATTTTTGCTCTTAAGAAATGTAGTTGGTTGCAGTAGAAGTGAATTATGACTTTAAGTAAACTTTACTTGTAATATCAGAGGTTCGAATTAGGGAAAACTTTATCTAACCATCACCTCTCATCCTAGTCAAAGAGTAAAAAAATTAAAATTTTCTTTATCTATATTTTGTTTTTCTCTCTATGTTTAAATTTTAAATTTGGTTATGATTCCAAAATTTTATTTAAAAGTAGTTTAAATTTGATCTATTATGAGTATAAAATATTTTCCACTATCATCTTGGGTTACCAAATTTTTAAGAAATATTAAATAAAATAATAACTACTTAAAAAATTAAACACTAGCTAATATATAATTAGATGATAATATAAAAAAATTTTACACTAACAATGAATTAAAATTGAAACAAAAAAAAAATTCATCAAGCAATATTTGATATTAAAACTGAGTTAAGATATATTTTAACCAAGTTAATAATAAATTAAATTAATTATAAAATAACATGAATTTTTTCTAATCATTGGCCTTTTAGCAACACCTTTTTCAACATTGAAGGATAAGTCATGAGGATTAACGCTCAAAGGTAATCTATATAAACCATCAATCAAAGAATAAGTGCCAACAACTTTGGAATCAAATAATATCAACTTTCTTATTGCCAAAATTAAAACAATATCCAGCTTCGTCCAACAATTGAGTAGAAACTAAATTTATCCTAAAACTAGGTACATAGAAAACATTATCTAAAACAATTACAAATCCAGTCTCGAACTTCAAAGCAAAAGTTCCTATGGAAACAACATCAATCTCTAAATTGCCTCTAATTTTAATTTTTGACTCCTTTTGGCTTGGTTTCCTCATGCCCATTAAACCCTGCAAGATAGTTGTAATATGAATTGTTGCACCACTATCTAACCACCAAGAATCTATTGGAGCATCAACTAAATTAGATTCAAAACAAACATAAGAATAGAACTTAACTTGTTCATTTTTCTTCTTGTCTAACCAAGTCTTGAACTTGTTGCAATCAGATTTCTTATGACTTTTCTCTCTACAAAAAAAACAATTTGAAGGTGCTACCTTTGTCCTTAGCATTCACTTTTGCAGATGTTTGACCTTTTCCATGCCTTTTAAACTTTTGAGTATTTTTTTCAGATCATTTGATCTATAAAACTTTCCTTTATCTTGGTTGGTATTGACCTTGGTGTGAAAAACTAAGTATGCAGATTCAATCTTCTCCCTCTCCAACTTTTCTTCTTGAGCTACACACTTGGTAATCAACTTATTTAAACTCCAAGTTTGTTGTAGATGTTGTGTGTTGTTTTAATTTGATTAAATTGAGATGGGAGAATCAAAAGGGCTTAATGAATATGTAGAATTTAAGCCACATACATAGATAGTATGTATTTATACCAGAATTTAGAATTTTAAATTAAATAGTAAAGAGTTGCATACCTGATAGAAATTGATCGATCTCAAAGAAATCTTAGCACTCCATATCAGGATCTTCCCCTCCTTCTCCCTCTCTTGTAGCCAATCCTCTAGATAGTGTAGAGAATCACAAAATGAGCCTAGGAGTGGAGAAAGGATCCTGGCGTTTATAAAATAGTCCCATCTAGTCAGTACACTTACACATTGGGCCCAAGACCTAATGGACAAGATGAATTGGAATAGCTGAATATCAATGAGAAAGCCTAAGATAAGAGAGATGAGAAAGATCAATCAAAAGAGCAACATGAGAAAGCTACTAGGAATAGTCATCAACCTTTTCAAGACCCTTCTCAACAACCTTCTTAACTTCCAAAGGAATGAAAGCAGCATCCTTCTCATCCCAAGGAGCTAATCATTGGAGAGACCTCTGCAGGAGTTAGAACTAGATTTCTTTCGAAAACAACAAACAACAATCTTGCACTACTTTTTCAAATTGAGCCTACAGGTAGCTAAACTAGAAGCTATTAGAATCTTACTCGCATTTGCTTCATTTAAAGAATTTAAGTTGTTTCAAATGGATATTAAATGTGCATTCTTGAATATTTTTATAAATGAAGAAGTATATGTTCATCAACCACCTAGCTTTGAAAATGAAAAGTTTCCCAACCATGTTTTTAAACTGACTAAGGCCCTTTATGGTCTTAAGCAAGCCCCAAGAGCTTGGTATAATAGGTTGAGTAACTTTCTTATGGAGAATGGTTTTACAAGAGGAAAGGCATATAGTACTTTATTTAGGAAAATCCTTGAAAATGATCTTTTAATAGTTCAAATATATATTGATGATATAGTATTTGGATCTACTAATGAAAAATTATGTAGAATTTTTTTCATTTGATGAAAAGTGAGTTTAAAATGAGCATGATGGGAGAATTGAAGTTTTTCCTTGGCCTGTAAATCAAAGAAGAGACAAGAATGGAATTTTTATTTATCAAGAAAAGTATACTAAAGACTTGTTGAGAAAGTTTAATATGGAGAATGCAAAGCCAATGAGAACTCCAATGCATCTATGAGTGGTTATTGACAAAGATAAGAAAGGTAAATTAGTCAGTAAGAAACTTTACCTTAGTCCACTTCTCTACTTGATTGCTAGTAGACCTGATATTGTTTTTCTGTATATGTTTGTGTGCACATTTTCAAGAAAATCCTAAAGAATCTTATCTCAAGGCTGTGAAAAGAATCTTTAGATATTTACTTGGAACTTTTAACTTTGGATCATGGAATAAGAAATGTTCAAGCTTTGTTCTAGTAAGACATTATGATGCTGATTTTGCTGGAGATAGAGTAGAAAGGAAGAGTACAAGTGGTTGATGCCACTTTCTAGGCAAAACCTAAGTGACTTGGTCATGTAATTGCTCTTTCAACTACTGAAGCTAAATATGTATTTGCTACCAGCCGCTGCTGCTTCCAACTTTTATAGATCAAACATCAACATGAGGATTAATCACTGAGGTACAACCACATTCCCATATTTTATGATAAGACATGTGCAATAAACCTCTCTAAGAATCCTAGATAGCATTCAAAATCAAAACACATTGATATCAAACATCATTTTATTAGAGATCTTGTTCAAAAAGGACTTTGAACTTAAATTTATTGATACTGACCACCAATGGACAGATATTTTTATAAAATCCCTGAGTGAAGAAAGATTCTATTTTATATGAGACAAGTTGAACATGACCATTCTCAAATGATTAAATTTATTTGTTTGATTATCTTTGATGTTATATGTTATGATTTCATAGAAATTTGTGTATTTTATATGATTTGAGAAATTTATTAGGAGACGAGAAAGTTATCTAAAAACATTAGAGAAGTATGGGTACTTGAGAAAGTTGGTTCCCAAGAGATGAGAAAGTTGATGAGAAAGTTGCCTAAAATCCCTCTTGTTCAAACCTTCTCAAGCCAAGCAATTCAATTACTGACGTCTAGTTACTGAGTCAGTTTCTCTCTCCATCTAATCTTGTAACTGACACTTCAATGGTAAAATCCTAGTCTAATGGTAACATTTCAGTTCCTATAAATTAGTTTTCATCTACCCACTGTAGATTTTACCTTATCCCTCAAAACTAAAACCCTCTCTCGCTTTCTTCTATTCTATCTCACTCTTATCCTAAAGCTGAACCTGCTCAAATCCCTCAAATTCCTACTTCAAGCTCATTCAACCATGAAAATCAAGAAATCAGCTCATAAAAAGGAGCCAACTGAGCAAGAAACCTCATCCAAGACAGAATGTGTCGTGGTTTCCATTATGGACGAATTGGTAGCTGAGGTTACTCCTCAAGCTGAACCTGCTCCATCTAAATCGTCTCTTTCGTAACCAACAGAGCAAGCTGAACCCTTATAGAGGAGGAAATCAACTCGCATCTTGTCTAGAGCTTCTATCTCAACCATTCCATGAAAAAGGGTTAGAGTTGAAGAGCCAATTGTTATTTCTGAGGAAGAAGAAATTGTCCCTACGGAATATAAATGAGTTTCTTTCTTTGAAACCAAGAAGATTGAAGATAGATACAAAGATAGGTTCAAAGGAAAGAAAATATTCCCTGGAACGAGTAGTTCCCTTATTGATATGGCTGAAGAGGGAATGGATGTTAGGAAAAAAGTTTCAAAGCTTGGGTGGAGGAAATTTCTCGAGATCATTGACTGTGTGTACCCTAGACTAGTGAGAAGCTTCTATGCTACTGTAAAGATCGTGGATGAGCCCCCTTCTCTCTCATGTAAGCTGAACGACATTCCCATCACTGTGAATGCCAAAGTGCTAGCTCAAGTCACTGGTGTGAAAGACAAAGGAAGCTGCATCTATGATAATGATGCTTGGTGGATCAGATATGCCATTTGGGAGGAAGATATCCATACTTTGTTCAAAGATTGAAAACCCACCTCACAATGTGACGTGAACTGTCGAACTCACTCAAATTAACCAGGCTTATAAAGAAATTTGTAATATAGGACAACCTGGATCGTCTCCCAAGGATTTTTGCATAGAACTAAATCACTCAATTAAAAACAAAACAATAAACAGGGGGGTTTTAATTCAATTAAAATTAAAGCAAGAGAAAATTTAAAGCAAGAGATAAAAACGAAATTAACAATTTTAAAAGCAATCAACCAACCCAGAATTGAGGTTTCAAGGACATCCGTCACTGGACAAAAAAATTACTGAATCTCGTCGTTCATCCTAAACAAATCGGAATCCCTACATTCATATAGGAACCCTCTCTACTAGACAATCACCTAGCATTTAATCAAACTCTTGGGTGTGTTCACCCATGCCATCGCACAGTGTTCACTTCAACCTGTTTTGATTTTAAGTCCCTTGGGTTAATCAACCTAAATATTAAATCTAACATTTAATCCCTTCCCCTGGATGATCAAAATACAGAAATCATAAACAAACCTCATGGACAAACCTCATCCGCTCGGATTGACCGTACACAATCGTGTTGCTCAATTCGAGTAAAGGAGGAAGAAAAACGGATTCAGTTCATGGAGAGCACGGGTCCTTTGGATTCAACAGCAAAATCCTCAACTCATGGGTTGATTGAATGGAAAGTTAGCCTACCATGGCTGGGAAAAAACAGAAAACGAAAAGGAAAGAAAAAGAAGAACAAGATGAGAGAAAAGAGAAGAGGTGTAGATCTGAAATTTCTCCAAAATCAAAAGCTACTGTTCAAGTTACCCTAATATGCTATTTAAACCTAAAACTAAACAGGGTCAGGGCTCCAAAACTGGCCCAAATTAAAAACATAACTAATGGCTTTGGTCCCATGTAATTTGGACTCCTAATTACAAAGTTAAGCCCAATTAACTAAACATAGCCCCAGAATTTCGTGACTGACTTTGGCTCCAATTTTGACTGACTTCTTGTCCGAATTTGGCCTTCAAGCCTCTAATACCATTTGTAGCTCTTTGAGTTATCTGCAAAACGAAAACAAGAATGAGGTTAATCGGATACCTATAACAAAAGTTATGATCAAAATACTGGAACAGTGTAAATCTGGAAAATAGCACGAAAATGAATTAAATCCAATTAAAAGCCCAAAGCCCAATTTAGACCAAAAATCATTAATTACACACTAAACAGCCCTAAAATCATTAATCAAATACAACAATTAAGTGTGATAAAATTTCAATTATCAAATGCCCCCACACTTATCCTTTTGCACTCCTAGGTAAAATTAAAAACTCAAAACAAAACTAAAGAATGATAAAACAAAAATAAAGACTAAAAGATAAACCTCTCCTTTCTAACAATTGTCAAGAATGCAAAACTTGAATAAGGAATACAAAAATTTCAAAAGATCAACCAATCATGACAGAAATTTCTTCATCTCAAATTATAAAACATGACAATCTCAATTGATGATGGTAATCACGCAACATGGCCTCTCAAGGTATGCTCTCAATCAATCTCTCAAGTGTATAGGGTAGCAAGTGTATCACTCAAATTTCACTCAAGAAAATTGCCCTACCATAAGCTTGCCCAAATTCTACTTCTCCACTACTCAAAAACACATGCATGCACAAATCAAGAAGACTTATTATTCATGGTTGTAATGGGGCTATGGTGAAGGCATGGACAAGTTTGGAAATGAAAGGCTAAGCACCCAAGAAATTTAAAAGAGTATTAGTAATGAAAAACAAAGGTTTGCTCAAAATCAACTAAATGAAATGCACTTTTACAAACAAGTCGCCTTTTTCAACAAAACTCTTTTCCTTCCCCAAAACTCATTATTACACCAAATTTTTCTCAAATTGACTTTTTTTTTCATATATATATACATTTTTTTCAGATTTTTTTTTTCTTTTTTTTCTTTTTTTTCTTTTTTTTTATCTCTCTTTTTTTTTGAGAAAAGTTCCATAATTACTTACATAAGCACAATGACCAACTAATGCCAAATGACAATTAGTATCGGATACCTCCCACAATTACTTACACAAGCACAATGACCAAACTAATGTGAAATGACAATTAAGCATCGGATACCTCCCCCCATACTTAAAATGTTGCACACCCTGGGCAACCCCCACACTTAAACACAACATTAAGGTGAAACCAATGCTTAATACATTTCCAAGGTGCGGAATAAAATGGTTTTTACGCTTAGGCTTGTAATGTGGCCTAAGACAAGGATGATACAAAAAGGCACGATGGGGCTAACCAACGGGAATATAATGCAAGGATAGCTATCTGGCCAAAGTGGTAAATAAAAGAAAGAAGGCCTCTATCATATTTATGCATGCTAGTGAAAAATACAGTTTCAAAAAGAAAAAAGGGCAAGTTCTAGAGAACAAAATCATGAGCAGAAGCACACAAAAAAGAAAGAATGGCAGAAAAATAAATTCCATTCACACAGGCCCAAAATCTGACAAGGGTCAATACCAGCATGCAATCAGCATCACAAAATCAACTACCAAGTCAGATAATCTAAGAGTTGAGAAATTCAGTCCAACCAGAATGATCCATCAAAAACAAAATATCCAAGTTGAAAACTATGTACATCTCAACAATTATCACAAGGAGGGTTCAGACTGTATTATTCGCAAAAATCCTGTTATTAACAATCAAAGTTGAAATTAAAAATGAAAAGAACAGAAAAATAGAGAAAAGAGGAAGAAGACTCCCTATCCTCCTGAGGGAGGGTACGTGGCATCAGTGAGCCTAATCTCTGCCTCCACAGGCTGCTGCTGGGGTCCCTCATAAAAATGCTTAAGGCGATGTCCATTCACTGTGAAAGTACTCCTGGTCTGCTCATCACACAGTTCTACTACACCAAAAGGAAAAACATTAGTAATCACAAAAGGACCATCCCATCTAGATCTAAGTTTACCAGGCATAAATTTGAGAAGGGAGTTAAAGAAGAGGACTTTCTGGCCCACAACAAACTCTTTTTCTCAGGATTTGCTTATCATGGAATGCCTTTGTCTTTTTCTTGTATAAATGCGAACTCTCATAGGCATCCAATCGAAGCTCTTCCAGTTCTTGCAATTGCAGCTTCCTCTCCACCCCCGACTGGGCCAAATCCATGTTGCACTTCTTAATGGCCCAATATGCCTGATGCTCCAACACTTCCGGAAGATGACATGCCTTACCAAAGACAAGCCGATAGGGAGACATCCCAATCGGAGTCTTGTAGGCAGTCCGATATGCCCACAAAGCGTCATCTAGCCTCTTGCTCCAATCTTTTCGGTTAGAGTTAACAGTCTTTTGAAGGATTTGCTTAATCTCTCTGTTCGAGATTTCAGCTTGGCGATTGGTCTATGGGTAGTATGCTGTGGCAACCTTGTGAATCACTCCATACTTCCGTAATAAAACATCCATGCTTCGGTTACAAAAAATGGTAGCCCTGGTCGCTGATACTAGCTCTAGGAATACCAAACCTGCAGAAAATATGAGATTTGACAAAATCTACAACCACAGCAGAATCATCAGTCCAGGTGGCTTTTGCCTTAACTCATTTTGAGACATAATCAACAGCCAGCAATATGTAAGTAAAACCATGGGAAACAGGAAATGGACCATAAAATCAATACCCCAAAAACATCAAAAACTTCACAAAACAGTATAGGTTGCTGGGCATCTCATGCCTACGGGAAATACTCCCTGCCCTCTGACAGTTCTCACATGACTTGCAAAACAGATATGAATCATGAAACAAGGAAGGCCAAAATAAACTAGAATCTAACACTTTCCTAGCAGTTCTTTGGGGTCCAAAGTGACCACCACAGGCAGACGAATGGCAAAAATGTAAAATGGAATGAAACTCATTATCAGGCACACATCTCCTAATTACTTGGTCATTACAGAATCTCCACAAATATCCCAAACATAGTATTTAGATTCACTTTTCAATTTCAGAGTCTGGGCCCTAGTGGAATTAGCAGGTAAAACACCAGCAACCAAATAATTTACCAAGTCAGCATACCATGGAAGCTTACCTTGCAGCTGTAAAAGCTGTTCATCAGGAAAATCATCCCGAATGGGAGAGAGGTCAGAAGGATGGTGAGTGATCCGACTCAAGTGATCAGCTACCCAGTTCTCTGCTCCACTTCTATCCTTAATCTCAATGTCGAATTCTTGGAGCAACAACATCCACCGAATAAGTCAAGGCTTAGCATCTGCCTTTTTCAAAAGAAACTTCAAGGCTACATGGTCAGAAAAGACAATCACCCTAGTATCTAGCAGATATGACCTAAACTTATCAAGTGCAAAAACTACAGCCAAAAGTTCTTTCTCAATGGTTGTGTAATTAGACTGGGTAGAATCTAAAGTCTTGGAGGCATAGGCAATGACATGAGGAGCCTTATTGACCCGCTGAGCAAGAACTGCACCAACAGCATAGTTGGAGGCATCGCACATCAACTCAAATGGAAGAGACCAATCTGGTGGCTGGATCACCGGAGTTGTGGTCAAGCAGCGCTTTCAAATGATTAAAGGCCGACTTACACTCATCATCAAACACAAAATCTGTGTCGTGCTGTAGAAAGTTAGACATGGGCTGGGCAATCTTACTAAAGTTCTGGATGAAGCGCCGGTAGAATCCTGCATGACCAAGAAAAGAACGTACTTCCCGCACAGACGCGGGGTAAGGTAAAGCAGAAATAACATCTATCTTAGCAGGATCTACCTCAATACCCTTTCTAGACACTACGTGTCCCAAAACTATCCCTAACTCAACCATGAAATGACATTTCTCAAAGTTCAACACAAGATTAGTCTCAATGCATTTATTCAAGACTCTAGCCAAACTACCCAAGCATGCATCAAAAGAAGACTCATACACAGTAAAATCATCCATAACTACTTCCATTCAATCCTCTAAAAATTCAGAAAAAATGCTTATCATGCACCGCTGAACGGTTCCAGGTGCATTGCAGAGTCCAAAGGGCATCCTTCTGTAAGCAAATGTTCCAAAGGGGCATGTGAAGGTAGTTTACTCTTGATCTTCTGGTGCAATATGGATTTGGAAGTAGCCTGAGTAGCCATCCAAGAAACAATAGTGAGACTTGCCAGCCAACCGCTCCAACATCTGATCAATAAAGGGAAAAGGATAGTGATCCTTGCGGGTGGCCTGGTTGAGCTTTCGGTAGTCTATGCAGACTCTCCAGCTGTTCTGAGCTCTCGTGGGAATTAGCTCATTTTTCTGGTTGGCCACTACAGTCACTCCAGACTTTTTGGGGACTACCTGAACTGGGTTGACCCACTGGCTGTCAGAGGATGGGGTAGATAATGCCAGCTTGCAGGAGCTTAGTCACTTCCTTCTTCACCACATCCAGAATAAGGGGATTCAGGCGCCTCTGAGGTTGCCTCACTGGCTTAGCACCCTCTTCTAATGAAATTCGATGCATGCACATGGAAGGGTTAATGCCAACAATATAAGCTAAAGTCCACCCAATCGCCTTCTAATTTTCCTTCAATAATCTCATCAGCTGCTCCTCTTGATCAGGTAGAAGGTTTCTTGCCACAATGACTGGCAGCTGCTCATTCTCCTCCAGGAAGGCATATTTTAAGTGATCAGGGAGAGATTTCAGCTCCAACTTAGGCGGCTGCTCAGTAGAGGGAAGAAGCTTGGGTGGTTGCACCAATTCTGCAGCATGTACATCAGTTGAAACCTGTAGTGCCTGAAAATAAATTTAAGGAAGCAGAACTTTGCCCGGACTGCACAATGTTCACATCAGAATTATTTAACATCCCCAAGCAAGTCAGAATCACCACTTAAATCAGAATCACCATCACTATCTAGTGCATCACAAAAACTTGAAAAGCATGAAAAATTCAGTGCAAAACAGGGCACCATTCATTATCAGTACAACCACAAACAACAACGTCATTAACAGATACAAAATCTGGATAATCAACACACAATTCAGCATAAACATCATCAACCACATCATCAATCACATCAACACACAAAACTGAATGCTCTTCCCTAGGATGTTTCATGGCATCAAAGATATTAAAATGCACAATACTATCACCAAATTCCATGGAAAGAGTCCCAGAATGCACATCTATCTTAGTCCTACTATTTTCAAGAAAGGCCTCCCGAGAATAATCGGGGGTCCACTGCTAGGAGACTCACCCTCCATCTCTAAAATGTAAAAAATCAACAGGAAATATTAATTAATTTACTCTAACTAAAACATCCTCAATCAGACTAGCAGGGTGAGCATTACTCCTATTAGCTAACTGGATAACAACACCAGTAGCACGCAAAGGACCGAGGCCAAGAGAATTATAAACAGATTCAGGCATGACATTTATGGAAGCACCTAAGTCTAACATGCAATCATCAAAATTACAATTTCTAATTATGCAAGGAATAGTAAATGTCCCTGGATCTTTGCACTTCTTAGGCATGGGTTGGATGAGTGCTGACACATTCTGGCTCAAGCTCACTCGCTCATTCCCCTTCAGTCGCCTCTTGTTGGTACATAACTCCTTCAAATTTGGCATATTTGGGAATCTGCTTGATCGCAGTCTATGAAATTAGCCAAAATAAAATCAGAAACACTATCAAATGAATTTTAAAAATTATGGGACCACCATAGTAAAATTCTAAAATGTGTATTTTTGATTTTTCTATAATTTTTTGGCGATTTTTTAAAAATCACGAAAATAAAAAAAAATGAAAAAGTGGTCTAAACGATGGAATTTAGCAAGAAAACTCATACCAGATGAAGGGAATTTCGAGATTTTGACCCTGGATTAACCCCAAAGGAATTAGTTTTGCTCAGGATAGTGGATAAACTTTGGATACCCAGCCTCAGCACCTAACTCCACAGGTTAGTCCAATTATGCGACACTTGTGACACTTTCGACACTACTAAGCTACTCTACTCTACTCAAGTGTGGAACAAGGAATAAAATGAAATGTAGCTACTCTACTCTAATATGCTATTAATATACAATAATAGAGATCAAAGAACAATGCAAAAATTCCCCGGCAACGGCGCCAAAATTTTGACGTGAACTGTCGAACTCACTCAAATTAACCAGGCTTATAAAGAAATTTGTAACATAGGACAACCTGGATCGTCTCCCAAGGATTTTTGCATAGAACTAAATCACTCAATTAAAAACAAAACAATAAACAGGGGGGGTTTTAATTCGATTAAAATTAAAGCAAGAGAAAATTAAAGCAAGAGATAAAACGAAATTAACAATTTAAAAGCAATCAACCAACCCAGAATTGAGGTTTCAAGGACATCCGTCACTGGACAAAAAAAATTACTGAATCTCGTGGTTGACCCTAAACAAATCGGAATCCCTGCATTCATATAGGAACCCTCTCTACTAGACAATCACCTAGCATTTAATCAAACTCTTGGCGTGTTCACCCATGCCATCGCACAGTGTTCACTTCAACCTGTTTTGATTTTAAGTCCCTTGGGTTAATCAACCTAAATATTAAATCTAACATTTAATCCCTTCCCCTGGATGATCAAAATACAGAAATCATAAACAAACCTCATGGACAAACCTCATCCGCTCGGATTCAACGTACACAATCGTGTTGCTCAATTCGAGTAAAGGGGGAAGAAAAACGAATTCAGTTCATGGAGAGCACGGGTCCTCTGGATTCAACAGCAAAATCCTCAACTCATGGGTTGATTGAATGGAAAGTTAGCCTACCATGGCTGGGAAAAAACAGAAAACGAAAAGGAAAGAAAAAGAAGAACAAGATGAGAGAAAACGAGAAGAGGTGTAAATCTGAAATTTCTCCAAAAATCAAAAGCTGCTGTTCATGTTACCCTAATATGCTATTTAAACCTAAAACTAAACAGGGTCAGGGCTCCAAAACTGGCCCAAATTAAAAACATAACTAATGGCTTTGGTCCCATGTAATTTGGACTCCTAATTACAAAGTTAAGCCCAATTAACTAAACATAGGTCCAGAATTTCGTGACTGACTTTGGCTCCAATTTTGACTGCCTTTCTTGTCCGAATTTGGCCTTCAAGCCTCTAATACCATTTGTAGCTCTTTGAGTTATCTGAAAAAAGAAATAAGAATGAGATTAATCGGATACCTATAACAAAAGTTATGATCAAAATACTGAAACAGTGTAAATCTGGAAAATAGCACGAAAAATGAATTAAATCCAATTAAAAGCCCAAAGCCCAATTTAGACCAAAAATCATTAATTACACACTAAACAGCCCTAAAATCATTAATCAAATGCAACAATTAAGTGTGATAAAATTCAATTATCACAATGCTAACAGGTTGAACTTTGTGGCTAAGTTCTTTCACTCCTTATCCTGCCACATCATTCTACCAAGAGCGGGAAGCACTGAGAAGATTTTGGCGCATGATATGGTAATCATGTATCACCTCAAGGAGATGAAGAAGATGAATCTTCATTACTTGGTGTTGAAGTACATGATTGCTGCTGTGAGGAATTCTAAGAAGTCAGCAAGCCTGCCCTATGGGATACTTTTGACCAAAATTTTCAAGCACTTCAATTTGGACCTGAGTGAAGAAGAATCTGAGAAAGAAAGTCTTGTCTTCTCAAAGAAAAACCTGAAGCTGATGTACATGGAGAAGTGTGAACTAGCTGAGAAAGCTTCTAAAGTCAAAACCAATAAGAAGTATGACAAGGCTCCAAAGCCTTAAGAAGAAGAGGAAGAGAGAAGGAAGAGGAAGAAAAGAAGGAAGAGAAAGCTGAAAAGAATAAGAAAAGCAAGGATTGAAGAATCAAAAAAGAAAAAAAGAAGAAAAAGGATAAAATGAAGTCACTTGACAAAGGTGTTGGTGAACCTTCTCAAGTCCCTAATCAACCTGCTCCAACATCAGAGCAACCTTTTCAAGCTACTGAGCAACCTTCTTAGGCCCCTAATCAACCTTATCAAGAGATGGAACAATCCTCTCAAGGGATTCCTGAAGCTGAACAAGGTAGATTAGTGCATGAAGAACATATTCCTGCAGGATCCGATGTTGAAAACTTGGGAAACAGAGTTGAGAAACCTGCTGTTGATCCTTCTTAACCATACATGTATGTGGATCCTAATGTGGCTATTGCTAGTATCATAGCCCAGCTCTCTAAAGAAGGAAGCCTACTCCATGAAGAAACTTTGATCTCTCTTACTCCACAAAAAGAGGAAGAAAAACAAAAGGAAAGAAAGGATAAGGAAGAGAACAAGAAAAATAAGAAGAAGCTTAAGCTAAAGCTAAAAAAGACAAATCTAGTAAAGCATCAGAACTTTCTGAACCTCAGACTGAAAAGATAACTGAGAAAGAAGCTTCTAATGCTACACAAGGATAGCTAGAGCAACAAGGGGTAAAATTACCTCTACTGAGCCTAAGACCTAGAACTCCTCCTTTGGAGTCTCCAATCTTTGATATGAATGCCCTTGGAGATACTCAGAAAAATCAACTCGAGAGCAACACTCGTACTATTATGCTTAAAGGCATTCAAGATGAGCCTCTTATATCTCCAGAAATGTAATTTTCTATTGGTTCATATTTGAATCAATTAGAGGAGGAGTAGATCAAGCTAAATTAGGAAATGGGCAAAGATACATCAAAACTAGTCATGAAGACCTACCATTCCATAAAGGATGAGTTAAAAATGCTTATCTTTCAAGTTAAGAAGCTATAAAAAGGTCTAGAGGCACTGAAAAAAGAGATGTATGAAGGTCTGAAGGAGATTCATTCAACCATTCATGAGTTAATGGATACATTTCTACTGTTTGAGGAATAGTGTCAAGGGAAGTATGAAATGAGATACAGCTTGACACTGTTAGAAGACACCATTTTCCTTATCTTGTTCACAGACCGATTCCCATTGTTTTTCCATCTCTCTCATCCTCAGATGAATCACCCTCTTAGGAAACTCTTACTTCTTACCTGCTTTGTGATGGATGATACTCCTCTCACCCAAATTTTTTTTTTTGGTGTTGTTTGATTGATGACAAAAGGGGGAGTAATATAATTTGAAATTTTCTATTTTTTTAATGGCAAAGGGAAATTATCTATATTTAGTGGATTATTTTTGAATGGTCATTCTGAGGGGGAGCTAATGAACTTTATTGCTCAATATCTATATGCTTTAATAATTATATACCTCTTATTTTGATGCCTATTTGATGCCTCATATATCAATGGTCTAATTCAAATTATCTCTAAAACTAGTTCTGATACAATCTACTAAGTTGTTTTGATGCATATTGAGGTTATTGTTTTTGCTATTGATACTAAATGAGTCATAAGTTAAGGGGAAGCTACTGAACCTTCTCAAGTGTTATGCTATGACCCTTCTCACCCTGTAAAGCAAGAATGGTAAACCTTCTCAATTTATACAATTTAACTAAATTTTCAAATAGTTTGTCACCATCAAACAGTGGGAGATTGTAAGGGAGTCTAAAAGCTCCAAAGCCCTCTAGAGTTAATCCTTTCTATTTGTTTTGATGATTAACAAACTATATTGAAATGTTGATTCATTGCTCTAACATTTTTAAGCAGATTAATGTGCTCTTGTGAGATTTTCTTTTAAGCTTTTGTGTGCAGACCTTAATATTATTGATAAGAAAGATCATTGGATGGCTGGAGGATAACCAAAACTTAATGAGAAGACTCGAGGAAAACTTGAGAAAGTTGATATCAGGAGCCAGCATCCAAAACTTAGGAATGTTCAATACTGAAATTAAGAAAGCTTGAAGATCTCATGACGACAAGATTAGAAGTGTGAAAGACATTCAAAGAGCAAGATTTCTCTACATATTGTGGTAAGACAACAACAAAAGAGCCAGAAGAAATCAATCTGAGAAAGAGTCAATACTTGAAAAAGCTTGTTGAGAAGTTGAGAAAGTAGAAGTTAAGAAGGGTCACGCTAAATCTTCTCAAGTTACTAGTAGACAAAGTGTACCAGAATGCTAAGTCATCCAAAAGTATCTACTGTAACAGCTAATATTTGTCCAGAGGATAACAGGCTACTCCAAAGCTCCAACGGCTAGTTTTTGAAGACTATACAAAGCTTTAAACTCAAACCATTAAAGGTTACAAGATTTTATAAGGTTTAAAGTGAATATTTTCTTATTAAACCTCGGAGATCACTCTTCTTATCTATCCTGAACCTACCTAAGAGAGCTTACCTTAGCTAAAATCATTGTGTAGGTAGATACATTCTCTGTAAATTGGTTAATCCACTCTGTGAGTGTTTTTTAGAGTAACCCATTACAAAACACTTATTGTAACATCTGATCTTGTGAGATCTGAAGTGAGCTAGTGGGTTATGCTAGTCACTGCATCACCTTTTTAGCTTGGAAAGGCTGTGACTCAAAGACTACTCAGAGATTTAGCTTGGAGAGGCTTCATTTCAAAGAATACTCGGTCTATATTAGCTTGGAGAAGCTGTGGTTCAAAGTATACTCTTGTATTAACCTGGAAATGTTGTGGCTTAAAGAATACTCAGTTTTATAGTTGAAAATCTTAGCAACAGGCTGGGGATTGGACGTAGCCCCCATATGGTTTAGTTTCAATTATGAGCTTATTTCATGATCATTAAGTGATTTTATATGGACCAAAGTGTATACATTTTTTTGAAACCAACTCAACCAACTCAAGTATCGTTAAGCTTTTGCGAGTTCAAATTTGATATAAATCATTTTTAAAGTGTTAAATTTCATTTATAGGTTTCAAAACTTGTCTTGAAAGATATCTAGAATTGATTCACAATATTATTGCATTTTGGGATTATTTGATAAAGTTGAGAAAGCTAAACTTTCTCAACTGTAACTAATGTTGAATTTAAACTTTCTCAACTCCAAGTATTCATACATGAGAAAGTTTTTAGAAAGCTGATTATGTTTCCAGTGAATTTTAAAATCAGAAGGAGCACAATTCAACCCCCTTCTTGTGCATTTGCCAACTTCAAAATGGATAAATATAGCGAGTTTTCGAGATTCGAGAGGGATAGAGGATATTTGTGTGACCTCAAGCTCTACCCAAAGCTTCATGGGATGAGAATAAATCTTGGTTATCACTTAGATGAAAATTTGTTTCCTTTTGGTCTATCATTGACTTTACGGTCAAACAAACAAACTTAGCGTGTTTTTGTGATTCGAGAGAGTTAGAGGATGTTTGTGTGATGCCAAGCTCTATCCATAGCTTTATGGGATGAGATCAAGTCTTGGTTATTCCTTTTACTTTACTTAGACGAAAGTTTAGTTCCTTTTAGTCTATCTTTGACTTTATGAATAGAAGGACAAATGTAGTGAGCTTTTGAGATTTAAGAGGGCTTGAGGATGTTTTTCTGACCCCAAGCTCTCCACAAAGCTTTAGGGAATGAGAATAAGAGTTGGTTATTTGTTGTTCCAACACTTAGACAAAAGTTTGTTTCCTTTTGGTCTATCTTTGACTTTATGGGCAAATGGACAAATTTTGCGAGTTTTTGGGATTCGAGAGCCTAGAAGATGTTTGTATGACCCCTAGCTCTCACCAAAGCTTTATGGGATAAGAATAAGTCTTAGATATTTGTTATTGTTTCACTTAGATGAAAATTGTATTCCTTTTGGTCTATCTTGGACGTTTTGGTCAAACGGACAAACTTAGTGAGTTTTCGGGACTAGAGAGGGCATGAGGATGTTGGTGTCACATAAGCTTACCTAAAGCTTTATGGGATAAGAATACGTCTTGGTTATTCATTGTTATTCACTCAGATGAAATTTTGGTTCCTTTTGGTCTATCTTTGACTTTATGATCAAACGGACAAACTTAGCGAGTTTTCATGATTCAAGAGGACTAGAGGATGTTTGTGTGACTCTAAGCTCTTCCCAAACCTTCATGGGATGAGAATAATTCTTGGTTATTCGTTGTTGCTTCACTTAGATGAAGGTTTGCTTCCTTTTGGTCTATCCTTGACTTTTTTGTCAAACTGACAAACTTGGAAAATTTTCTAGATTCGAGAGGCCTAGAGGATGATTTTATGACCCTAAGCTCTCTCCAAAGCTTCATGGGATGAGAATAAGTCCGGTTAATCGTCGTTGCTTTGTTAAGAAGAAACATCTTTCACATATGGTCAAATGGACAAAACTTAGAGAGTTTTCGAGATTCGAGAGGCCTAGAAGATATTTATCTGAGCCCAAGCTCTCTCCAATCCTTCGTGGGATAAAAATAAGTCTTGGTTATTCATTGTTTCTTCACTTAGATGAAAGTTTGCTTCCTTTTGGTGTATCTTTGACTTTAAGTTCAAGCAGACAAAGTTAGTGAGTTTTCTTTATTCGAGAGGGCTAGCGGATATTCATATGACCCCAAAGCTTAATCGGATGAGAATAAGTTTTGGCTATTTGTTGTTGCTTCACTTTGACGAAAGTTCATTTCCTTTTAGCCTATCTTTGACTTTACGGTCAAATTGATAAACTTAGCTATTTTACGTGATTCAAGAGGGCCAGAAGATATTTGTGTGACTCCAAGCTCTCCCCAAAGCTTTGGAGGATGAGAATAAGTCTTGGCTATTTGTTGTTACTTCACTCAAACAAAAGTTTACTTTCCTTTGGCCAATCTTTGGCTTGATGGTCAAATAGACAAACCTAAAAAGTTTTTGAGATTCGATAAGCCTAGAGGATATTTGTCTGACCCCAGGCTATCTCCAAAGCTTTATAGGATGAGAATAATTCTTAGTTATTAGTTGTTGCTTCCTTTAAACGAACAAACTTAGCTAGTTTTCGAGATTTGAGAGGCCTAGAGGATGTTTGTATGACCTCAAGCTCTCCCCAAAGCTTCATAGGATAAGAATTTGTCTTAGTTAATTGTTGTTGTTTCACTTAGATGAAAGTATGATTCCTTTTAGTCTATATTTAACTTTATGGTCTAACAAACAAACCTAGTGAGTTTTCGAGATTCGAGAGGGCTAGAGGATGATTGTGTGACCCCAAGCTCTCCCCAATGCTTCATGCGATGAGAATAAGTCATGGTTATTCATTGTTACTTCACTTAGATAGAAGTTTGCTTCATTTCGTCTATATTTGACAGTGCGGTCAAACAAATAAACTTAGTAAGTTTTCAATATTTGAAAGGCCTAAAGAATGTTTATGTGACCCAGGCTATCCCTAAACCTTCATGGAATGAGAACAAGTCTTGGTTATTCGCTATTGCTTTACTTCGATAAGGTTTGTTTCCTTTTGGTTTATCTTTGTTTTTATGGTCAAACAGACAAATCTAGCAAGTTTTCATGATTCGAGAGGCCTAGAGAATGTTTGTGTGACCCCAAGCTCTCCCCAAAGCTTTATGGGATGAAAATAAAATATGGTTATTTGTTGTTACTTCCCTAAGATGAAAGTTTAGTTTCTTTTGATCTATCTTTGACTTTATGATTAGACAGACAAACTTAGTGAGCTCTCACGATTCGAGAGGGCTAGAGGAGGTTTTTGTTACTTTAAGCTCTCCCCAAAGCTTCGTGGAATGAGAATAACTCCTGGACATTTATTGCTCCTTCTCTCAGACGAAAGTTTGCTTTCTTTTGGTCTATCCATGACTTCATGGTCAAACGGACAAGGTTCGCAAGTTTTTGTGATTCGAGAGTGTTAGAGGATGTTTGGTGACCCCAAGCTCTCCCCAAAGCATCATGGGATAAGAATAAGTCTTGGATATTCATTGTTGCTTCACTTAGATAAAAGTTTACTTCCTTTCAGTCTATCTTTGACTTTATTAGGAAATAGACAAACTTAGTAAGATTTTATGATTTAAGAGGCCTAGAGAATGTTTGTGTGACCCTGAACTCTCCCCAAAGCTTCATGGGATGAGAATAAGTCTTAGTTTTCCGTCGTTGCTTCACTTCGACAAAAGTTTGATTCCTTTTAGTCTATCTTTGGCTTTATGGAAAAATGGACAAACTTAGCAAGTTTTTTTGATTTGAGAGGCCGAGAGGATGATTGTGTGGCCCATGCTCTCCCCAATGCTTCATGTGATGAGAACAAGTCTTGGTTATTCATTGTTACTTCACTTAGACAGAAGTTTACTTCATTTCATCTATATTTGACAGTACGGTCAAATAAACAAACTTAGCAAGTTTTCAAGATTTGAAAGGCCTAAAGAATATTTATGTGACCCCAGGCTATCCCTAAACCTTCATGGGATGAGAACAAGTTTTAGTTATTCGCTATTGCTTTACTTCGATGAAAGTTTGCTTCCTTTTGGTTTATCTTTATTTTTTTGGTCAAATGGACAAATCTAGTGAGTTTTCATGATTCGAGAAGGCTAGAGAATGTTTGTGTGACCCCAAGCTCTCTCCAAAGCTTTATGGGATGAAAATGAAATATGGTTATTTGTTGTTACTTCCCTAAGAGGAAAGTTTAGTTTCTTTTGTTCTATCTTTGACTGTATGGTTAGATAGACAAACTTAGTGAGCTCTCACGATTTGAGAGGGCTAGAGGAGGTTTATGTCACTCTAAGCTCTCCCCAAAGCTTTGTGGAATGAGAATAAGTCCTGGTCATTTGTTGCTCCTTCCCTCAGACGAAAGTTTGCTTTCTTTTGGTCTATCCATGACTTCATGGTCGAATGGACAAAGTTCACAAGTTTTCGTCATTCGAGAGTGCTAGAGGATGTTTTGTGACCCCAAGCTCTACCCAAAGCATCATGGGATGAGAATAAGTCTTGGATATTCATTGTTGCGTCACTTTGATTAAAGTTTCCTTCCTTTCGGTCTATCTTTGACTTTATTAGGAAATAGATAAACTTAATAACTTTTTGTTATTCGAGAGGCCTGGAGGATTTTTGTGTGACCCTAAGCTCTCCCCAAAGTTTCATGGGATGAGAATAAGTCTTAGTTTTTCATCATTGCTTTACTTCGACGAAAGTTTAATTCCTCTTGGTCTATCTTTGACTCTATGGAAAAATAGACAAACTTAGCAAGTTTTTTAGATTCGGGAGGCCGAGAGGATGTTTGTGTGACCCCAAGCTCTTCCCAAAGCTTCAAGGGATGAGAATACGTCTTGGTTATTCGTTGTTGTTTCTCTTAGATGAAAGTTTGCTTCCTTTTAGTCTATCTTTGACTTTATGGTCAAACGAACAAATTTAGCTAGTTTTTCGTGCTTCAAGAGGCCTACTAGACGTTTGTGTGACCCTAAACTCTCCCCAAAGCTTCTAGGGATGAGAATATGTCTTACTTACTCGTTATTTCTCTTAGATGAAAGTTTGCTTCCTTTTGGTCTTTCTCTGACTTTATAGTCAAACGGACAAATTTAACTTGTTTTCGTGATTCAAGTGGCGTAGAGGATATTTGTGTGACCCCAAGCTCTCCCCAAAGCTTCAAGGGGTGAGAATATGTGTTTTGTTATTCGCCGTTGTTTCTTTTAGACGAAAGTTTCCTTCCTTTTGGTCAAACTTTGACTTTATGGTCAAACGGATGCAGGCAGTAAGTTTTTGTGATTCGAGAGGCCTAGAGGATATTTGTGTGACCCCAAGCTCTATCCAATGCTTCAAATAATGAGAATAAGTCTTGGATATTCATTGTTGCGTCACTTTGATGAAAGTTTCCTTCCTTTCGGTCTATCTTCGACTTTATTAGGAAATAGATAAACTTAATAACTTTTTGTGATTCGAGAGGCCTGGAGGATTTTTGTGTGACCCTAAGCTCTCCCCAAAGTTTCATGGGATGAGAATAAGTCTTAGTTTTTCGTCGTTGCTTTACTTCGACGAAAGTTTAATTCCTCTTGGTCTATCTTTGACTCTATGGAAAAACAGACAAACTTAGCAAGTTTTTTAGATTCGGGAGGCTGAGAGGATGTTTGTGTGACCCCAAGCTCTTCCCAAAGCTTCAAGGGATGAGAATACGTCTTGGTTATTCGTTGTTGTTTCTCTTAGATGAAAGTTTGCTTCCTTTTAGTCTATCTTTGACTTTATGGTCAAACGAACAAATTTAGCTAGTTTTCGTGCTTCAAGAGGCCTACTAGACGTTTGTGTGACCCTAAACTCTCCCCAAAGCTTCTAGGGATGAGAATATGTCTTGTTTTCGTGATTCAAGAGGCGTAGAGGATATTTGTGTGACCCCAAGTTCTCCCCAAAGCTTTTGGTCAAACTGTGACTTTATGGTCAAATGGATGCAGGCAGTAAGTTTTTGTGATTCGAGAGGCCTAGAGGATATTTGTGTGAACCCAAGCTCTATCCAATGCTTCAAATAATGAGAATATGTCTTAATTATTCGTTGTTATTTTTCTGAGATGAATACTCTGTTCCTCTTGGTCTATGTTTAACTTTTAGGTCAAAGGAACAAACTCAGTGACTTTTGTTGATTCGAGAGACCTATAGGATGTTTATGTGACCATTAGCTCACCCCAAAGCTTGAAGGGATGAGAATATATGTTTGGGTGTTTTGTTATTGTTTCTCATAGAACAAAGTTTGCTTCCTTTTGATATATCTTTGAGAGACCTATAGGATCTTTGTTATTTGTTGTTATTTCTCTTTGATGAAAGTTTAGTTGCTTTTGGTCTATCGTTGACTTTTTGGTCAAATGAACATACATAATGACTCTTTGTGATTCTAAAGGCCTAGAGGATATTTGCATGACTCCAAACTCTGCCCAAAGCTCCAAGGGATGATAATATATTGTGGATATTTGTTGTTGTTTCCCTTAGATGAATGTTTGGTTCCTTTTGGTTTATCTTTGATTTTTTGGTCAAACGGACAAACTTAGCAAGTTTTTGTGATTCGAGAAGCCTAGAGGATATTTGTGTGGCCAGAAGCTTTTCCCAAAGCTTTAGGGGATGAGAATATGTCATGGTTATTTGTTGTTGTTTTTCTTAGATGAAAGTTTGCTTCCTTTTGGTTTATCATTAACTTTATGGTTAAACAGACAAACTTAGCGAGTTTTTGTGATTCGAGAGGCTAAGGGGATGTTTGTGTGACCCAAAGCTCTCTCCAAAGCTTCAAGGGATAAGAATCTGTCTTAGTTATTCATTATTATTTCTCATAGACAAAAGTTTGCTTCCTTTTAGTCTATCCTTAACTTTTTGATTCGAAAGGCCTTGAGGATGAGAATAATCTTAGTTATTTAATGTTGTTTCTCTTAGATGAAAGTTTGCTTCATTTTGGTCTATCTTTGACCTTATGGCCAAACAGATGAACTTAGCAAGTTTTCTTGATTCAAGAGGTCAAGAGGATGTTTGTGTGGCCCTAAGCTCTCCCTAAATCTTTAAGGGATGAGAATATGTCTTGGTTTTTCATTGTTGGTTCTCTTAGATGAAAGTTTAGTTACTTTTCATCTATCTTTGAATTTATGGTCAAACAGACAAACTTAGTGAGTTTTCGTGATTCAAGAGGCCTAGGGGATGTTTGTCTGACCCCGAGCACTTCCCAAAACTTCAAGGGATGAGAATATGTTTTAGTTATTTGTTGTTGTTTCTTTTAAACGAAAGTTTCCTTCCTTCTGGTCTATCCTTGTCTTTTTGGTCAATCAGAGAAACTTATTGAGTTTTCGTGATTTGAGAGGCCTAGAGATTGTTTGTGTAAATTAAGCTCTCCCTAAAGCTTCAAGTTATGAGAATATCTCTTTCTTATTCGCTACTATTTCTCTAAGATGAAAGTTTAGTTCCTTTTGGTCAATCTTTGACTTTTTGATGAAACGAACAAATGTAATGAATTTTTGTGATTCAAGAGTCATAGAGGATGTTTGTGTAATCCAAGCTCTCCCCAAAGCTTCAAGCGATGAGAATATGTTTTCGTTATTCGATGTTGTTTCTCTTAGACGAAAGTTTAGTTCCTTTTGGTCTATCCTTGACTTTTTGGTCAAATGGACCATGTAGTGAGTTTTTGTTTTACGAGAGGCTTAGGGGATGTTTGTGTGACCCCAACCTCTACCCTACACTTCAAGGAATGAGAATAAGTCTTACTTATTCAATGTTATTTCTCTTAGACAAAAGTTTGCATCCTTTTTGTCTATCCTTGACCTTTTGGTCAAATGAAAAAACTTAGCGAGTTTTTTCGATTCTGAAGGCCTAAAGGATGGTTGTGTGACCCCAAGTTCTCCCCAAAGCTTCAAGGGTCTCCCCAAAGCTTCAAGGGATGAGAATATTCTTCGTTATTTATGTTGTTTCTCTTAGACGAAAGTTTAGTTTCTTTTGGTCTATCTTGTAATTTCTAGTCACACGGACAAACGTAGCAAGTATCCGTGATTTGAAAGGCCTAGAAAATGTTTTTCTGAACTCAAGCTCTCCCCAAAGTTTCAAGGGATGAGAATATGTCTTAGCTATTTGTTCCTGTTTCTCTTAGACTAATGTTTAGTTCCTTTTGCTCTATATTTGACTTTTTTGTCAAACGGACAAACTTAGTAGGTTTTCGTGATTTGAGAGGGTTAAAAGATGTTTGTGTGACCACAAGTGCTCCCAAAAGCTTTAAGGAATGAGAATATATGTCTTGGTTAATCGTTGTTGTTTCTCTTATATGAAAGTTATACTTCTTTTTGGTCTCCCTTTCAGTTATGACCAAACAGACAAATTTAACTAGTTTTTGTAATTTCAGAGGCCTAGAGGATGTTTGTGTAACCCCAAGGCCTCCCACAAGTTTTAAGAGATGAGAATATCTCTTGGTTATTCGTTGTTGTTTTTCATAGATGAAAGTTTGCTTCTTTTTAGTCTAGCTTTGACTTCATGGTCAAAGGGACAAACGTAGCAACTTTTCGTGATATGAGAGGCCAAAAGGATGTTTGTGTGACCCCATGCTCCACCCAATGCTTCAATGGATGAGAGTATGTCTTAGTTATTCGTTGTTGTTTCTCTTTGAAGAATGTTAAGTTCCTTTTGGTTTATATTTTTTTTTTTGGTAAAATGGACAAACTTAGCGAGTTTTTGTGATTAGACAGGCCTAGAAGATGTTTGTGTAACCCCAAGATCTCTCCCAAAGCTTCAAGGGATGAGAATATGTCTTGGTTATTCCTTGTTATTTTTCTTAGATGAAAGTTTACTTCCTTTTGGTCTATCTTTGATTATGGTCAAACGGACAAATTTAACAAGTTTTCATAATTTCAGAGGCCTAGAGAATGTTTGTGTGACCCGAAACTGTCCCCACAGCTTCGAGGGATGAGAATATGTCTTAGTTATTCGTTGTTCTTTCTCTTAAACAAAAGTTTCCTTCCTTTTGCTCTATCCTTTAGTTTTTGGTCCAATGGATAAACTTAGCGAGTTTTCGTGACTCAAGAAAGCTAGAGGCTGCTTGTGTGACCCCAAGCTCTCCCCAAAGCTGTAAGGGATGAGAATACGTAGTCGTTATTCACTGTTATTTTTTTTAGACAAGACTTTGGTTTCTTTTGGTCAATCTTAACTTATTGGTCAAACGAACAAATGTAACGAGTTTTCGTGAATCTAGAGGACTAGAAGATATTTGTGTGACCCTAATCTCTCCCTAAAGATTCAAAGGATGTGAATATGTGTTCGTTATTTGCTGTTGTTTCTCTTTGACGAAAGTTTGGTTCCTTTTGTTCTATCTTTGACTTTTTGGCCAAACGAACAAAGATAATGAATTTTTCGTGATTCTAGAGGCCGAGAGGATATTTGTGTGACCCCAAGCTATCCCCAAAGCTTCAAGGATGGGAATATCTCTTGGTTATCTATTGTTGTTTCTCTTAGACGAAAGTTTGCTTCCTTTTGGTCTAGCTTTGACTTTATGATCAAACAGACGAACATTGCAAGTTTTCGTGATTCGACAGGCCTAGAGGATGTTTGTGAGACTCCAAGCTCCACCCAACGCTTCAACAGATAAAAATCTGTCTTGGTTATTCGTTCTTGTTTCTCTTAGACGAACGTTTAGTTCTTTTTGGTCTATCATTGACTTTTAGGTCAAACGAACAAACATAGCCCCAAGCTTAAGGGATGAGAATCTGTCTTAGTTATTCGTGGTTTAAGATGCCTAGAAGATGTTTGTATGATCTAAAACTCTCCCCAAAACTTCAACAGGTGAGAATATGTTTTGGTTATTCGTTGTTATTTTTCTTGGATGAAAGTTTGCTTCCTTTTGGTTTATCTTTGACTTCATGGTTAAACAGACAAACTTAGCATGTTTTTGTGATTCAAGAGGCCAAAAGGATGTTTGTGTGACCACAAACTCTCCCCAATGCTTTAAGGGATGAGAATATGTCTTGGTTAATCATTGTTGTTTCTCTTAGACGAAAGTTTACTTCATTTTGGTTTATCTTTAACCTATGGTCAAACAGATGAACTTAGTAAGTTTTCATGAAGATAGAGGCATAGAGGATGTTTGTGTGACCCTAAGCTCTCCCTAAAGCTTCAAGAGATCAGAATATGTCTTTGTTATTTGGTGATGTTTCTCTTAGATGAAAGTTAGCTTTCTTTTAGTCTTTCTTTGACTTTTGGGTCAAACGGACAACTTAGCAACTTTTCATGATTCGAGTGGCCTAGAGGATGTTTGTGTGACCCCTGGCTCTCCCTAAAGCCTCAACAGATAAGAATATGTCTGATAATTGAATTTTATCACACTTAATTATTGCATTTGATTAATGATTTTAAGGTTGTTTAGTGTGTAATTAGTAGCTTTTGGTCTAAATTGCACTTTGGGGTTTTAATTGGATTTAATTCATTTTCGTGTTAATTTTTCAGATTTATATTGTTTACAATATTTTGATCATAACTTTTGTTCTAGGTATCCGATTAACCTCATTGTTATTTCGTTTTGCAGATAACTCAAAGAGAGCTACAAATAGAATTAGAGGCTTCAAGGCTAAATTCGGACAAGAAGGTAGTCAAAATTGGAGCCAAAGTCAATCACGAAATTTGGAGCTATGTTTAGTTAATTTGGTTAACTTTGAAATTAGGAGTCCAAATTACATGGGACCAAAGCCATTAGTTATGTTTTAATTTGGGCCAGTTTTGGAGCCGCTGACCCGGTTTAGTTTTAGGTTTAAATAACATATTAGGGCAACACAAACAGCAGCTTTGATTTTTGGAAAATTTCAGATCTAACGCCTCTCTTCTTTTCTCTCTTCTGTTCATCTTGTTCATCTTTTTCTTTCTTTTCGTTTTCTGTTTGTGCACAGCCATGGTAGGCTAACTTTCATTTAATCAACCCATGAGTTGAGGTTTCTGTTGTTGAATCCAGAGGACCCGTGTTATCCATGAACTGGATCCGTTTCTCTTTCCCCTTTACTCGAATTGAGCAACATGATTGTGTAAGTTGAATCTGAGCGGATGAGGTTTGTCTATGATTTTCTGTATTTTCATCATCCAGGATAAGGGATTAAATGTTAGATTTAATATTTAGGTTGATTAACCCAAGGGATTTAAAATCAAAACAGGTTGAAGTGAACACTGTGCGATGGCATGAGTGAACGCGTCAAGTGTTTGATTAAATGCTAGGTGATTGTCAAGTAGAGAAGGTTCCAATATGAATGCAGGGATCCCTGATTTGTTTAGGGTCAACCTACGAAATTTCGTAATTCTTTGTCCAGTGATGGATGTCCTTGAAACCTCAATTCTGGGTTGGTTGATTACTTTTAAATTGTTAATTTCGTTTTATCTCTTGCTTTAACTTCAATCGTATTAAAAGCCCCCCCTTGTTTATTGTTCTGCTTTCAATTGAGTGATTTAGTCCTATGCAAAAATCCTTTGGAGACGATCCAGGTTGTCCTATATTACAAATTTCTTTATAAGCTGGTTATTTTGAGTGAGTTCGACAGTTCACGTCAAATTTTGGCGCATTGCCGGGATTTTTTTTTGCATTGTTCTTTTGATCTCGATTATTGCATATTAACAGTAGATTAGAGTAGACTAGCTAAACTTTCATTTTGTTCTTGTTTTTACACTTCAGGGGCATTTAGGTCATTTTACTGTCAACTATTCTCTGATTTCCCTGAAATTTGTGAGTAGCCTAGAAAAAAATTCATAGATCAACACACCAATTAGGAAACTAACTTTGGTGTTGGGGCCTATTTTTTCTAATTCCATCGTTTAGTCCACTTTTTCAATTTTTTTTTTCATGATTTTTTAAAAAATCGCAAACAAAATTACAAAAATCAAAAATACATTTTAGAATTTTGCTGTGTGGTCCCATAATTTTTAAAATTCATTTTGATAGTTTTCTGATTTTATTTTGGCTAATTTCTTAGTGTAGTTTACATATTTTGTATGCTGTTAGTGTTTTTGCCTGTTATGCTTATGTTATATGACTAGGAGTAGTAGCAATGCACATGACCTGTTGTTTTGATCCTAGATAGAGAGAACATTGCATGTTTGTTAGAAGGGCTTCTAGGCTAAGTCCTGGCTTGTTACTGAACCTGATCTGAGTCTAAAGCATATTGAGCATTCTGATTCTGTTCCAGTCGGTTAGTTTTCCTAGTTCTACTAATTAGTGTAGATTTTATTATTCTAGTGGTCAGTTTATTATTCTGAGAGCAATGGATAATAGAACTTTAAAGGAATTGGCTGCACTGACGTTAATATTAACCTTTGCTATCAATAATCCTGATCTTGATGTTGACTTTGAGCTTAAATCTGGTCTTATCCATTTGCTTCCCAAGTTTCATGGTCTTGCAGGTGAGGATCCACATAAGCATTTGAAGGAGTTCTATGTGGTTTGCAGCACAATGAAACCACAAGGAAATTGATGAGGAGTAGATTAAATTGAGAGCTTTTCCTTCTCTCTAGATGGAGGAGCTAAGGACTGGTTGTACTACCTTCAACCCTCATCCATTGGAAGCTGGAATGACATGAAGAGATTATTTTTGGAGAAGTTTTTCCCAGTCTCAAGAGCCACTGTAATCAGAAAGGAGATATGTGGCATAAGGCAAGTAAATGGAGAGAATTTGCATGAATACTGGGAGAGGTTCAAGAGGCTATGTGTAAACTGTCCACACCACCAGATATCTGATCAGTTACTGATAGTATACTTCTATGAAGGCTTGTTATCCCATGGACAGAAATATGGTGGATGCAGCCAATGGTGGAGCTTTAGTTGATAAGACACCTTGCTGCGGCCGGAGAATTGATAGCAAACATGACAGCTAATTCCCAACAATTTGGCACTAGAGAAACTAGCAGTGGGGTGTTCTCAATTCAAGCGCCCCCAGTCCAATATCACAGTGCCCAGAAACCAGCAGTAGTGTCCGGTGCAGACCACCAGAGACTAGAAAATAGATTAGACGAATTGACCTCATTAGTAAGACAATTGGCAGTGACACAAATAGTGCAGTCTCCCACTCTAGAGATAAACAGACCATGTGGTATCTGTTCTGATCCACTTCACCCCACTGATGCTTTGCCCAACTCTGCAAGAGGGCACTTCTCCAGACCAATCAGTAGTTGCAGCAGGAGTCTTTCCTGGAAAGCCATAGTATCAGCAGCAACATATCCATTTTCAAACACTTATACTCCTGGCTGGAGAGAACATCCAAACTTTAAGGTGGAACCAGAAACTAGAACCAGCAGAGAATTTGTCACAATAGCAGTTTCCACAGCACAAACAGAATTTCTAACAGTCTGTACCTCCACAGCCAGTGCAACAGCAGCCACCAGCACAACAGTAGACCAGTAATGGTCCTTCACTGGAAGATTTGATGAAACAGCTTTACAACAAACAGTTTGCAATTCCAGCAGAGAGAACTGAATCTTCCATTCATAATTTGCAAACTCAAATTGGGCAGTTAGCAACATCACTGAACCAGCTCTAACCCCAGGGATCTAACAACTCTATTCCTTCACAAACAATTCCCAATCCGAAGGGAAATGCCAGTACTATATCCCTAAGGTCTGGCAAGCAACTAGAAGAGCCCAAGGAAGCTGCAGTTGAGGCTGAACCAACACCAGAAAAGGAGAAGACTGAATGTTGAGAAAAGTGAAACATTGAAGAAAGGCAATGATGAGTCTGAAACCCCTATCCCTCTACCTTTCCCTCAGAGAGTCCTTCAATCCAAAAAGTTGGCAGAGAAAACACAAGAGAAGGAGATTCTAGAGACATTCAGAAAAGTTTAAAGTCAATACCCCTCTCTTAGATGCGATCAAGCAGATTCCCAAATATGCCAAATTTCTGAATGAGTTATGTACCAACAAGAGGTGACTGAAGGGGAATGAGCAAGTGAGCTTGAGCCAGAATGTGTCAACACTCATCCAGCCCATGCCTAAGAAGTGCAAAGAATCCAGGGACGTTTACTATTCCTTGCATAATTGGAAATTGTAAATTTGATGATTGCATGTTAGACTTAGGTGCTTCCATAAATGTCATGCCTGAATCTATTTATAATTCTCTTAGTCTCGGTCCTTTGCATGCTACTGGTGTTGTTATCCAGTTAGCTAATAGGAGTAATGCTCACCCTGCTGGTTTGATTGAAGATGTTTTAGTTAGAGTAAATGAATTAATATTCTCTGCTAATTTTTACATTTTAGAGATGGAGGGTGAGTCTCCTAGCAGTGGACCTCCGATTATTCTCGGGAGGCCTTTCTTGAAAACAACTAGGACAAAGATAAATGTGCATTCTGGTACTCTTTTTATGGAATTTGGTGATAGTATTGTGCATTTTTAATATCTTTTGATGCCATGAAACATCCTAGGGAAGAGCATTCAGTTTTGTGTTTTTGATGTGATTGATGATGTGGTTGATGATGTTTTATGCTAAATTTTGTGTTGATTATCTAGATTTTGCATCTGCCAATGATGTTGTTGTTTGTGGTTGTACTGATAATGAATGGTACCCCTGTTTGCACTGAATTTTCCAGCTTTTTGAATTTTTGTGATGCACTAGATACTGATGATTATTCTGATTTAATTGGTGATTCTGACTTGCCTGCTGATGTTAATTCTGATTGTGAACATTATGCAGTCCGGACAAAGTTTTTACTTTCTTAAATGTATTTTCAGGCATTACAGGTTCAACTCATATACATGCTGTAGAATTGGTGCAACCCACCAAACTTCTTCCCTCTACTGAGTAGCTGCCTAAGTTGGAGCTGAAATCTCTGCCTGACCACTTAAAATATGCCTTCCTGGAGGAGAATGAGCAGCTTCCAGTCATTGTGGCAAGAAATCTTCTACCTGATCAAGAGGAGCAGCTGCTGAGATTATTGAAGGAAAATAAGAAGGCAATTGGGTGGACTTTAGCTGACATTGTTGGCATTAGCCCTTCCATGTGCATGCATCGAATTTCATTGGAAGAGGTGCTATGCCAGTGAGGCAACCTCAGAGGCGCCTAAATCCCCTTATTCTAGATGTGGTGAAGAAGGAAGTGACTAAGCTCCTTGCAAGCTGGCATTATCTACCCCCATCTCTGACAGCCAGTGGGTCAGCCCAGTTCAAGCAGTTCCCAAAAAGTTTGGTGTGACTGTAGTGGCCAACCAGAAAAATGAACTAATTCCCACAAGAGCTCAAAACAGCTGGAGAGTCTGCATAGACTACCGAAGGCTCAACCAGGCCACCCGCAAGGATTCACTATCCTTTATCCTTTATTGATCAGATGTTGGAGCGGTTGGCTGGCAAGTCTCACTATTGTTTCTTGGATGGCTACTCAAGCTACTTCCAAATCCATATTGCACCTGAAGATCAAGAGAAGACTACCTTCACATGCCCCTTTGGAACATTTGCATACAGAAGGATGTCCTTTGGACTTCTGCAATGCGCCTGGAACCTTTCAGCGGTGCATGGTAAGCATCTTTTTCTGAAATTTTTAGAGGATTGCATGGAAGTATTTATTTGGATGATTTTACTGTGTATGGGTCTTCTCTTGATGCATGCTTGGGTAGTTTGGCTAGAGTCTTGAATAAATGCATTGAGACCAATCTTGTGTTGAACTTTGAGAAATGTCATTTCATGGTTGAGTCAAGGATAGTTTTAGGACACATAGTGGTCTAGAAAGGGTATTGAGGTAGATCTTGCTAAGATAGATGTTATTTCTGTTTTACCTTACCCCACGTCTGTGTGGGAAGTGCGTTCTTTTCTTAGACATGCAGGATTCTACCAGCGCTTCATCCAGAACTTCAACAAGATTGCCCAGCCCCTGTCCAACCTTCTACAGCACGACACAGATTTTGTGTTTGATGATGAGTGTAAGTCGACCTTTTAATCAATTGAAAGCACTACCTGAACACAACTCCGGTGATCCAGCCCACCAGATTGGTCTCTTCCATTTGAGTTGATGTACGATGCCTCTAACTATGCTGTTGGTGCAGTTCTTGCTCAGCGGGTCAATAAGGCCCCTCATGTCATTGCCTATGCATCTAAGACTTTGGATTCTGCCTAGTCTAATTATACAACCACTGAGAAAGAACTGTTGGCTGTAGTTTTTGTACTTGATAAGTTTAGGTCATATCTGCTAGATACTAGGGTGATTATCTTTCTGACCATGCAGCCTTGAAGTTTCTTTTGAAAAAGACAGATGCTAAGCCTTGACTTATTCGGTGGATGTTGTTGCTCCAAGAATTTGACATTGAGATTAAGGATAGAAGTAGAGCAAAGAACTGGGTAGCTGATCACTTGAGTCAGATCACTCACCATCCTGTTGATCTCTATCTTTGATTCGGGATGATTTTCCTGATGAGTAGCTTTTACAAACTACAAGGTAAGCTTCCATGGTATGCTGACTTGGTAAATTATTTGGTTGCTGGTGTTTTTTCTGCTGATTCCACTAGGGCCCAGAGTCTGAAATTGAAAAGTGAATCTAAATACTATGTTTGGGATGACCTTTTATTTGTGGAGATTCTGTAATGACCAAGTAATTAGGAGATGTGGTGCCTGATAATGAGTTTTCATATTTTTTGCCATGGCTTCTGCTTGTGGTGGTCACTTTGGACCCCAAAGAACTGCTAGGAAAGTGTTAGATTCTGGTTTATTTTGGCCTTCCCTGTTTCATGATTCATATCTGTTTTGTAAGTCATGTGAGAACTGTCAGAGGGTAGGGAGTATTTCCCGTAGGCATGAGATGCCCCAGCAACCTATATTGTTTTGTGAAGTTTTTTGATGTTTGAGGTATTGATTTTTATGGGCCCATTTCCTGTTTCCCATGGTTTTTACTTACATATTACTGGCTGTTGATTATGTCTCAAAATGGGTTGAGGCGAAAGCCACTTGGACTGATGATTCTATTGTGGTTGTAGATTTTGTCAAGTTTAACATTTTCTGCAGGTTTGGTGTTCCTAGAGCTATTATCAGTGATTAGGGCTCTCATTTTTGTAACCGAAGCATGAGTGCATTATTGCGGAGGTATGGAGTGATTCACAAGGTTGCCACAGCATACCACCCACAGACCAATGGCCTAAGCTGAAATCTCGAATAGAGAAATTAAGCAAATCCTTCAGAAGACTATTAACTCTAACCGTAAAGATTGGAGCAAGAGGCTAGATGACGCTTTGGGGCATATCGGGACTGCCTACAAGACTCCAATTGGGATTGTCTCCCTATCGGCTTGTCTTTGGTAAGGCATGTCATCTTCCGGTAGAGTTGGAGCATCAAGCATATTGGGCCATTAAGCAACATGGATTTGACCCAGTCGGGGGTGGAGAGGAAGCTGCAATTACAAGAGCTGGAAGAGCTTAGATTGGATGCTTATGAGAGTTCGCGTTTATACAAGGAAAAAACAGAGGCATTCCATGATAAACAAATCCTAAGAAAAGAGTTTGTTGTGGGCTAGAGAGTCCTCTTATTTAACTCCCGTCTCAAATTTATGCCTGGTAAACTTAGATCTAGATAGGATGGTCCTTTTGTGATTACTAATGTTTTTCCTTTTGGTGCAGTGGAACTGTGTGATGAGCGGACCAGGAGGACTTTCATAGTGAATGGACATCGCCTTAAGCATTTTTATGAGGGACCCCAGCAGCAACCTATGGAGGCAGAGATTAGGCTCATTGATGCCACGTATCCTCCCTAAGGAGGATAGGGAGTCTTCTTCCTCTTTTCTCTATTTTTTTCTTTTCTTTGCACTTTTAATTTCAACTTTGATTATTAATAATAGGATTTTTTGCGAATAATATAGTCTGAACCCTCCTTGTGATAATTGTTGAGATGTACATTTATTTTCAACTTGGATATTTTGTTTTTGATGGATCATTCTGGTTGGACTGAATTTCTCAACTCTTAGATTATTTAACATGGTTGTTGATTTTGTGATGCTGATTGCGTGCTGTTATTGACCCTTGTCAGATTTTGGGCCGCCTGTGTGAATGGAATTTATTTTTTACCATTCTTTCTTTCTTGTGTGCTTCTGCTCATGATTTTGTTCTCTAAAACTTGCCATTTTTCTTTTTGAAACTACATTTTTCACTTGCATGCATAAATATGATAGAGGCCTTCTTTCTTTCTTTCATTTACCACTTTGGCCAGATAGCCATCCCTTGCATTATATTCCCGTTAGTTAGCCCCTTTGTGCCTTTTTTGTGTCATCCTTGTCTTAGCCACATTACAAGCCTAAGTGTTAAAACTATTTTATTCCGCACCTTGAAAATTTATTGAGCATTGGTTTCACCTTAGTGCTGTATTTAAGTGTGGGGTTGCTCAGGGCGTGCAATATTTTAAGTGTGGGGGGAGGTATTGAGGCATCCGATGCTAATTGTCATTTGACATTAGTGTGGTCATTGTGCTTGTGTAAGTAATTGTGGAATTCTTTAAAAAAAAAGAGAGAAAAAAAATATAGAAGAAGAAAATCTGAAAAATAAAAACAAATAAAAAATATATGATAAAAAAACAAATAAAAAATAAAAAAAATATCAATTTGAGAAAAATTTTGGTGTAATAATGAGTTTTGGGGAAGGAAAAGAGTTTTGGGGAAGGAAAAGAGTTTTGTTGAAAAAGACGATTCGTTTTTAAAAGTGCATTTCATCACTTAGTTGGTTTTGAACAAACCTTTGTGTTTCTTGACTAATGCTCTTTTAAATTTCTTGAGTGTTTTAGCCTTTCATTTCCAAACTTGTCCATGCCTTCACCATAGCCCCATTACAACCTTGAATAATAAGTCATCTTGATTTGTGCATGCATGTGTTTTGAGTAGTGGAGAAGTAGAATTTGAGCAAGCTTATGGTAGGGCAATTTTTTTGAGTGGAATTTGAGTGATACACTTGCTACCCTATACACTTGAGAGATTGATTGAGAGCATACCTTGAGAGGCCATTTTGCGTGATTAGCATCATCAATTGAGATTGCCATGTTTTATGATTTGAGATGAAGAAATTTTTGTCATGATTGGTTGATCTTTTGAAGTTTTGTGTTCTTTGTTCAAGTTTTTTTGCATTATTGACAATTGTTAGAAAGGAGAGGTTTATCTTTTAGTCTTTATCTTTGTTTTATCATTTCTTTAGTTTTGTTTTGAGTTTTTTAATTTTGTCCAGGAGTGCAAAAGGATGAGTGTGGGGGCATTTGATAATTAAATTTTATCACACTTAATTGTTACATTTGGTTAATGATTTTTAAGGCTGTTTAGTGTGTAATTAATTTGGTCTAAATTGGGCTTTGGGCTTTTAATTGGATTTAATTCATTTTCATATAATTTTTTAGATTTATATTGTTCCAGTATTTTGATCATAACTTTTGTTCTAAGTATCCGATTAA
The DNA here is from genome assembly GCA_019955255.1 of Castanospermum australe. Taxonomy (NCBI): domain Eukaryota; kingdom Viridiplantae; phylum Streptophyta; class Magnoliopsida; order Fabales; family Fabaceae; genus Castanospermum; species Castanospermum australe. Next base: position 44,269 of record NSJW01000279.1, on the reverse strand, counting down.
CCGCATTCTTATTTCGTTTTGCAGATAACTCAAAGAGCTACAAATGGTATTTAGCGTTTGAAGGCCAAATTCGGACAAGAAGGTAGTCAAAATTGGAGCCAAAGTCAGTCACAAAATTCTGGAGCTATGTTTAGTTAATTGGGCTACATTGTAATTAGGAGTCCAAATTACATGGGACCAAAGCCATTAGTTATATTTTATATTTGGGCCAGTTTTGGAGGCTTGACCCTGTTTAGTTTTAGGTTTAAATAGCAGATTAGGGCAACATGAACAACAACTTTTGACATTTGAAAAATTTCAGATCTACACCTCTTCTCTTTTCTCTCTTCCTTCATCTTGTTCTTCTTTTTCTTTCTTTTTCGTTTTCAATTTGTGCACAGCCATGGTAAGCTAACTTTCTAATCAATCAACTAATGAGTTGAGGTTTCTGCTGTTGAATCCAAAGGACCCATGCTCTCCATGAACTGAATCCGTTTCTCTTTCCCTTTTACTCGAATTGAGCAACACGATTGTGTACGTTGAAATCCGAGCGGATGAGGTTTGTTCATGAGGTTTGTTTATGATTTCTGTATTTTGATCATTTAGGGGAAGTGATTAAATGTTAGATTTAATATTTAGATTGATTAACCCAAGGGACTTAAAATCAAAACAGGTTGAAGTGAACACTATGCGATGGCATGAGTGAACGCGCCATGTGTTTGATTAAATGCTAGGTGATTGTCTAGTAGAGAGGGTTCCTATATGAATGCAGGGATTCCGATTTGTTTAGGGTCAACCACGAGATTCAGTAATTCTTTGTCCAGTGACGGATGTCCTTAAAACCTCAATTTTTTGGTTGGTTGATTGCTTTTAAATTATTAATTTCGTTTTATCTCTTGCTCTAATTTCGTTTTATATCTTGCTTTAATTTCAATCGAATTAAACCCCCCTTGTTTATTGTTCTGTTTTTCAATTGAGTGATTTAGTCCTATGCAAAATTCCTTGGGAGACGATTCAGGTTGTCCTATATTACAAATTTCTTTATAAGCCTGATTAATTTGAGTGAGTTCGACAGTTCACGTCAACCAGTCCCCTCTCTGCCTCTGGTTCTCAATGGTCACTTTTTCAAATGAAAATAAGGAAACCTAGGTTTCTTTAAATCATAATTGCTCAATATTAAGCTTTGCAAATACAAGAGGGTCACTATTCTAAGTTGCTTAACAGCATATCTACTTGTTTCTCACTGTATATTGGCATAAAGAACTAAGCATGCCCTTGTTTCATGTATTTGACTCTCACATCCATAGATGGTAATTTTAGTATTAGATTTTTTATGTCCTAAATGTAACACTACCTTATAGGCATTATGTCACTTAAAATTTTAAGACAAACTTTGTTTATTTAATTATTTAATAGAATTTGATCTTGGTTACGTGATTGTATTATTTATTAGAATAAAATAGATTACATGACTACGCCTTTTTATTCTGTCTTCTTTTCTATTATTTTCTTTTATAGATATATTTTGACTTTTATTTTTAACTTGAAAGTAATGATTTAATATTCACGTTACTAATAATATAGCACACAATAATTATAAATTATTTATTAATCGGAGAAAAGTTACATCTTATACTAAAACCACCTATATCAACTATTTTACAATCAAATTAACAGAGCTGTTATTAAAATATTACATAGCTCTCAAAATGATACTTAATAAATTCTGTAACTTTAATAATTACACTAAGACTTTAATCCTATCTATCTAGGGTAGTGATACAAATATTTTGAAGCATGCGCACTGGGTCTAGGTTGGGATCATCTACCACATCAAATTCAATCAAGAATGAGATAAGTAGTATATTGAAATATCTAATATGAAAACATTACAATAAAGGAGTGAAAAATAAATCTCAATAGGTAATAACAACAATTTATAGTTCAAAAATCATTAATGTTCTTAGTTGTACTTATATAGAAAATAACTTCTCCTTTTATAAACATCACTTTTATTCAATAAATTCTTTCTCTTTAATGTTATATTACAAATATCCTCTTTTCATTTTCAAGACCTTACACCATGGTTTCAAATCTTTTATCACTTTGAAGAAGAGCTTTCCATTACAAGGGCGTCACCCTGCCATAATTGTTACCTCATATGAAAATCATGCGGGATCACCTCCTTTGAAGGTCATTTCCAAACTTAGTGAGATCACCTCCTTAGCTTGAGGATCACATATCAAAATATCTCTAAACCACCTCCCTAGGACGGTCATCTCTAGCGTATTAGTAACAAATATTATTCTTTCATAATTCATTACCAAATTTATATTTTTCTATGGTCTTTCAAAAACATAAGTTCAAGTTAAAACATAAGAGTATAAGCTCAAGTTTATCTTAAAATATAAAAGAGATAATAACTTCACAATCCATGGAAAGGTATAATGCTAAAAAATATATTAAATAACATAATTAAGAAATCATTGAACAAGAAATGAGAGAAGAAGTGTTGTTACTCCCTACCTAAATTGAGTTTGATGGAGATCTCCTTTCTGCACGTACACTCTCTCTACACGACTACTTTCTTACTTTCTTTCTATCACACTTGCGCAATCTCACTTCTAAGTGTTTTGCCTTGTCTTATGTGTGCATCAAAAGCAGCCAAGTTTGGCTATTTATAGGGTGACGGTGGTGTGAGAATGCTTGGAGAAGAAGGAAAAGGACATTTTTTTTGCTTTGGTATTGTGTGTTCTCATCTATACACGGGAAAGGGTATTTATAGGGTTCTTTGAGGGTTCATGGCCGCGCACTTGGCTTGAGAAAGGGGGCGTGGCTTTGCTTGGAGAAAGGGGGAAGAGACTTCTAGGTTAAGACCATGTGGTTTTTAAGCATTTAATGCATGTCTTTTGATAAGGTGCTTACACGTCACCTTATCTCCTAATCCATTATTACTTAGTTACTTAAAGTAGCTAAGTTAGTTTAGTTTGGTTACTTTTTAACTAGATTTCCTCGATTGACTCATGGTTGACTTAGTTGATTTGGTTGCTTTTTGACTTTTTCATTGGTTTCTAACTAGATTCTTTACTTTCTAGCTAGTCTAACCATCATTGTTCTCTAATTATGAGCCTTATCTCTTGACTTGAGATGGCTTGTATGACCATCTCATCTCCCTTAACCTCCCATGTGAGCTTCCATACAAGAAGACTTCCATGTCTTCTTGTTAATTAATGCTTAGCTTTTAGCTTACTTTACTTAGTTAACTTAGGTTTCTTGTAAGCTTTTCTTATATACTTTTCCTAGCATCTTCCCAAGCTATTCATGTGGCTTCCTTGATTACTAAGACATTCCTTTTGTCTCTTATACATTAATTCTATAAGTTTATGCTTTAGAATATTCCTTTCTTACTTTTATAGGTAACATTGTTTATTGGTTAAGCTTACTATCTTTACATGTTATTTAATGTTAGCTTATCCTTGACTAAGTTTAATTTAAAGGACTTTCCTTCTCCTAGAGCCTTGCACATGGCTTTCTTGTTGGCCCAAGATGACTACTTTTGTCTCGTGTTCACACTATTTTATCTCTTAAGGCATGTGCCTTTCCTAGAAACGTTTCACATGCTCTACTTCCTCTTTCCTCTCTCTTTCTCACGTGATTTCTCTTAAACAGGTATATTTTTCTCAGATCTAAGGTTTGATGTGGGGTTAACGACTATTGTTTGTTTGATTTTTCTTGTGTGATTCTTGCTGTTTGGGGTTCAATCCTTTGCTATTTTCATGCTTCTATTTTGAATGATGGGTATCATGGTAAGTATCACGTTCCTCTCTTGCTATTTTCTATTTTGAATTTTTTCGTTTATAAAAAATGGTAATGTTAGATGGACAAAGCTGAGTTATATTATCAGGTTTATTATGATCTATTTGGGTATAAGCTTATCTTATAATTATATTGCAAGACCTGATGCCTAAAGTTGGTATAATCCATTGAGTTTCATGAACGGTGCTTCCACATAACAAAATCATTTTGTTTTGCTAGCCCTGACTTTTGACACTTCTATAAAATGCACGCTTTCACATATCATTATTAACCTTAATCATCTAGTTCGTAGGAATCAAAACACATACAGACCAATAAAAAAACTTACAAATCATTATTTTGTTTATTATTGACTTCAACTAATTTTTAAAATGCACATATATTCCCAGATCATTATTAACCTTAATTATCTAGTTGTAGTAATCGAAACACTTATAAACTAATTAAAAAAAAACTTAAAAATTACTATTTGTTTATTATTGACTTCAGCGCGCACGCGCGTGCCCTCACACACACAAACACACACACACACACACACACATATATATATATATATATATATATATGCTGTCATATGGATTATCTTCCTTTTGATATTCAAAATGCTGTCATATGGATTATCTTCCTTTTGATATTCAAAACTTTCCATGTTGCAGAGCCTCATTATACTTATGATGTGAACTAATTTAGAAAACCAAATAATTAAGCTCGTCACTTTCCTGACAAAACTGTTACCAACAACTTATTACTCTAGCCCTTTGAATTGATATTAGTTGTGTGCCTTGTGGTTGGATATTAATGTTGAGTTGTCATGTGTGTTGTGGAATATGTAATTTGAAAAATAAGTTTTAGTTTTTACATTTTGGTTTACAAAACAAAATGCAGCAGGATAAGAAGATTGGTCCCCTTATGTTGAGGATTGTTCTCAAGGTTCTGATTTTGGTCTTTATTTCCCGTTCCCCTGAGTTTTCGATTGTTAGGAGTTCTTGCCTTGATGGGTTGGAATTTGTTCTGAAGTTTATTCTATTTTTTTTCTTTTATAATCTTATTATTATGCAGCAACAGTATAGATTTCTGCTTGTTTGTTTTGGTTTATTGCATTGGCAAGAAGCTTTAAGTATATGAAGGAAGTTAGGTGATACTCTTTAACTAACAAATATTCAACTTGATGGCTACAATCAGATTAAACTTTGATGCCTGATTAAGTAGAAGAAGTTGCGTCTTAACTAAAAGTTACAGCTTTTTCCCTGATGGTAAATGCTAAATCCAACAAGTGATATCAGAATCAAGGTCACAAGTTAAATTCCTGAAAAGGCACAAAAACTATAAGTGACATGTGTTAGGAAGAGGGTTGGTGGAGTAGACCAACATCCTGCATTAACAAGGCTCAGGTAAGATCGAACCCAATGGTATTGCCTGTTCCGCTAGACATTTGTCAGCATATGTGATGGGAGTTTTAAAATCCCACATCGCCTGTCTCAATTTTCAATGTACGATTTATATGCTTTTTAGACAACTTCACTAATCACCAATTAATTTTAAATTGAAATCTAACAACTACACATGAAAGAAATTTAAGTACTAATCTCACATTGCATTGCACATTATACATTTCTTGATAATCACATCTCAAATATAGATATTTAAAATCTAAGCTAATTTTCCAAAACTCTTTCAGTTTTTTTTTTCCAATATAAATCTGAAGACTGAAGGTCTTGACTGGGAAAAACCAAGTAAAGGAAAGGGGAAAAAATGAAGCAGATAGACTCAGAAAAACTATAAAGCATGAGAAGTTAACATATTCCAAAACTGAATAATTAGATTCGTTCCCATTGGAAATAGTTGATTCCTGTTGAATCAAATCTCTTCAAAAAAAATAAGTCTTAATAATGCTTTCCGAAGCATGCTTTGCCTTTGAAAGATCCGACATGTATCAATCAACACTAATGTACAAAAGATGCATCTTCCTATTTTAGCAATCACAATTCATTCAATCCTATATGAATTCTCACAAAGAAAATGAAGATGAAATATCAAAAGAGAAGCAGAATAGAGAAAGAAACCATAATTGAACCCACTACAGTGTCTTCATCTGGTTGCAGCATTTAAAGAGGATATGGTTGATATAACACACACATACACACAAACATATATACACACACACACACACATCCACTCTTAAGTTAATATTCTGATCTTACCATAAAATATACATGCAAAGTCAATTATTAAAACACAAGCTGCTTTCAGGACTTCTGTGATGACAAGCAGAGAGTACGAAGTCCCAGAGTTGTCAATTCAAACGCAACCCATGACTGAAACTGTGTTCCAAGGACAGGCTATTAGACATTCTAATGCTGACTTTCTCCTTCTTGATTTGGGACAAGCTGAGCGTAAACACACCATGGGAAGCTTAGATAATGATCCCGATTCATACCTTCATTGTAGCAACCCCAGTAACTTGGATGATAAGTAACATAATACCAAGCAGAAGCCTTTGCATATGCATCATCACTGCCAGAATCTACACTTCTGCTATCATTGAACCAGCTCCTAGCCTCTTTCCTTAGGGACCTTACAGCCATATTAATTGCTTCTGCATCCCTTCTTTTTGTGAAAGATTTTGACATTTTCATAATATTCCCACTAAGGATTTCAGCTTCAGTTCTGATCCCATAGTAGTCCATCAGATTGCCCAACTTGTAGTCATAGCTGCTTTTGTAATAGGAAGCATCATCAACATAATCCATAAAGCCATCAACTTCCATATCAGGGTCATATGACCGTCTAGCCACTTCCAGAGTAAAGGATGTAGTAGAGCTATCACTTGGTGCAATTTCTTTAACTTCCCTAAAAAGCTTTCCTATTACATTAAGTGATTCGTAGGTGGGTTTGTCAGGCTTCTCCATGAAGTCTGGATATTCTTTGACATGAAGATGAGGAGGTATAACAGCTGGAACACCAGTTTTTGGGAAGTCAACTGCTGTTGAAAACAACTTTGCAAGCTCAACACATGGTTCAGACATTGCTTTTAAGGGCTCTTTATCTGCAAACACAGTGTGGGCATTGGCAATTATTCCTAGACTGTCATTGACTATGTAGTTGGTAAAATACTCCTCCACCTCCTGCACCGAGTAAGCATGTCATTAAGTTATATAATTAAATTTTATGTTTAAAAAGAAAGAGTGGATCTCAAACTATATGGCTTGCAGGAATCGTGGACTGTACTAAATATTAAGGCTGGTTTTCAGTAGTTACTTTAAATGACAATGGCACCACAAAAAAAGGAACTTTTTATTAAAAAAATTCAATAGAAGACTATAGAACAGGAAATGGTGAATATGAAGAGAAAGGGATCTTGAGAGATATGACATATTCAAATTTGATGACGAGGAAGATGGTAAATTCTTTGCATCTTTCAGAGAAAATGCTCAAACAAAATTTTATTAAGACTGAAAACTGAATTTCCACTAAGCGTGTAGTACAATTTTTAGTAGTCCCTAACCTATTAAGACTACATAAACAAAGAGACTAAGTGCGTTTGGTTTGTTTTCTATTTTCATTTTTAGTTGATGTCTTTTTTATTAATAATTACAAAAATGTCACCATATTTTTATTCTATTTCCCGTTTTCTAAATTATATAAAGGAAATATGTTGAAAACAATTACCTCCATAAAATTTTGAAAACGAAAAAACAAAATAAAAATAAGGTGGCATTTTTATAATTATAAATGAAAACATATCAACTGAAAATAAAAACAGAAAACAACTAAACATCCCCTCAGCTTTCCTTAGGTAGATTTCCTTAGGTAGACCAGGAAAGAATATTACTGCTGACTCTGTTTCTAACAGCATCAACTAAAGTTTTCATAACAGAATAAGGAAAGTAGCATCGACTAAACTTTGAGTTAAATAAGGCAAACCGTACTATTGGACTCCCAAAGAAGTTAGGAAAATATACAAGTGGGCTCCAAATGTAAGTATGACATGTGGACTAGACTTTCTATTACAATGACGAAGAATATTTTATTGCAAATGATGGCCTATTTGTCCTGCACTAAAATTAGAAAGAAAAAGTTGGTTGTTGCATAGTAAGCAAGAAGCAATAGCCTATCTCCACAACTTAATGCACATAATTAATTAGTTTATTAATGGTGCAAAGCACAGTTTGGCTTCATATATCATAAGAAACCAACAATTACAGGGTTAGAACACCCAATAATAATCTAGCCAAATTAGACAATGCAAGTCTAGTAAGTGACTGAAATCAGCCATTCAAAAAATAAGACCTCCCATTAGCTGGAATCTGAGCTAAAAATGACCCAAAAAAAATTACAGAAATACATCTTTAACACCAAAAAATAAAATAAATCAAACATGACAATGAACTTCTAAGTGGTAGAAGTTAATTCAGAAATTTCTAGAGTCATGAATTAAATCCACAAATTCAGGCACTAGATTCATTAAAAAAGGCACTAGAATAATTAGGACTTACTTCCATAAAATAAGGCACTAGGTATTTACTCTAGGCTTATGACTCTCTAGTTCATGAATGTTACAATTCTAGAGCTTTCCTAGGAGTACTAATATAAACAGAGGCTGTATGAGTTCCTCATTAAAGCTGTTGTCCTTGATCCTGGGCTTTCACATAGGATATATTCTAATCATGCCAACGATGTCGCGTAAATATTGGTCTAAAACTTTTTCATTTCATCTGTTGGCTGTAAAAACGTTACTTTCAGTTTGATAAATTGGGGACACACTGATAAATTGGGGACACAAGCTGTTTCTTGGGTGAGGCTATTGGCACTCCCAATTGTCTATTCATACTAGTCTCAAACTACTTTTAATTATAATGCCGTAAGTTATTCACAATCTCATTAATATCCACACCTAACTAGTCCCTACCTTTTATTTTAATTTAATAACTGTTACATGTAATATTTATTTTTCATTATAGATTCGTTAGCATTTTTTTAAAGAACAATATTAATATCAACAAGCATGAAAGGATAAAAAAAAAAAGATAAAAGAGAGGGTTTTAGCACAAATTGTAGATTTTAATTCATTATTGAAAAAACTTATAAACTCATTATTCTATGATAATACTCAGTTATGGATCTTGATAACTCAATTAACTTTTCACCTTTGCATAGGTTTACATCGCATTTGGGGTTTTCATATCGCAGTTGTATGTGTGTGTGTGTGTGTGTGTGTTAAAGTGATGTTGCATATAAATTTTATGCAAATCAAATAATATCATTCATAATTTTTGTATATAGAGCTAACTGTGAAATATTGTTTTAATAAGAATCCATAATATTTCTGGAGAAATCCGTTTTGAATTATTTTATGAATAGTAAGCGACAATTATTTCTTAATATATATATTGATTCTCAATATATCAAATTAATATTAATTGTGTTAAGGAAAAATAATACTATCACTACAATAAAATTATTGCAGATAAAACATAATTCAAATTTTAACATGAATTTTAAGAGTACTCTCACTCAAGCAACCCAATTAAGAGAATGGCGTAACATTGCAACAAAATCTTCCTAAAATATATATGCAAATTATCAAAAAAAATAATAATATCTGAAGTACGAATATAGTTTTGAACAATAATATACATGCATGTGTTAAGGAACCAACTATCCCAAAAACTAAAACTTCTAGGAGAAGGTCCAGGAATGGTATTTATTTATATCTCTAACAGCATGCACATAATCTAGGCTAACAATGAAGAATCCTTTACAGTATAGGAAGGGATAATGGGAAAATGACTCAACATGCAATCCGTTTAATATAATCAATTTTAATGAAACGACAGATAGATATTATGATATAATCACAGCAACAGCAAAGAATGTCAAAAAACTTTCAAGATAATATATAACAGTAACAAAAGATTCTAATACCAAAAAAAATATAATACGTGAAAGATTGCCTACAGATGTGACCTACGAACAATACCTCAATCATTACATCATGATCCAACTCCATAGTTGAGGCAGCAGTATAGTCCATCGGTTGTGCTTCTTTAGGTGGAATCAATTCGGGGTCCCAAGAAACAAAGTAGATGTCTCCATCAAGATCACTTCCCGAACACTCATTTGGATGAGGTCTTATATTGAGAATCAGTTATTTGTGTCAGTACACAAAGTTCAAAGGAAACTTTAACACACTAGACAATAAGAAAAAGCAACTTCTCAATTTCCAATTGACAAAGCTAGCGCTGCCAAATATATAATATTCAAAGTCGCATTGAATAAAGCAAGGTACTTCTGATCTAATCCTAATTTTTTTTTTTATGTATTTTCATTCACATGGAACAGAAGTTGCAAAATATGTCAGGTATATGCCCACTTGTAGAAATTAACATGTGATGCTGGCAATACATAATGGACCTCCTACTAAAATAGTCATGCTAAATGCAACTCCCTCCCGTCTAGTGTGTTAATAGAGATTTGTTACCACAAGCCTCCTCTCAAGTGTTGCTCTCTCCAAATGCATACTATTAAGCAACAGAGGCCTGTATGCGCACATTCATGCACACCCATAAACGAACAAAAGCAATGTATCTTGTAGCTGTGTGTAATCATTATTTCAACAAATTTGTGTATTTAGATTTTAGAGACTAGGATATTGGATTACACACAATATTTAAGTGTTAGACCATATATGATCCTTTGCAATAATATCGACCATGCATAACAATGGAAATATTAAGAAATATATTTACCTGAACCCTTTTTGAGGGAAAACAACACAGTCCACCATGTGGTGCAAAGCTGGCACATTCACAGCCTTTAAAACACGCACATCACCTGGGTGCAAGCAGGGGTTCTTTGCTACTACTACCTTACCCTCAACTATATAAGACCTTCCTGAACCTTGTGAAAACGAATCATCAGATAGACTCCTGCACCTATTGTCAGAGAAGTGCACAAACACTTGACCATATTCTAGGGTTCTTGTTTCATCTAGACATCCCATCATTGCTCTTCCTTTTGGGATAAAGATCCTACTTTTGAGTCGCAATTCCAACAGTTTTGATGCCCTAAATGTTTGCAGCATCATTGAAAGAAATGGTTCAGTATTAGGCTTGTAGCCACAAATGAGCATCTCCTTCAGAACATTAGTGATCTCCCCAGTAGACATCAAGTCCAGAGCCTCCTGTGCCTTTAATGAATCTGTTAGTATAGTATCCAGTTGATGTATAGCTTCTTTTTGTCTTCTCTCAAAAACATGATCCTCAACACCAAGAGTGGATAAAAGAGTAATCAACTGCCGATTTAGATAACAAGGCTGAAATTTACTACAAGCCAGAACATCTAATTTTGTGTTATCTGAATCATACTTCAGCATGCTCTTCCTCAGAGATAACTTTGCTGACGATGTTGGGTCAACAGCCACAACTCCTTTGTACCCACCGTATCGAATCTGAAAGGCAGATGGAGTGAATGATTTATGACCACATTTTATAGCCACTCTCTTAGCAAATTCAGGCGATATCTTCCCAATTCCATCAGAGAAGATATATCGGTTTTCACCATGTTTAACAACCACATCAGGAATTAAATCAATTTCATCCTTACTGACACTTAGAGTTTCAGTAGATGAACCGAAAGATTGTCCCAGCCTAGCAGCATATTTGGCCACATTTCTAATCTTGCGAAAAGTCACCCATCCATTCTCTTATGTAAGCAGCAGTACATCCACTTCTTGTAGGAGCAAACATCCAGACAGAATTATCCCGCAATTGACTTGATGAGAATGCTAGAAATTCAAACTTCTTATCACCAATAACTATGCCATTTCTAAGGATAGAAAGAATTCTTGTGTATATTTCAGTTTTCCTGTCCTCAAGTGAAGAAGACGTACGTGGAGACAAATCTGTTGAAAACAGCTTATCCAACTCCTCATCAACAAATGAAACACGTAGAAAGTTATCTGTGAATTCATGGAAATGGCGGAGAACACGATTTGAGACATTAACCTCTGGACCGCAGAAGTACACTTTGCAAGGCGTAATCTGAACCCTGCGTACATATACCAACCCAGTATCTAATGATATGGCAGGTGGCTGAAAAAGATTCTTTGATGTAAGGTACTTTCTGTACTGATCTGTCAGCCACCTTGAGGGTTCATAGCAGAATTGCTTTGAATGATACATTTTTTCTAAAGCATGTTCAATAAATGCACGGTTCATTCTGCGTGGATCAACCAAATGATAAAAGTTAATATCAAGTGCAGGACCTGCAAGACACCCATGCTGAACCAATGAATTAACTTTAAAGAGGATCTCATATGGTATTTCAATGCCTTGAGGAGGAGCAACAATGGGGACTAGATACAAATTGCTAGAAAAAGGAACTCCTGACTCTAAAGTGTACTGCCTCTCACTTTCCTCATAATAAACAAAGTTTTCCCTGAAATTTGGAATATGTTGACCATAAGGTAGCTCCAGACATAAAGCAGAAGACTGCCCAATACAGCAGGAAGGAGTGAAATCTATTGATCGGATCCATTGATCATCAGGAGTATCTTTATAATAGTTGAGAGAAGGATTTTCATATACATTTCCTGAAGCAGGTACAGCTTTCTCAAAAACCCGAGGAGCACCAAGTAACTAACAATTGAAGAGAAATAAATAAGATTCACCGTATGTCATGTATGCAGCAGATTACAAATCATAGCAATATGCAATTATAGAATTAGAGGCAACCCCAAGAATTAATACGAGAAGGAAAAAGTTGGCTTTCAGTAATAGCTAACCCAGTGAATATTGAATTGCATAAAAAGTTTAGCTTTAGTAAGCATTAACTCATTCAGTACAAAACAATGAATTATTACAAGCAGTATTGTGGATGATTTGACAAGGGAACTTCAAATTGGGAACACTGGGATAGCATGAAAAGCAACAAAACATTAGAACAGTTGACTTTTAGCATAAGATGAGACCATCAAAGTAGATAGTGATATGATCAAATATAGTAATTCAAGATTTGGGAGACAATAGAATTATTACTTTGATTTGAAAGAAATCTGACGATTACTTTTTTACAGAAAGCAATCATGAAGACAAAAGTAGCAAAAGATTTGTAGATTGCAGTCTAGCACACAAACTCATAATTAAGAAAACACCAAAGTAATTTAAATATCCAGTTGTAATATGAAGCTGGTATTCAAGATGTGAATTACCACTTACCAGTTCACTGCTAAAGTAGCGATAAATATATTCCTTCTTACCAACATGGCTTCTCTTATACAATTGTACAGTCTCGCTGTATAAGTAAACGAAGTAACATATACAAAATAGTTCCCAGAATAATCATAAATGTTCCATAAACCACCATTATCAAGTTCACTAACTTTGATTTTAATTCCATAACTATTTCTGAACTTTAAAACTATCCTTTCTTTCAAATTAGAAATCTCAATTTACCTTACACTCAAATTTCAAAATATTCTTTTAGATTTGTATCATCATTCCACAAATCAACATTATGTATTTAATGAAGAACCAATTTTGTTTCCCAAAGATTAAATCCAATCAAAGCCTTGGGAAGGGGGGAAAATTTCTTCCAAACTAAAGACTAGGAGAAATAGTTGATTCTGACTTATGTTAGTCACCTCAAAGCATGCCAAAACCAGATATATAATGAGAAATTAAAAAAATAATTATTATTATGCAACGCATCCATTATAATTCATTCAACATATAAAAATGAGACACGTCACGCATTATATGCAACAAGAATTTCAGAAAAATAATAAAAAAAGTACTATGAAAAAGAAAAAGTAAAGTTGATATTGTGGAAGAGGATTTATTCACCATTACATATAATTTTCTCACACAATTCTTCTTTGACTCCGTACTTTATTTTCCTCTGAAACAAAATTATGAACATGAAACTTCTATAGAATCTATAAATTCCTCTCTTCATCTTTGTTATATGATAAAGATACAAAGCAAGTTTTGTGCTGTGTTCTCTTTTCTTTTATTAGTTTGGACTTCCAGGTATTAGTTCTGTTTCACCATAATTTTTTGGCATACAAGGGATTGAACCTATGAACTTTTACTCAAACCCCACTTCATAATTTAGTCAGTGGACTCTGCGATTGTCACTTTGGTTGCACATTTTTTACTTCACCTAATATCAAGTATACAAAGAAAACAAAGCCATATGCTTTAAAACCCTTATGAAAAGGTTAAATTTAACAACCTGAATCAGGAGATACTTTGCAATTTCACCCCTTGGACGATGCAGCTCAATCTGCCAAATGTTCTCATACGAAAGCTCAAGTTTATATTGCACCCCATTATGTGACAGGAAAAAATGCAACTTTCTCATTCCAATCCCAAAATTTACACTGACATCCACCTTTTTCCATAAAACAGAGAATCTTTCCTTTGAGACCTGACAGCCAAAATATAGTTTCACATCCTGCAAGCTATGCAAAAAGGCTCTTGGCTTTTGTATAATATCTCTTTCAACTTCCCGGGCCTTCAAGTAGGACTTCCCATACCACAACCTGCTGTTAGCTAAGGAGATGATACGTGCAGCATCTTTTTCGGAGGTGAATTGAATAATAGCAAATGCTCTTGGAACCCAACCTTTGCCTTGTCTTAACTTAATAGCATAGACAGTTCCTTCACCGGTATGCTGCTCCACAAATATCTTTACACTCGACACAGTCACAACAGAAGGGAATCCAGACAACTCAATCGTTTTACCCATGCCAAATGCCAACTCTTTAGCCTTTCCTGGAAAGGAAAAAAAAGAAATAAATAAACAAAAGGAAAAAAAATAAAAAGAAGGAAAGCAAAGACTGTACTTGTATAATGCTACAGCAAAGTATGTTAAAGATGTCACTTTAAATTTGCTAGCATATTCAAGACGTTCCATGGTAAATAAAAAATACATAGTTTTACTGAACCAGTGAAAGAGTCTGCACATTATTCTGATCGACATAGATCACAATGTGTATTCACTGAGCAGATGCATGAAATTTGTTATTATTTATTCTATGGATGGCATAGAGGTGAACTTGTCTCCAACATGGCCCTATAATTATTATAACAGAACAATGCACCTAAAGTGGGGTAGAACTTCTGCAATAACTCAAGCACTTCTTAATGATGGAAATATCTCTGAACAACTGAATACACATTCACTGCGTAGGCTTAGGTTTTACAAAATAGTTGAGAAACAAAATGCATTTCACACATTCAGTTCATATTGCAGATAGCATTCTAAATATTCTCATAGTATGCATAGACATAGGCAAAAAATAAAATAAAAGATTTTAAACTAATGAATATATTGGAATCCAGTATACCATCAACCGGAAAGCGGAAACATTCAAAATTTATTCTCTTTCCCTTGAATGTTAAGCTCATATACTTAAATATATGCAACGGGTCCATATAGTCAAACCATAGTTAGCAAGACTTTGGGAAGGACATTCAGATTACACAAAATATTATGGTGCAACAAGATCAATAGTTACCTTTGATGCCTTTTCGAAAATGAAAACATCTCTAAGCAGCTGAAAATAAGTGTAACATGTATTTGTATGATAGCAACTTCTTTAGAAACAAAATGGAATCTACATAGATGATTACATTGTATACTTTAACTAAGTTTCCTTAAAGTATTTGAACTATTTGACTAATCAATCAACAAAGTAAAAAAGATTGATAAGAATTTGTAAGGATAAACATTTAACTCTTACAATATAATCTAACTAAAAAATTTGTAGATTATTTTCTATTCTTTACTAAGTGCAACTGCAGACTACCAGCAAGTTTTGGAACACATGATCCCACTATCCACCCTTGTCCCTAGAAGGCGTGCAGGCATCAATGGACCCATGATCATATTCATGACAACAAAAATTCAAACAGCGTTTTTGTGGAACTTAGACTTGATGGCAATAAGCTCTTTTGATGAATGCAAAACAGTTATTAACTTAAGCTATATTTTTTTGTAAGCCTAGATTATGTTCAAGCACCACGAAAATGAGCTCTTTGAAACCCTACACTACAGATGGAAGTTCAGTCTCCAAGTGATTACATCAGTGTGGTGGACGCAGCAGGGGTAAAGAATCTATTTTCCTTTAAAATTGTAGTCTGTTGTCACAATACATAATACAGATACCATTAGTTTCACCATAAATAACCTTCCAGAAAATTTTATTCCACATTTCCCAACATAAGATATAATTTTCAGCAGAAAATATTATTTCTTCCTCGCAAAAATCAATCTCCTCAAACACCAAAACTAACACATGCATGTAAAAAGAAAAACTCATGTCAACAACAAGTTCAAGCTTTAGACTGCATTGTCTAAATGCCTTTGAATATAACAAATGAGCTAGATCGTGAATTCCAGCAAATTATCATCTTCAACTTACAGATTTCTCTTTCCTTAAAATGTAAAGGCAACTGCCAACTAGCTTAGGACCTTCATAATCCCTGGATTGCAATTTCAGCCATACTCTCTTTGACCTTCGATTGCTGTCAATAAGTGCGAAGGAGTAAAATTGCAAGAATTTAAAGCTCAAGAAACTACATAAAAATAAGAATATATATATATATATATATATAATTGAAGCTCAAGAACAAAAATAAATACTTCAATAATAGAATCATGATTAAGAAGACGGTATACATAAAAAGTACCATACACGCTTAGCTTTTCATCTCTTCTTGATGTCTAGTAAATTGCGGTATATCATTTCCCCAAACAAGCAGTGTTAGATCTTAGTAGCAGTTCATGATGTGGATTCAACCATCATTAAATGTAGGTAAAAATAATTTTACATCATGAAATGGATCAAAAAGTATGTTAAAAAATTAATCAAATCATTTTAACAAAACATCATTTCCCTAAACCCCAAACCCTTCTGTAGAAGTCAGTTAAGATCTGAGAGCCAAGAGCTTTCATCTTTTTGCACAAAGAAGCAGATTGAAATTAGGTAGAAATCAATTAAATTTTTTTTTTTTTTTAAAATAATAGAAGATAAAAGACACTTCATCAAGCCCAAAGCTTTCAGTAGTAGAATATCTAATAATCTTACTTCTACATAACTAAGTCAGGAAGACTGTCTTGTCCCAATGGAAGTATAAAGGAAGCATATTATCTTGAAGGCTAACAATTCTAGCACTTCTTTCCAGAAATAACTTCTGATAGAAATAGAAATCGAAAAGGAAACACAATTCAAGTAAAAGACATCCTAGTCAAAGAAACAACAAAAAACACATTGAATTCATCAGAGCTTTCCAATTCCTCTGGTCCCCTCAAAGAACCATCCCATGAAACCTTGACCAGAAATCCATAGGGAAGCCAAGAAAAAACTACCCTTCCCATAAAAAAAGCTGCAAACATCAAAACCTTTGCGTACACATTCTTATTCAAACGCGCAAATTCCAACAAACAAAGCACACTTGCATAATTTACCAAAAAAAAAAAAAAGCACACTTGCATGACTTACAAACAAAGCAAGTGCTTCAAAGCTTCAAAACTTGAAAATTTTGTAACAACAAAGAAAAGAGAAGTTGCGGGTATGAGGCAGTGATCACTCATCACCCACCATGAAAGGGGAAGAAGAGCAAAAAGAAGAAACAAAGACTGACCCAAGATTGAAGATTGAAGGTATCAGCAATCAGCAGCAAATGAGAGGCAAACAGAGAGAGAAAGAGAGGAAAGAAAGGGTCGTCAATTCGAGTCAACACTCACTCCCACTGCCATTGACACTGCTTCTTTTCTTTCTCCTTTACGCACTCAAATGAAGAGCTCCAATAAAACGAAGTTAAAAGGACGCCAAGGGGAAGAATTTTTCGACTTCTACATTATTTTTGCTGACGTGAGCAACACTTTTTAATAGTTTTAGTGGGCATTCCATAATACGACGTCGCTTAGGTGTCCTTCATTCATCTTTATTGGTACTATTAGTCATTATGTAGGCAACTATGTGAAGCTTTCCACACTGGATAATGGCTTATATTAGTTTAATTCGATACTAATAAGGGGAAAATTCAAGTACTAATTACTAATTACTAATTACTAATCTCCTAAAGTACCGGCCTTTTCCTAAAGTGATACAATTATCACGTATTTAATTTTATTTTAACTTTTATATAAAAATAATTATTTAAATATATTTTTTTCTAAAATATTTCAGTTATAATTTTTTTTAAAAATAACTTTATATAAAAGAATTTAAATTTTTTTAAATATAAAATAAAAATTTAATTTTTATCCATTATTAATGTAAAATTTTTTTATATTATTATCTCATTACATGCTATCAAATGTTTCACTTTTTAAGTTATAATCAAACTTTTTTAATAAATTTAATAACTCATTATTAAATAATACTGTAAAATTTTTTATACTCACAATAAATCAAAATTAATCTCATAAAATAAATAAATAATAACAATATATATTTAGTTCTATGATCAATAATAACATATTATGTTAATCAATATTTTACATAAATTAAATAAGTAGAGATATTATCTTTATTTGAAAGTACTTAAGTTACAAGATTAAGTAAAGGAAACAAAATGAGAAAATAAAAGTACAATTTTTTTTTTTACAAAATAGACATGCATGGTATTTTTTCTTTATAAAAAATAATAAGAAGAATAATTTGTTCTGAGACTACCTATTAGGATGAAAATGACACATTTAAAATCTTAAAAGAGGAGATAGATACTCACCCAAAAAAATAACTTCCAACAACTTTTAATCATTAAAAAGAGATAGCATATTGATTTTTTTTATAGAACAAAATAAATACAAATATAAATTATATTCAACTTAAAAGAATTTATTAATATTATATCCCTTTCAACTTTTTTTCTGATATTCTTAATAATGTTAAATAAATAATTATTAAAAATATAATAAAATCAATTATAATTTATAACGAAATCTGAAATTTGTTATTAATTTAATAAATTTTATAATAATAATTTACTCTTTTCTTTATTTTTTTCTATGGCTTAAGTACTCGTCCGTACATATGGAGAGAGTGGCACGCTCCTATCCTAGTTCCCAGAGCGAGCGACTGGGAGCAATTATTCCAATGGATGTTACCACTAAGCCTCCAAATTCCAACGACATAATATTTGTGGGGCCACTTTCTACGAATTGTTTGACGAACCAAATGCGACTCCTTGCTGCATAAGCATTTGTGGGACTCATACTGTGCTCTCTTTTGTTTTAATCCTCTTGACTTACAAAAGCTAAAAGGCAGAACAACTCCCATCACTTTCTCCCTTCGAGGGATAAGGTATCTTCATTTCTTTGTTGGCGTCGGTGTGAAAGGCATTTTCATTTCTAAAGCAACTTTGGATTATTCATTTATTATAATAAGTAAGAGTAAGGATTTTTTAAATTTTTTTATTCATATAATATTTTTTTTATTCATAGATTTGTTTTTTAATAAAATTAATTTATATAAATTATTTGCATAAATTATGTAATAATTTAAAAAATAAAACACATAAATTTAATATTAAAATCTATTTAAATTTTAAAATTTTATGTACTCAATTTTTAAAATTTTAAAATTTTATTATTTGATTTAATATTTAATTATATTTATTTGAATATAAAATAAGTCAAAATTATTTACTATCTATTATAATAACTAAAAGTAAGAGTGTTTTTAAAAAAAAAAAATTCATTCATACACTCAATTTTTAATTCTCACTAGATTTGTACCTTGTGATGCACCGTGAATTTATTATAAAATATATATAAAATTATTATTGATTAGTAATTAATAATCTATAATATTTATTTAAATTAAAATATTATAAAATACATAATTCACAAAAAATTTAATTTTAATATATTGTTTGTATAAAAAAAAGTTATATTACATTCTAATCACATTTGCTCACATAATTAAAAGTTCTTGACCACAATTTTAAGGAAAACAGATTCTTTACCCCTATTGCCTCCACCCCACTTATCTAATCACTTGGAGATTGAACTTCCATCTGGAGTGTAGAGTTTCAAAGAGTTCATTTTTATGGTGCTTGAACATAATCGAGACTAACAAAAAAATATAGCTTAAGTTAATAACTGTTTTGCATTCATCAAATGAGCTTATTGCCATCAAGTGTAAGTTGCATTTAGTAAAGAACAGAGAAAAAAAATCTACAATTTTTTTAGTTAGATTATATTTGTAAAGGTTAAATGTTTATCCTTACAAATTCTTATCAATCTTTTTTACTTTTATGATTGATTAGAGAAATAGTTGAAACACTTTTAGGACACTTAGTTAAAGCATAGAATACAATCATCTTTGTAGATTGCTCTTTGTTTCTAAAGAAGTTGCTACCACCCAAATACATGTTACACTTATTTTCAGCCGCTAAGAGATGTTTGCATTTTCAAAAGGCATCAAAGATAACTATTGATCTTGTTGCTCCATAATATGTTGTAATATGAATGTCCTACCAAAGTCTTGCTAACTATGGTTTGACTATATGGACTCGTTGAATATATTTAAGTACATGAGCTTGACACTCAAGGGAAAGTGAATAAATTTTGAATGTTTCCAAAGTGCATTGTTAAGTTATACCAAAGCCAAGACAGGATGCGAAACTGTATTTTGACTGTCAGGTCTCAAAGGAAAGATTCTCTGTTTTATGGAAAAAGGTGGATGTCAGTGTAAATTTTGGGATTGGAATGAGAAAGTTTTTTTTTTTTTTTTTATTGCGAAAGCTATCCTAAACAAAGCCAAGGTCACCTCGTTAGTGGACAAAGTTGAAAGGGTAAAATAACTATAAACAATTCTATCTACTGATATATTTCTTTCTTTTTTCTTAAAGATTAATAAAATAAAATAAGATATGATAAAAACCAAGCAACTACATGTAATTTATTCCCAAGTGACATCACATGCAAACTCATCTAGAAACTTAAAAAGACAATATATCCATGTAATACCTACATTTAAAATAATAATAATAATAATTATTAAATGACTTACAATATTTGCACATGATAGAATTTATGAATGTAAAAAGAACAAAAAAAAATAAAAAAAAGAACTAAAGAAGACTCCATTTAAAAGCTTTTACGCGTGGCAACGAGATACCTTCATCTCATATTAGTATTTGTTTTAATTTAAAGAAAGAAAAGAAAGACAACGTAACAAATGGTATAAAGCCAAAAGAAAAAATGAAAGTAAGCAATATGGGCTATTCGCACATGAAGTTGTCTGCATAGTCAGTATTTAAATTAAAATTTATAAATATGATTTTGGATCATTTTAATTTTACAAACTTAATTTTACTATAAAGTGAATTTGTATAAATGTGATTTATGTATAGAAATTTTTATCTAGAGAGTGAGTTTGGTAAAATTAATATTATTTGAATATTATTTATCAACATTACTTTTAAATATATAATTACTAAAATAAGTATGAATTCTATGCTATTTTAGATTAGTACAATTGGACAAGGAGACTTATGACGAGGTTCCTCCAAATTTCAAAAATGAAGTTTTTTTTTTGTGAAAAATGTTAAAGTGTACTTAATAATGTAATATATTACTCAATACTGTTACCTCTCTATCTATGTGTGTTTTTCATCTGGTCATCAAAGAACTAATGCTTTTGTTTACATGTGAACTTTTAACTAATCATTTTATAATAAAGAAGGGCAAAATAGAGAGTATGATAATTGAAAAAGCCATACATGTTTTTTACCAACACAGAAGTAAGATAGATTTTCTTCAAAGCAAATGGAAATTTGAAAAGATGAAGCATGTTAGAGGAAAAAAGCAAACTGAAAATCAAACATTTTAAAAACTGTCAAAACTCCTGTTTGGTAGCTCAAAAACTAGTTTAGATGGTTCAACCGCTCACCCAAACACAACATATGTGTGGAGGAGGTTTTCCACGATAACTCTCATGGGGTGCATGTGGAGTAGAGATTTCAAAGGGAGGAATAAGAATCCAAGTACCAACAAAGGAACAGAGGCTTGAGATCTAATTATCTCCAATTGTGTGCCTAGAAAGAGAAGAAGCTTGTCCAAGTATTTTCCCTTTCATCTAAGGTTATCTCTTCTCCTTGCTTCCCTTTGCTGTCCTCTCTTTTTCTTTCTCTTCTCTTGTTGCTCTCTTTTGATTGTCTGCCTCTTTTTTTTTTTCTCTCTGACGTGGTGCCTCTATGTTTCTAGCCTCTTTTTTGGCGGCCAACCTTCCTCTAGCAATCAACATTAATTACCCACAATTAATCACGTCAATCAGCATTAATCTTTTTGAACCTATTAATCAATCAACATTACTTCTCCATACATCACATTTAAATTTGAATTTTAAAATTAATTCATATTATTTGAAAATTGTTCTTTTTTATTAGGCTTGAATTTTATTAAATTAGACTTATTAAGCTACTCTAAAAGTGAAATTGAATTAATTGAGTCCTTAAAGGTATTGAATTATGAGACCAAGTCAATGTTTTTTATCATTAATTTTCTAGTTTTTAATAAATTTATTGGTCCAGACAAAATTAGATGTTGATACTCGTTAAACAGAGTTGGCATGCAGATTGATAACATGGTATGTAGAGCTCTAGTAGTTCAGAATCTAGTATCAACCTCAAGGTCCCATAAAAGCCCAAGTATTATTGACTCTTGTACCCTCTATATTGATGGAGAATCCAACGTAAAAGGAAGCACATCAAGGATCATCTTGATAGGTCTGAACAACATCACTATCAAACAATCAATCCAAGTATGGTGCCATGATCGTAGCAATATGTCACCTGTTAAAGAGCTGGGCACCATCGAGTTGAGAGCCCTGAGTGATTTGCAGCTAGCTACAAGCAAGATCTGAAGAGAAATACCAAGCTAAGGATGAACAAATAGCCATGTACCTCGAAAAAGTCAAAATATTAGCAAAACAATTCCACAAATTCATAGTGGATCACATCCCTAAAGACAAAAACTCGAGAGCAGACCTTTGGTCCAAATTGGCCAACACTAAAAAGCCAAGAAACAATAAATCGGTAATTCAAGAAAATTTGACATGCCCAAGCATTGAAACAACATAGGTAATGAGAATTGATGAAAACCCCTCCTCATCGAGATATCCAGTTATTCAATTCTTGCCGGGCATGAAGCTCCATAGAAGAAGTAGAAGCTAAAAAGCTCAGAAGAAAGGCTAGTCACTATGTCTTGATCAATAACCAACTCTACAAGATAGGATCTCCCTCCTCCTTTTGATGTGTCTAAACTCAGAACAATCAACATACATTTATGGACAAGGTGCACAAAGGAGTGAATAGGCAACATCTCGGAGGATGCTCACTAGTAGCTAAGATTCTTAGAGCTATGTATTACTGGCCAACCATAAAGACTAATTACTTGGAGTACATGAGGAAGTGCGACAAGTGTCAAATGTTCGTTGACTTACACCTAATCTCCATGGCCATTTCACAAGTGGGGGAGGACCTTCTTGGACCAATCCCCAAGCCCCTAGGTAGCTCAAATATTTAGTGGTGGCTGTGGATTACTACACCAAGTGGATTGAGGTCAAACCCTTGGCCAAAATAACATAGGAGAAAATCAAGAAATTCACATGGAAAAGCATTATTTGTAGATTCGGGTCACCTTATGCCATTGTCACAAGTAATGGAACTCATTGCCTATGAAGGGCCAGGGAAAAAAACAATACTTCACCTTGGTTTAATACTTCAAGCCAAAAGTCACGCCGAAGCAGCAAACATGGTTATCTTACTCAGTTGGATCAAGTGAAAAGAAGATTGATAAAGAAATTATTAAGTGGGCTTTGGGACTAACACACTACAACCCAAGCTACAACTCAATAATGTCTAATCCTACATTGTGAAAAGAGTCTCGAACAATTAGGCCAACCCTTCCTCTCAAAATTTCAAATGAAAATTAAAGGTCAATGGAAGAATCTATGCATGTCACATGAGATTTGCAATTTACATGTCGGTGTAAAAGTTTTTTATACTATCATTTAATTATATATTGATACATTATTAAAAGAGGTTTGATTGTAACAAAAACTACTTGAAAAGTCAAATTTTATTAATAATACATGATTAAATATAAGTGTAAAATTAATAGTAGATTAAAATTAAATTAAATTCAATATTCTAAATATGTATATATATGTGTGTGTGTATATATATATATATATATATATATATATATATATATATATAAATAGGCTTTATCAGTTAAGTTGATTAAGAAAAGAGAAAGACTAAACTATTATTTTGATCCTCTAAATATTCACTTAACATCAATTTGGTCCTTTAAAGATATGTGATATTAAATTAGTCATCTAAAAATTTAAAATAATATCAAAATGGTCCTTCAAAAATATGTGATATCAAATTAATTATCTAAAGATTTAAAGTAACATCAAAATGGTCTTAACACTTCAAATTTTTAGAAGACTAATTTGATGTCACATATCTTTGAAGGATCATTTTGATGTCAAATATATTTGAAGGAATAAAATGGTAGTTTAGTTAGTCAAAGATAAAATAATAATTGTATTCAAATAGTATATATATATATATATATGTATATATATGGGTGGGATTCACTTACTCTAGGAGTAAGTCTTAAAAGACTTATACCGTTGAATAACTTCTGATAGAGTGTGAATTTTATCAGTCCAACTGTTAAATTATGTGATATTATCATGATAATCATATATACTAAATTTAAGATAAAACAGACATTCATACGTATTTATCTAATAGGTTAAACATTTATTTATATTTTAAAAAAATATTATATGTTAAAATAAAATAGTTATATGAAATACCAATTTGTTATAGATTTTTTATAAAATTTTATGGACTTGATCTATCTTGTGAGAACTTTCATTCTAATGATTTGATTGATGCAATTTACACTCCATCAGGAGTTATTCAAAGGTATAAGTCTTTCATGGCTTACTCCTAAAATAAGTGAATTCCCACCCATATATATATATTTATGCTTGTTTGTCTGTGTGTGTATACATATATAGGATTAATTTACACCTGTTTAAGAGTTTTATTCTTACACTAACATCTAACCCTTAGTTTTGTTTTAATATAATGGTGGAGAATTATCTAATTAAATGAAAAAAATAAAAATCTGAATTGAATAAAAAGATATAATAGCGATATATTTATTTAATGGAAATATAAAATTAATTTTATTCATTAAATTTATTTTTTATAAAATGATAAAAATTACATCTCTTTTAATAAAAAAAAGTATTTAATCTGTCAATAAAATATTAATAACTTACTAATATATCGTTGAATTTCTTATATTTTACAAATTTTAATTAGAAGGGCCTTGGCCCGATTTTGTAAACAAAAAAGATTAAAACTAAAAAGTATTAGTCTTTTAATTCAACTTGATATTATAATTTCTTAGAATTTTTTATAATGAATAAATATATTATACAGTAAAAAACCTTATATTATAATATTTTTATACATACATTAAAATTAAATATGTATAGTAATATAGATTTCTATATTAGAATTTTTAAAAAAAATTAAATGATTAAAAATTTAATAGATATATCGAATCAAACATTAGATACAATTATGAGGGAACTCTATTTCAGTAGGGCGTAGTTCCTTTTCTCTTTCTTTTTTTTGGGTCTTTTCTCTTATATATAAAAATAAAGAGAGAATTGAAAAAACTCGAATTAGAAAATAAATATCTAATTTTAAATCATTAAAATGATACATATTAATAATTTTATAAAAAAAATTATATAATTTATTATTAATATTTAATTTTATTGTTTTATAAAACTTAAGAAATTTTAATAAATGAAGTCAAATTATCTCCATTCATTGAATATAAATTAATTTTTTTTTATTTAATTCAGATTCTCTCTTATATTTTTTCATTAAATTGAATAATTTTTCACCATCAGATTCAAAGATTCAAAGGCTAAATATTGGTATGGGAATGTAAGCTCTTACACAGGTATACTATGATCATATATATATATATAAGATGGCTGAAGAAACTTCCAAATCCATTTACGATTTCACTGTCAAGGTTCAATTTCTTCCTTTTGCTTCTTCTGCCTGCTTATAACAATTTTTTTTTTTTTCATAGATTGCTTGAACTTGTTGTTTTCTCATACCCAATTGTTGTTGCACCCCTATTGCTTGATGAGAGAATGAAGATAATCCAGGAAACGTTATGTTCTACCATTCTGCTACATGGGTTTGGTTTCTTGTTGACAGTTCATCTGATAAAACAATAAAACCAATTAGAAGTTGCTCTTATTAGAATAAATACATAAGTCATAATATGATGGAAATCCAATACTTAATAGCTTCTGATTTCATATATTTTGTATTTCAAGGAGACCCGTGAAGCATGCTTTTGAAAATAAATGTGTTTTTCATGTCAATTGATGTCTTCGCGCCATATTTGCTTCAGATTCTTCCGAGTCTAAGATTGCACAATTTGGATTTATATACCTTGTCAATTTTCTTTTTTGCTTCAGTAGAAAATGACTTGGGGTTCATGGTGTGCTTGTTGATTATTGGTTTGTCTATGGCCACTTAAGTTTATCATCTGTGTCTGTTCTGTCCTACCAAGTTTTTTGGGACAAGACTAATTGATTTTGTTATTGCTAACTTTATTTTTAATGCAGCCTGAACTCTACAGACCCTTGGTTGCTTTTATTCATGGTATGTACCATAACTGCAGGACATCTATGGAAATGATGTGAGTTTGAGAGAATACAGTGGGAAGGTTCTACTTGATAGTGAATGTTGTTCTTTTGTATTCATTTCAACCTTATTTATGTCATTAAGGATTATGCTTTATATTGCTCTGCCTTTGCATCAGTCCCCTCTCTGCCTCTGGTTCTCAATGGTCACTTTTTCAAATGAAAATAAGGAAACCAAGGTTTCTTTAAATCAGAAGTGCTTAATATTAAGCTTTGCTTACAAGAGGGTCACTATTCTAAGTTGCTTAACAGCATATCTACTTGTTTCTCGCTGTATATTGGCATAAAGAAACTAAGCATGCCCTTGTTTCATGTATTTGACTCTCACATCCATAGATGGTAATTTTAGTATTAGATTTTTTTTTGTCCCAAACGTAACACTCTACCTTATAGGCATTATGTTACTTAAAATTTTAAGACAAACTTAGTTTATTTAATTATTTAATAGAGTTTGATCTTG
Source organism: Castanospermum australe (assembly GCA_019955255.1). Taxonomy (NCBI): domain Eukaryota; kingdom Viridiplantae; phylum Streptophyta; class Magnoliopsida; order Fabales; family Fabaceae; genus Castanospermum; species Castanospermum australe. The sequence goes on along the minus strand of NSJW01000279.1, from coordinate 17,225 downwards.
ATTACGTGATTGTATTATTTATCAGAATAAAATAGATTAGGTGACTACTCCTTTTTATTCTGTCTTCTTTTCTATTGTTTTCTTTTAAAGATATATTTTGGCTTTTATTTTTAGCTTGAAAGTAATGATTTAATATTCACGTTACTAATAATATAGCACACAATAATTATAAATTAATTATTAATCGGAGAAAATTTACATCTTATACTAAAGACCACCTATATCAACTATTTTACAATCAAATTAATAGAGCTGTTATTAAAATATTACATAGCTCTCAAAATGATACTTAATAAATTCTGTAACTTTAATAATTATACTAAGACTTTAATCCTATCTATCTAGGGTAATTATATAAATATTTTGAAGCACACACACTAGGTCTAGATTGGGATCACCTACCACATCCAATTCAATCAAGAGGGAGAAAAGTAGTATATTGAAATATCTAATATGAAAACATTACAATAAAAGAGTGATAAATAAATCTCAGTAGATAATAACAACAATTTATAGTTCAAAAATCAGTAATGTTCTTAATTGTACTATATACAAAAAATAACTTCTCCTTTTATAAACATTACTTTTATTCAATAAATTCTTTCTCTTTAATGTTATATTACAAATAGTCTCTTTTTATTTTCAAGACCTTACACCATGATTTCAAATCTTTTATCACTTTGAAGAAGAGCTCTTTCCATTACAAGGGCGTCACCCTACCATAATTGTTACCTCATATGGAAATCATGCGGTATCACCTTCTTTGAAAGTCATTTCCAAACTTAGTGAGATCACCTCCTTAGCTTGAGGATCACATTTCAAAAATATCTCTAGATCACCTCACTAGGAGGGTCATCTCTAGCGTATTAGTAAGAAATATTATTCTTTCATAATTCATTACCAAATTTATATTCTTCTATGGTCTTTCAAAAACATAAGTTCAAGTTAAAACATAAGAGTATAAGCTCAAGTTTATCTTAAAATATAAGAGATAATAACTTCACAATCCATGGAAATGTATAATGCTAAAAAATACATTAAATAACATAATTAAGAAATCATTGAATAAGAAGTGAGAGGAGAAGTGTTGTTACTCTCTACCTAAATTGAGTTTGATCGAGATCCCCTTCTTTCTACACGTGCACTCTCTCTACACGACTACTTTCTTAGCTTTCTTTCTATCACACTTACACAATCTCACTTCTAAGTGTTTTGCCTTGTCTTGTGTGTGCATAAAAAGCAACCAAGTTTGGCTATTTATGGGGTGACGGGAGAGTGCTTGGAGAAGAAGGAAAATGATATTTTTTTGCTTTGGTGTTGTGTGTGCTCATCTATACATGGGAAAGGGTATTTATAGGGTTCTTTGAGGGTTCATGGTCATGCACTTGGCTTGAGAAAGGGGGCGTGGCTTTGCTTGGAGAAAGGGGGAAGAGACTTCTAGGTTAAGACCATGTGGTTTTTAAGCATTTGATGCATGTCTTTGGATAAGGTGCTTACACGTCACCTTATCTCCTAATCCATTATTACTTAGTTACTTAAAGTATCTAAGTTAGTTTAGTTTGATTACTTTTTAACTAGATTTCCTACATTGACTCATGATTGATTTGGTTGCTTTCTAACTTTTTCATTAGTTTCTAACTAGATTCCTTGCTTTCTAGTTAGTCTAACTATCATTGTTCTCTAATTATGAGCCTTATCCCTTAACTTGAGATGGCTTATATGACCATCTCATCTCCCTTTAGCTCTCACGTGAGCTTCCATACAAGAAGACTTCCACGTCCTCTTGTTAATTAATGCTTAGCTTTTAGCTTACTTAACTTAGTTAACTTCGGTTTCTTGTAAGCTTTTCTTATATACTTTTCCTAGCATCTTCCCAAGCTATTCATGTGGCTTCCTTGATTACTAAGACATTCCTTTTGTCTCTTATACATTAATTCTATAAGTTTATGCTTTAGAATATTCTTTTCTTACTTTTAGAAGTAACCTTATTTCTTGGTTAAGCTTACCATCTTTATATGTTATTTAATGTTAGCTTATCTTTAACTAAGTTTAACTTAAAGGACTTTCCTTCTCCTAGACCCTTGCACGCGGCTTTCTTGTTGGCCAAAGATGACTACTTTTGTTTCATGTTCACACTACTTTATCTCTTAAGGCACGTGCCTTTCTTAAAAATGTTTCACATGCTCTATTGTCCTCTTTCCTCTCTCTTTCTCACGCGATTTCTCCCAAATAGGTATATTTTTCTCAAATCTAGGGTTTGATTTGGGGTTAACGACTATTGTTTGTTTGATTTTTCTTGTGTGATTCTTGCTTTTTGGGGTTCAATCCTTGCTATTTTCATGCTTCTATTTTGAATGATGGGTATCATGGTAAGTATCACATTCACCTCTTGCTGTTTTCTATCTTGAATTTTTTGGTTTATAAAAAATAGTAATGTTAGATGGACAAAGCTGAGTTACATTATCAGCTTTATTATGATCTATTTGGGTATAAGCTTATCTTATAATTATATTACAAGACCTAATGCCTAAAGGTGGTATAATCCATTGAGTTTCATGAACAGTGCTTCCACATAACAAAATCATTTTGTTCTGCTAGCCCTGACTTTGACACTTCTATAAAATGCACGCTTTTATAGATCATTATTAACCTTAATCATCTAGTCATAGGAATTGAAACACTTATAGACCAATAAAAAAACCTACAAATCATTATTTTGATTATTATTGACTTCAACTGATTTTTACAATGCACATATATTCCCAAACCGTTATTAACCTTAATCATATAGTTGTAGTAATCAAAACACTTATAAACCAATTAAAAAAAAAACTTAAAAATCACTATTTGTTTATTATTGACTTCAACTGATTTTTACTATGTGCGTGAATGCACGCATGCGTACGCACACGCGCGCGCACACACACACACACACACACACACACACACACATATATATATATATATATATATATATATATATATATATATATGCTGTCAAATGGATTATCTTCCTATTGATATTCAAAACTTTCCATGTTGCATAGCCTCATTATCATTATATTTATGATGTGAACTAATTTAGAAAACCAAATAATTAAGCTCGTCACTTTCCTGACAAAGACTATTACCAACAACTTATTACTCTAGCCCTTTGAATTGGTATTAGTTGTGTGCCATGTGGTTGGATATTAATGTCGAGTTGTCATGTTTTACTGTTGTGGAATATGTAATTTGAAAAATAAGTTTTAGTTTTTACATTTTGGTTTACAAAACAAAATGCAGTAGGATAAGAAGATTGGTCCCCTTATGTTGAGGATTGTTCTCAAGGTTCTGATTTTGGTCTTTATTTCCCTTTCCCCAGAGTCTTCGATTGTTAGGAGTTCTTGCCTTGATGGGTTGGAATTTGTTCTGAAGTTTATTCCATTTTTTTTTCCTTTATAATCTTATTATTATGCAGCAGCAGCAGTATAGATTTCTGCTTGTTCGTTTTGGTTTACTGCACTGGCAAGAAGCTTTAAGTATACGAAGGAAGTTAGGTGATACTCTTTAACCAACAAATATTCAACTTTATGGCTACAATCAGATTGAACTGTGACGCTTTTTAATGATTAAGTAAAAAGAGTTGCATCTTAACTAAAAGTTATAGCTTTTGCCCTAATGGTAAATGTTCAATCTAACAAGTGATATCAGAGTCAAGGTCATAGGTTAAAATTCTGAAAAGACACAAAAGCTGTAAGCGACAGGTGTTAGGAGGAGGGTTGGTGGAGTAGACCAACATCCTGCATTAACAAGACTCAAGTAATGTCGAACCTAATGATATTGCCTGTTCCGCTAGACATTGGTAGCATATGTGGAGGGAGAGAGTTAAAATCCCACATCACCTGTCTCAATTTCCAATGTGCGATTTATATGCTTGTTAGACAACTTCACTAATCACCAATTGATTTTAAATTGAAATCTAACAAACACAAATGAAAGAAATTTAAGTACCAATCTCTCATTGCATTGCACATTATACATTTCTTAATAATCACATCTCAAATGCAGATATTTAAAATCTAAGCTAATTTTCCAAAACTCTTTCAGTTTTTTTCTTTTTCAATATAAGTCTGAAGACTGATGGTCTTGACTGGGAAAAATCAAGTAAAGGAAAGGGGAAAAAATGAAGTAGATAGACTCAGAAAAATTATAAAGCATGAGAAGCTAACATATTCCAAAACTGAATAATTAGATTCGTTCCCATTGGAAATAGTTGATTCCTGTTGAATCAAATCTCTTCAAAAAAATAAGTCTTAATAATGCTTTCCGAAGCATGCTTTGCCTTTGAAAGATCCTACATGTATCAATCAACACTAATGTACAAAAGCTGCATCTTCCTATTTTGCAATCACAATTCATTCATTCCAATATGAATTCTCAAAAAGAAAATGAAGATGAAATATCAAAAGAGATGCAGAATATAGAAAGAAACCATAATTGAACCCACTATAGTGTCTTCATCTGGTTGCAGCATTTAAAGAGGATATGGTTGATATAACACACACATACACACACACACACACACACACACACACACACACACACACACAAACACAGACATATCCACTCTTAAGTTATATTCTGATCTTACCATAAAATATACATGCAAAGTCAATTATTAAAACACAAGCTGCTTTCAGGACTTCTGTGATGACAAGCAGAGAGTACGAAGTCCCAGAGTTGTCAATTCAAACGCAACCCATGACTGAAACTGTGTTCCAAGGACAGGCTATTAGACATTCTAATGCTGACTTTCTTCTTCTTGATTTGGACAAGCTGAGCGTAAACACACCATGGGAAGCTTAGATAATGATCCCGATTCATACCTTCATTGTAGAAACCCCAGTAACTTGGATGATAAGTAACATAATACCAAGCAGAAGCCTTTGCATATAAATCATCACTGCCAGAATCTACACTTCTGCTATCATTGAACCAGCTCCTAGCCTCTTTCCTTAGGGACCTTACAGCCATATTAATTGCTTCTGCATCCCTTCTTTTTGTGAAAGATTTTGACATTTTCATAATATTCCCACTAAGGATTTCAGCTTCAGTTCTGATCCCATAGTAGTCCATCAGATTGCCCAACTTGTAGTCATAGCTGCTTTTGTAATAGGAAGCATCATCAACATAATGCATAAAGCCATCAACTTCCATATCAGGGTCATACGACCGTCTAGCCACTTCCAGAGTAAAGGATGTAGTAGAGCTATCACTTGGTGCAATTTCTTTAACTTCCCTAAAAAGCTTTCCTATTACATTAAGTGATTCGTAGGTGGGTTTGTCAGGCTTCTCCATGAAGTCTGGATATTCTTTGACATGAAGATGAGGAGGTATAACAGCTGGAACACCAGTTTTTGGGAAGTCAACTGCTGTTGAAAACAACGTTGCAAGCTCAACACATGGTTCAGACATTGCTTTTATGGGCTCTTTATCTGCAAACACAGTGTGGGCATTGGCAATTATTCCTAGACTGTCATTGACTATGTAGTTGGTAAAATACTCCTCCACCTCCTGCACCGAGAAAGCTTGTCATAAAGTTATATAATTAAATTTTATGTTTAAAAAGAACGAGTGGATCTCAAACTATATGGCTTGCAGGAATCGTGGACTGTACTAAATATTAAGGCTGGTTTTCAGTAGTTACTTTAAATAACAATGGCACCACAAAAAAAGGAACTTTTTATTAAAAAAATTCAATAGAAGACTATAGAACAGGAAATATGAAGAGAAAGGGATCTTGAGAGATATGACATATTCAAATTTGGTGACGAGGAAGATGGTAAATTCTTTGCATCTTCCAGAGAAAATGCTCAAACAAAATTTTATTGAGACTGAACACTGAATTTCCACTAAACATGTAGTACAATTTATAGTAGTCCCTATACCTATTAAGACTACATAAACAAAGAGACTAAGTGTGTTTGGTTTGTTTTCTATTTTCATTTTTAGTTAATGTCTTTTCATTAATAATTACAAAAATGCCACCTTATTTTTATTCTGCTTTCCTGTTTTCTAAATTATATAAAAGAAATGTTGAAAAAATTTCCTTCATAAAATTTTGAAAATAAAAAAATAAAATGAAAATAAGGTGGTATTTTTGTAATTATAAATGAAAACATATCAACTGAAAATGAAAAAAGAAAACAACCAAACATCCGCTCAGCTTTCCTTAGGTAGACCAGGAAAGAATATTACTGCTGACTCTGTTTCTAACAGCATCAACTAAAGTGTTCATAACAGAATAAGGAAAGTAGCATCGACTAAACTTTGTGTTAAAGGCAAACCGTACTATTGGACTCCCAAAGAAGTTAGGAAAATATACAACCGGGCTCCTAATGAAAGTATGACATGTGGACCAGACTTTCTATTACAAGGACGAAGATTTTATTGCAAATGATGGCCTATTTGTCCTGCACTAGAATTAGAAAGAAAAAGTTGGTTGTTGCAAAATAAGCAAGAAGCAATAGCCTATCTCCACAACTTAATGCAAATAATTAATTAGTTTATTAATGGTGCAAAGCACAGTTTGGCTTCATATATCATAAGAAACCAACAATTACAGGGTTAGAACACCCAATAATAATCTAGCCAAATTAGACAATGTAAGTCTAGTAAGTGACTGAAATCAGTCATTCAAAAAGTAAGACCCCCCATTAGATGGAATCTGACCTAAAAATGACCCAAAAAAAATTACACAAATACATCTTTAACACCAAAAATTGGGGACACAAGCTGTTTCTTGGGTGAGGCTATTGGCACTCCCAATTGTCTATTCATACTAGTCTCAAACTACTTTTAATTCTAATGTCGTAAGTTATTCACAATCTCATTAATATCCACACCTAACTAGTCCCTACCTTTTATTTTAATTTAATAACTGTTACATGTAATATTTATTTTTCTTTATAGATTCATTAGCATTTTTTTAAAGAACAATACTAATATCAACAAGAATGAAAGGATTAAAAAAAAGATAAAAGAGAGGGTTTTAGCACAAATTTAGATTTTAATTCATTATTGAAAAAACTTATAAACTCATTATTCTATGTAATACTTAGTTATGGATCTTGATAACTCAATTAACTTTTCACCTTTGCATAGGTTTACATCTCATTTGGCTTTTCATATCGCAGTTGTGTGTGTGTGTGTGTGTTAAAATGATGTTGCAAACAAATTTTATGCAAATCAAATAACATCATTCATAATTTTTGTATATAGAGCTTACTGTGAAATATTGTTTTAATAAGAATCAATAATATTTCTGGAGAAATCCGTTTTGAATAATTTTATGCATAGTAAGCGACAATTATTTCTTAATATATATATTGATTCTCAATATATCAAATTAATATTAATTGTGTTAAGGAAAAATAATACTATCACTACAATAAAATTATTGCAGATAAAACATAATTCAAATTTAACATGAATTTTAAGAGTACTCTCACTCAGCAACCCAATTAAGAGAATGGCGTAACATTCAACAAAATCTTCCTAAAATATATATGCAAATTATCAAAAAAATAATAATATCTGAAGTACGAATATAGTTTTGAACAATAATATACATGCATGTGTTAAGGAACCAACTATCCCAAAAACTAAAACTTCTAGGAGAAGGTCCAGGAATGGTATTTATTTATATCTCTAACAGCATGCACATAATCTAGGCTAACAATGAAGAATCCTTTACAGTATAGGAAGGGATAATGGGAAAATGACTCAACATGCAATCCGTTTAATATCATCAATTTTAATGAAACGACAGATAGATATTATGATATAATCACAGCAACAGCAAAGAATGTCAAAAAACTTTCAAGATAATATATAACAGTAACAAAAGATTCTAATACCAAAAAAATATAATACGTGGAAGATTGCCTACAGATGTGACCTACGAACAATACCTCAATCATTACATCATGATCCAACTCCATAGTTGAGGCAGCAGTATAGTCCATCGGTTGTGCTTCATTAGGTGGAATCAATTCGGGGTCCCAAGAAACAAAGTAGATGTCTCCATCAAGATCACTTCCCGAACACTCATTTGGATGAGGTCTTATATTGAGAATCAGTTATTTGTGTCAGTACACAAAGTTCAAAGGAAATTTTAACACACTAGACAATAAGAAAAAGCAACATCTCAATTTCCAATTGACAAAGCTAGCGCTGCCAAATATATAATATTCAAAGTCGCATTGAATAAAGCAAGGTACTTCTGATCTAATCCTAATTTTTTTTTATGTATTTTCATTCACATGGAACAGAAGTTGCAAAATATGTCAGGTATATGCCCACTTGTAGAAATTAACGTGTGATGCTGGCAATACATAATGGACCTCCTACTAAAATAGTCATGCTAAATGCAACTCCCTCCCGTCTAGTGTGTTAATAGAGATTTGTTACCACAAGCCTCCTCTCAAGTGTTGCTCTCTCCAAATGCATACTATTAAGCAACAGAGGCCTGTATGTGCATATTCATGCACACCCATAAACGTACAAAAGCAATGTATCTGGTAGCTGTGTGTAATCATTATTTCAACAAATTTGTGTATTTAGATTTTAGAGACTAGGATATTGGATTACACACAATATTTAAGTGTTAGACCATATATGATCCTTTGCAATAATATCGACCATGCAGAACAATGGAAATATTAAGAAATATATTTACCTGAACCCTTTTTTGAGGGAAAACAACACAGTCCCACCATGTGGTGCAAAGCTGGCACATTCACAGCCTCTAAAACACGCACATCACCTGGGTGCAAGCAGGGGTTCTTTGCTACTACTACCTTACCCTTAACTATATAAGACCTTCCTGAACCTTGTGAAAACGAATCATCAGATAGACTCCTGCGCCTATTGTCAGAGAAGTGCACAAATACTTGACCATATTCTAGGGTTCTTGTTTCATCTAGACATCCCATCATTGCTCTTCCTTTTGGGATAAAGATCCTACTTTTGAGTCGCAATTCCAACAGTTTTGATGCCCTAAATGTTTGCAGCATGATTGAAAGAAATGGTTCAGCATTAGGCTTGTAGCCGCAAATGAGCATCTCCTTCAGAATATTAGTGATCTCCCCAGTAGACATCAAGTCCAGAGCCTCCTGTGCCTTCAATGAATCTGTTAGTATAGTATCCAGTTGATGTATAGCTTCTTTTTGTCTTCTCTCAAAAACATGATCCTCGACACCAAGAGTGGATAAAAGAGTAATCAACTGCCGATTTAGATAACAAGGCTGAAATTTACTACATGCCAGAAACATCTAATTTTGTGTTATCTGAATCATACTTCAGCATGCTCTTCCTCAGAGATAGCTTTGCTGACGATGTTGGGTCAACAGCCACAACTCCTTTGTACCCACCGTATCGAATCTGAAAGGCAGATGGAGTGAATGATTTATGACCACATTTTATAGCCACTCTCTTAGCAAAATTCAGGCGATATCTTCCCAATTCCATCAGAGAAGATATATCGGTTTTCACCATGTTTAACAACCACATCAGGAATTAAATCAATTTCATCCTTACTGACACTTAGAGTTTCAGTAGATGAACCGAAAGATTGTCCCAGCCTAGCAGCATATTTGGCCACATTTCTAATCTTGCGAAAATCACCACCCATCCATTCTCTTATGTAAGCAGCAGTACATCCACTTCTTGTAGGAGCAAACATCCAGACAGAATTATCCCGCAATTGACTTGATGAGAATGCTAGAAATTCAAACTTCTTATCACCAATAACTATGCCATTTTTAAGGATAGAAAGAATTCTTGTGTATATTTCAGTTTTCCTGTCCTCAAGTGAAGAAGACGTACGTGGAGACAAATCTGTTGAATACAGCTTATCCAACTCCTCATCAACAAATGAAACACGTAGAAAGTTATCTGTGAATTCATGGAAATGGCGGAGAACACGATTTGAGACATTAACCTCTGGACCGCAGAAGTACACTTTGCAAGGCGTAATCTGAACCCTGCGTACATATACCAACCCAGTATCTAATGATATGGCAGGTGGCTGAAAAAGATTCTTTGATGTAAGGTACTTTCTGTACTGATCTGTCAGCCACCTTGAGGGTTCATAGCAGAATTGCTTTGAATGATACATTTTTTCTAAAGCATGTTCAATAAATGAACGGTTCATTCTGCGTGGATCAACCAAATGATAAAAGTTAATATCAAGTGCAGGACCTGCAAGACACCCATGCTGAACCAATGAATTAACTTTAAAGAGGATCTCATATGGTATTTCAATGCCTTGAGGAGGAGCAACAATGGGGACTAGATACAAATTGCTAGAAAAAGGAACTCCTGACTCTAAAGTGTACTGCCTCTCACTTTCCTCATAATAAACAAAGTTTTTCCCTGAAATTTGGAATACGTTGACCAGAAGGTAGCTCCAGACATAAAGCAGAAGACTGCCCAATACAGCAGGAAGGAGTGAAATCTATTGATCGGATCCATTGATCATCAGGAGTATCTTTATAATAGTTGAGAGAGGGATTTTCATATACATTTCCTGAAGCAGGTACAGCTTTCTCAAAAACCCGAGGAGCACCAAGTAACTAACAATTGAAGAGAAATAAATAAGATTCACCATATGTCATGTATGCAGCAGATTACAAATCATACCAACATGCAATTATAGAATAGAGGCAACCCCAAGAATTAATACGAGAAGGAAAAAGTTGGCTTTCAGTAATACCTAACCCAGTGAATATTGAATTCCATAAAAAGTTTGGCTTTAGTAAGCATTAACTCATTCAGTACAAAACAATGAATTATTACAAGCAGAATTGTGGATGATTTGACAAGGGAACTTCAATTGGGAACACTGGGATAGCATGAAAAGCAACAAAACATTATAACAGTTGACTTTTAGCATAAGATGAGACCATCAAAGTAGATAGTGATATGATCAAATATAGTAATTCAAGATTTGGGAGACAATAGAATTATTACTTCGATTTGAAAGAAATCTGACGATTACTTTTTTACAGAAAGCAATCATGAAGACAAAAGTAGCAAAAGATTTGTAGATTGCAGTCTAGCACACAAACTCATAATTAAGAAAACACCAAAGTAATTTAAATATCCAGTTGTAATATGAAGCTGGTTTTCAAGATGTGAATTACCACTTACCCGTTCACTGCTAAAGTAGCGATAAAATATATTCCTTCTTACCAACATGGCTTCTCTTATACAATTGTACAGTCTCACTGTATAAGTAAACGAAGTAACATATACAAAATAGTTCCCAGAATAATCATAAATGTTCCATAAAGCACCATTATGAAGTTCACTAAACTTTGATTTTAATTCCATAACTATTTCTGAACTTTAAAACTATCCTTTCTTTCAAATTAGAAATCTCAATTGACCTTACACACTCAAATTTCAAAAATATTCTTTTAGATTTGTATCATCATTCCACAAATCAACATTATGTATTTAATGAAGAACCAATTTTGTTTCCCAAAGATTAAATCCAATCAAAGCCTTGGGAAGGGGGGAAAATTTCTTTTCCAAACTAAAGACTAGGAGAAATAGTTGATTCTGACTTATGTTAGTCACTCAAAGCATGCCAAAAACCAGATATATAATGAGAAATTAAAAAAATAATTATTATTATGCAACGCATCCATTATAATTCATTCAACATATAAAATGAGACACGTCAGGCATTATATGCAACAAGAATTTCAGAAAAATAATAATAAAAAAAAAGTACTATGAAAAAGAAAAAGTAAAGTTGATATTGTGGAAGAGGATTTATTCACCATTACATATAATTTTCTCACACAATTCTTCTTTGACTCAGTACTTTATTTTCCTGAGAAACAAAATTATGAACTTGAAACTTCTATAGAATCTATAAATTCCTCTCTTCATCTTTGTTATATGATAAAGATACAAAACAAGTTTTGTGCTGTGTTCTGTTTTCCTTTATTAGTTTGGACTTCCAGGTATTAGTTCTGTTTCACCATAATTTTTTTGGCATACAAGGGATTGAACCTATGAACTTTTACTCAAACCCCACTTCATAATTTAGTCAGTGGACTCTGCGATTGTCACTTTGGTTGCACATTTTTTACTTCACCTACCATCAAGTATACTAAGAAAACAAAGCCATATGCTTTAAAACCCTTATGAAAAGGTTAAATTTAACAACCTGAATCAGGAAATACTTTGCAATTTCACCCCTTGGACGATGCAGCTCAATCTGCCAAATGTTCTCATACGAAAGCTCAAGTTTATATTGCACCCCATTATGTGACAGGAAAAAATGCAACTTTCTCATTCCAATCCCAAAATTTACACTGACATCCACCTTTTTCCATAAAACAGAGAATCTTTCCTTTGAGACCTGACAGCCAAAATATAGTTTCACATCCTGCAAGCTATGCAAAAAGGCTCTTGGCTTTTGTATAATATCTCTTTCAACTTCCCGGGCCTTCAAGTAGGACTTCCCATACCACAACCTGCTGTTAGCTAAAGAGATGATACGTGCAGCATCTTTTTCGGAGGTGAATTGAATAATAGCAAATGCTCTTGGAACCCGACCTTTGCCTTGTCTTAACTTAATAGCATAGACAGTTCCTTCACCGGTATGCTGCTCCACAAATATCTTTACACTCGACACAGTCACAACAGAAGGGAATCCAGACAACTCAATCGTTTTACCCATGCCAAATGCCAACTCTTTAGCCTTTCCTGGAAAGGAAAAAAAGAAATAAATAAACAAAAGGAAAAAAAAATAAAAAGAAGGAAAGCAAAGACTGTACTTGTATAATGCTACAGCAAAGTATGTTAAAGATGTCACTTTAAATTTGCTAGCATATTCAAGACGTTCCATGGTAAATAAAAATACATAGTTTTACTGAACCAGTGAAAGAGTCTGCACATTATTCTGATCGACATAGATCACAATGTTTATTCACTGAGCAGATGCATGAAATTTGTTATTATTTATTCTATGGATGGCATAGAGGTGAACTTGTCTCCAACATGGCCCTATAATTATTATAACAGCACAATGCACCTAAAGTGGGGTAGAACTTCTGCAATAACTCAAGCACTTCTTAATGATGGAAATATCTCTGAACAACTGAATACACAGTCACCGCGTAGGCTTAGGTTTTACAAAATAGTTGAGAAACAAAATGCATTTGACACATTCACTTCAATATTGCAGATAGCATTCTAAATATTCTCATGGTATGCATAGACATAGGAAAAAATAAATAAAAATAAAAGATTTTAAACTATGGATATATTGGAATCCAGTATACCATCAACCGGAAAGCGGAAACATTCAAAAATTTATTCTCTTTCCCTTGAATGTTAAGCTCATATACTTAAATATATGCAACGGGTCCATATAGTCAAACCATAGTTAGCAAGACTTTGGGAAGCACATTCAGATTACACAAAATATTATGGGTGCAACAAGATCAAATAGTTACCTTTGATGCTTTTCGAAAATGAAAACATCTCTAAGCAGCTGAAAATAAGTGTAAACATGTATTTGTATGATAACAACTTCTTTAGAAACAAAATGGAATCTACATAGATGATTACATTGTATACTTTAACTAAGTTTCCTTAAAGTATTTGAACTATTTGACTAATAAATCAACAAAGTAAAAAAGATTGATAAGAATTTGTAAGGATAAACATTTAACTCTTACAATATAATCTAACTAAAAAATTTGTAGAGATTATTTTCTATTCTTTACTAAGTGCAACTGCAGACTACCAGCAAGTTTTGGAACACATGATCCCACTATCCACCCTTGTCCCTAGAAGGCGTGCAGGCATCATTGGACCCATGATCATATTCATGACAACAAAAATTCAAACAGCGTTTTTGTGGAACTTAGACTTGATGGCAATAAGCTCTTTTGATGAATGCAAAACAGTTATTAACTTAAGCTATATTTTTTTTGTTAAGCCTAGATTATGTTCAAGCACCACGAAAATGAGCTCTTTGAAACCCTACACTACAGATGGAAGTTCAGTCTCCAAGTGATTACATCAGTGTGGTGGACGCAGCAGGGGTAAAGAATCTATTTTCCTTAAAATTGTAGTCTGTTGTCACAATACAATAATACAGATACCATTAGTTTCACCATAAATAACCTTCCAGAAAATTTTATTCCACATTTCCCAACAAAGATATAATTTTCAGCAGAAAATATTATTTCCTCCTCGCAAAAATCAATCTCCTCAAACACCAAAACTAACACATGCATTTAAAAAGAAAAACTCATGTCAACAACAAGTTCAAGCTTTAGACTGCATTGTCTAAATGCCTTTGAATGTAACAAATGAGCTAGATCATGAATTCCAGCAAATTATCATCTTCAACTTACAGATTTCTCTTACCTTAAAATGTGAAGGCAACTGCCAACTAGCTTAGGACCTTCATAATCCCTGGATTGCAATTTCAGCCATACTCTCTTTGACCTTCGATTGCTGCCAATAAGTGCGAAGGAGTAAAAAATTGCAAGAATTTAAAGCTCAAGAAACTACATAAAAATAAGAAGATATATATATATATATATAATTGAAGCTCAAGAACAAAAATAAATACTTCAATAATAGAATCATGATTAAGAAGACGGTATACATAAAAAGTACCATACACGCTTAGCTTTTCATCTCTTCTTGATCCTCTAGTAAATTGCGGTATATCATTTCCCCAAACAAGCAGTGTTAGATCTTTAGTAGCAGTTCATGATGTGGATTCAACCATCATTAAATGTAGGTAAAAATAATTTTACATCATGAAATGGATCAAAAAGTATGTTAAAAAATTAATCAAATCATTTTAACAAACATCATTTCCCTAAACCCCAACCCTTCTGTAGAAGTCAGTTAAAGATCTGAGAGCCAAGAGCTTTCATCTTTTTGCACAAAGAAGCAGATTGAATTAGGTAGAAATCAATTAAATTTTTTTTTTTTTTCAAATAATAGAAGATAAAAGACACTTCATCAAGCCCAAAGCTTTCAGTAGGAGAATATCTAATAATCTTACTTCTACATAACTAAGTCAGGAAGACTGTCTTGTCCCAATGGAAGTATAAAGGAAGCAATTATCTTTAAGGCTAACAATTCTAGCACTTCTTTCCAAATAACTTCTGATAGAAATAGAAATCGAAAAGGAAACACAATTCAAGTAAAAGACATCCTAGTCAAAGAAAAAACAAAAAACACATTGAATTCTTCACAGCTTTCCAATTCCTCTGGTCCCCTCAAAGAACCATCCCATGAAACCTTGACCAGAAATCCATAGGGAAGCCAAGAAAAACTACCCTTCCCATAAAAAAGCTGCAAACATCAAAACCTTTGCGTACACATTCTTATTCAAACGCGCAAATTCCAACAAACAAAGCACACTTGCATAATTTACCAAAAAAAAAAAAAGCACACTTGCATGACTTACAAACAAAGCAAGTGCTTCAAAGCTTCAAAACTTAGAAAATTTTGTAACAACAAAGAAAAGAGAAGTTGCGGGTATGAGGCAGTGATCACTCATCACCCACCATGAAAGGGGAAGAAGTGCAAAAAGAAGAAACAAAGACTGACCCAAGATTGAAGATTGAAAAGGTATCAGCAATCAGCAGCAAATGAGAGGCAAACAGAGAGAGAAAGAGAGGAAAGAAAGGTCGTCAATTCGAGTCAACACTCACTCCCACTGCCATTGACACTGCTTCTTTTTCTTTCTCCTTTACGGCACTCAAATGAAGAGCTCCAATAAAACGAAGTTAAAAGGGGCCAAGGGGAAGAATTTTTCGACTTCTACATTATTTTTGCTGACGTGAAACACTTTTTCGTAGTTTTAGTGGGCACTTTAATACGACGTCGTTTAGGTGACCTTCAATTCATCTTTATTGGTACTTTGGTTATGTAGGCAACTTTGTGAAGCTTTCCACACTGGATAATGGCTTATATAGTTTAATTCGATACTAAAAAGGGGAAAATTTAAGTACTAATTACTAATTACTAATCTCCTAAAGTACCGGCCATTTCCTAAAGTGATACAATTATCACGTATTTATTTTATTTAATTATATAAAAAATAATTATTAAAGTATTTTTTTTTAAAATATTTTAGTTATAATTTTTTTAAAATAAATTTATATAAAAGAATTTTAATTTTTTTAAATATAAAATAAAAATTTTAATTTTCATCCATTAATATAAAAAAAAATTTTATTATCATCTCATTACGTATTATCAATGTTTAACCTTTTAAGTTATAATTAAATTTTTTTAAATAATTTATAACTCATTATTAAATAATAAAACTTTTTATAACTTACAAGGAATCGAAATTAACCTCATAAAATAAACAAATAATAACAATATATATTTAGTTCTATGATCAATAATAACATATTATGTTAATCAATATTTTACATAAATTAAATAAGTAGAGATATTATCTTTATTTGAAAGTACT
Organism: Castanospermum australe; assembly: GCA_019955255.1. Lineage (NCBI taxonomy): Eukaryota > Viridiplantae > Streptophyta > Magnoliopsida > Fabales > Fabaceae > Castanospermum > Castanospermum australe. The sequence goes on along the minus strand of NSJW01000279.1, from coordinate 703 downwards.
TAAGTTACAAGATTGAGTAAAGGAAACAAAATGAGAAAATAAAAGTACAATTTTTTTTTTACAAAATAGACATGCATGGTATTTTTTCTTTATAAAAAATAATAAGAAGAATAATTTGTTCTGAGACTACCTATTAGGATGAAAATGACACATTTAAAATCTTAAAAGAGGAGATAGATACTCACCCAAAAAAAATAACTTCCAACAATTTTAATCATTAAAAAGAGATAGCATATTAATTTTTTTGATAGAATAAAATAAAATACAAATGCAAATTATATTCATCAACTTAAAAGTATTATTAAATTAATCCCTTTCAACTTTTTTTCTGATTTTCTTAATAATATTAATAAATAATTATTAAAAATATAATAAAATCAATTATAATTTATAACGAAATCTAAATTTGTTATTAATTAATAAATTTTATAATAATAATTTACTCTTTTTCTTTATTTTTTTTTATGGCTTTAAGACTCGTCCGTACATAGGAGAGGTGGCACTCTATCCTAGTTCCCAGAGCGAGCGAGTGGGAGCAATTAACCCAATGGATGTTACCACTAAGCCTCAAATTCCAAGGACATAATATTTGTGGGGCCACTTTCTACGAATTGTTTGACGAACCAAATGCGACTCCTTTGCTGCATAACATTTGGGGACTCATACTGTGCTCGCTTTTGTTTTAATCCTCTTGACTTACAAA